>OW052007.1:10687500-11287500 GCA_932526365.1 Lobophora halterata | reverse complement strand
TGATGCCAGCATTATTTAACTTAAATAATTTACGTGATGTTCCGTCTAACTCCGCGCTGGTTTCATGACCCTATTGTAGAGGTCATGTACTCTACTCTCTATCAAACGTCTTGAATCTCAAACGTTCTACTCGTATCGTATGTTATTACCTAGATTTGTGTTGGTATCTCATCTGCTAGACTCATAAAACAAACTAGACCCCCATTGTCTTGCAAGATGTGATAAAATTAGATGACTGGCGGAAAGACTTTAATTTCTTTTGTAACGATCTCTATCTAGTTTATAAAGTATATTTCCTTTGTTCTTCTTATCGTCTTAGGTATTTTCGCATTTTAATGATATGTATAAATTAACTACAATCATTCATTTTCAATTCAATTCAAAATTAAAATGTTACCCAATCCCAAGCAGTGTAAGTAACATGTTCATAAACAAATTCCGGCAAATCAATGTAATAGTTCAAATAGTTATATTTGTGTAGGAAGGCGTCCGTTCGCCCGTCCGGCGGCGTGCGGCGCGGGTCGGCGCGGGTCGGCGTGGGTCGGCGCGGGCCGGAGCGTGCGTGTGTAATGTTTAATTGAAGCCATCGAGCACTTGCGTGTTTCATTAGCGCTAGTGATGTCTGCTGCTGTTTCTATCACTATCGCAGCTGCCTTTTACTTTGAATACTTAGTGATATTATTCAACACATTAGCGATTAAGTATTAGGTAGGTACCTACAACTACATACCTACTTGTTACATGTTGGTTGATGCCGTCAATAAACATAGTCATAATCCCGTGTTTCGTCATTGATATCCTCATCGCGTCATTTTAATGCGTAAAAGGATAATCGCGCGTGTGATCAAAGAAACCTCGTGTTCATCCTCAACAGTTTCAATGTATCGGTGGTGGTAGGAGTACCTACTACGTAGTACGTAGAACTAGTACGTACTAGTTCTCGGCGCAGCACCACACTATCGCCTATTTACACTTAGCGTGCGCGTCGACTGTTTACCGAACACAGGCCACTACATTCATTGTATGCAATATAACACTTTTTTTACTCTATTTTTTTCCATTACGTTTTATTCTAATTAAAGAGCTATTGTGAAAATTCCCACTCTCACAGATAGGAAAAAATATATCATTATGTGTTAATTTTTGTTATTCAAGATTCAATTACGGAGTCGGCGAAATAAATCCTAACGGGATCTGCCGTTCTCGCCGCTCGCGCTCTGCAGCTCTCGAATCAAGTCCGCCTTCGTTACACTCAATTCGTTTTTGTTCTAAGCTAACTGACACTTGTGCAGTTTGTCAAACATGTTGAATACAAAAGTTTCGAGCGACTAGTGAAATGCGAGTCCGGATTCCGCTGAATAGCCGAAACATGTCTGAATGGCAATCCTAATTGCATTCGTTATTGGTAGCCGGAGCCGCGTGCTGGTGCTACGCTGCATACAATACTGCGGACACATTATGCGTATCATTTGGCGCACGATGTAACAAATCTGTCTTATTTTTTCAGGTGAATACTGCACGGACGTGGTCATGAAGTGGAATGACGTCACCGACATCAGTAAGTGCCTTCCTCTTATCTCTTTGTGATCTAAATGATCTCTGTATTCAATCATTTACGGCTAAGTTACTTTTGATATCACAATAATTGATATTTCCTTTCAAACAATGCTTAAAGTAGTGTACTGTATTATTTAGAGAAACTTTAAAAATAATTTTGGTTCTTTCCCCTGTTCTCACTTCCCACTGATCAGCCAGCAGCATGAAATTACGTAGAAAAGTATTTTTCCTCGCAATTGTTTTGGCAAACTGTTTTGTCGTCTTGACTTTTAACCGGAAATGACACAGAATAGCACGAAAGAAAGAACGATCTTGTTGGCGCAGACAGATACACATTGATCGGAATAGGAACGTATCAATTAGCTTGTACGCATTAATCAGCTTCGAACGGTTGCACAAACAAACGTTTTTGAGATGGCGGTGATTGAGAGCATCTCTGTTGTTTTGGCACCGTCGCGTCGCAGCTCGGCCCACGCTACTACATACTACGTGTGTACGATGCTATGCCTCGTGTTCGTGTGCCCATGAGTTGGCGTCTTCGTAGCGTCTTCAAGCACTCTTCCGGATAATTCAATTCAAGGTTGTTGAATAAAAAGTTACCAGTAAATGTGAGCTACCATTGATTCAATTTACGACTCTACCGTACCTATGATTTTTCTATTTAGTGTTTTTTTTCACCAAGTACATACTAGCGACTCCTAAATAGCGAGAGCACCAGTTTTACTGACTCAAAATTTGCAAAAAGTTTAAAAATTGTTTGCCTTTGCTTTACCATGGAGTGCGTAGTACCAAAAGCAAAAAATATACCTATATCATGTGTTAGATGTGTGTACCTATTAAAATCCACTTCGTACGATGGTATTAGTTCCGCGTGGGAGACGTGTGCCACCGCGTGGGCTTGGCTTGAACTTGGTACAAGGTCATAAGCTCAAACTTATTAAACCTGGTTGCGTTCGTAAATGGTATGGCTTATTACAGCACGTCCTGTTCGTGCACGAATGTATATTGTGTTTGTTCATTCTTGGACTTTCATAACCACATTTTCACTTTAAGGATTTGAAGATCTTGAAAGCTTCTTGCGAAACGTTACAATTCCATTATGAGTCTTTGAGCATCTTTGTATACTTGCTGCTGTATTTGTCTCCAGTGTCTGTTGTTTATTGAGAGGAACTTGGTAAATCCTTAGGTAATCATGACCTATTTAAAACCTTTGGTCAGATAATCCTCATTCTTCAATGCATGACGATCGCGCTTCATAGTTATATTTCCGGTGTACAAGTCTCGTCAATAAAACCATAGCCAAAACGATGACAGTAATGAAGAAGCTCGTGACCTTTGAATCGTGATTAATCGCACGCTCAATAAATTTTCAATTTCATTAATTGCCGCCACCCGAGCTTGGCAAGGCGTTCAGGAAGACGCGCTTATAGAATACGCCTACACAGCACATACACTTCTTACTGTGATACGGCGCACAGCTATGTGGACACATACTCATGTAGTTACGTAGTGTATCGGTTGTAGCTCGGTCATTCATTCGGAAATAATACGAGCGAGCGTCCTGCGCCGGTCGCCAAAACGCTACGACACGCTGCCAACTTAGCACTTTGCACTGCGTCTAGCCAAATATCTTGCACTTGTTTAAATATACTCGAAAGTGGGTCTCTACATTTGCTATGCATTACAAGTTCTTGTCTAGAAAAGTCGTTGAACATATATTTGGTTCTAGTTACTGCTAGCCCTCATTCTCTCACCTATGTCATTTACATTAAATTTACGGACTTTAAGTTTATCGTGTGTTAACTTTGTCGTAATACTAGTCAGTTATTAAAATGTATCGGTATCGTTATAACAGCACGAGGATGCTCGTCGGATTCGAGGCATTATGGGAGCGCGGCACTGCCTGTGCATACACAAAACTAATGTTTCCTCAATTAGACACAAATCTAACAAATAAATTACTAAAATTAAAACGCGATGACCTTCGTTTGATGGTGGGAGTCATCACAGGTCACTGTGATCTCAACCACCATCTAGTTAAGACGGGAGCTAAGGATATCGACATCTGTAGAGGCTGCCTACAAAATCAGGAGATCGTGGAGTACGTGATCATCCACTGTCAAGCAAGCTACAGAGGAGAGTAGGGTTAGGACAGGCTTGCGTAGGCTATATCGGCTATGACTTTGTTCTCCGTGGACAGATGCTCCCCCGAACGAGTGTCATCTGTTATGCAGATGACACTCTGTTCATTGCACGTGGAAGCAATTACGGAGAGGTCGCACATTTAGCCTCGGTTGGCTCCAGCCTCTTGGTCGAGCGAATCCGCTCCATAGGCTTGAAGGTTGGCGTAAGCAAAACCGAAGCCCTACTTTTCTATGGCAGAGGAGGTAGGCCACCAGCTGGTGCTTACATTACGGTGGATGGCGTGCGGGTCAATTTGACAACCCGTATGAGATACCTGGGGATCACGCTGGATAGGGCTTGGAATTTTTCCGAGCACTTTCAGTTGTTGACCCCCAAAATACAGAGTGCAGCGGGCTCCCTAGCGCGCCTCCTCCCTAACTTGGGTGGACCTAATGCGCCGTGTCGGCGACTTTTCGCAGGGGTCATTCGATCTATGGCCCTATATGGAGCGCCAGTGTGGGCGGACGCCCTAAATGTCAAAAATCGGAGGCTCTTGCGTAAACCGCAGAGGATTATGGCAGTCAGGGCCATAAGAGGTTACCGCACTGTCTCGTATGAGGCAGCCTGTGCTCTTGCAGGCTCCCTGCCATGGGATAAAGAAGCAAGAGTTTTAGCGGCAATATATCGACTCAAAGAAGATAAGCGAGCCAATGGACTTCGATTGGCTCCTCTAGAGCTATGCCATGCCAGGGAGCAGGCAAGAGACGAGGCTATCCAACAATGGGCGATGGACATGGACTCCAGCCAGTATGGCTGTCGGACCATTGATGCCATCCGCCCAGTGTTGAGAGATTGGATCCATCGTAAACATGGCGTCCTTACTTACCGATTGGTGCAAATTATGTCTGGACACGGATGCTTTGGGCACTATCTGCACCGGGTCGCTCGAAGAGAAGCGACCGCGGCCTGCCAGCACTGCGGCGCCCCCGATGACACGGCACAGCACACTCTTGAAGCGTGCAGTGCTTGGGCGCCACAGCGGCTAACTTTAGAGGCCGTAATCGGCCAGGATCTCTCAATGCCGAGCGTGGTGAAAGCCATGCTCGACAGTGACAGATCCTGGGAGGCGATAGTCTCCTTCTGCGAGGAAGTAATCTTGCAGAAGGAGACAGCGGAGCGTGTCAGGGAGGAAGACCCCCAAGCTGATCCGCTCCGCCGGCGGAGGACCGGAAGAAGACGGCGGGAATTCCACCGTCTGCTTCCGCTCGATGGAGGCCAGCCGGGTTTGGGTGCGGGGAGCCCCATCCCGGCATTGCACAGGCCTCCTACGCCGGGGGATGTCCTTAACATACCGGGACATCCCCCGACCCCTCATAGGGGTGGCAGAGGGTTCCGCCTTAGGCGGATGATCACCGACAGGGCCGCGGTCGAATCCGATCGGGACCCCGTGACCCTGTCAAGTGATGGTGCGCCGTCGAGCCTCTCGTCTGGTGACGAGTGGTTTGACGACGCATTAGCACTAAGGTGATTGAAGGCATGTCAATGGGTTTTTAGTCGGTATGCTACCAGTTACTAGCACTCTGCTAGTAGCCAGGTGGTGAGCCCGACATACCCCTACGGTCCTCCCCGGGCCGGAGGATATGCGTTAACTGCATTTTCCCATTGTTAAAAAAAAAAAAAAAAAAAAAGGCTTGCGTAGGCTGCTAGACTCCTCTCCACCAAATGTGTCGGCCAGCACTTTACTGGAACGGTGCTGTCAACAACCCAGTATCCTGCTCCGTTACTTCAAGGAGCTGGGATGGCTGGGACAGGGTTAATTGAAATTTTCGGGGGGCAATTCACAATGCACCCTTTAAACGGACGTCCCAGTGCAGACCGCTGTACCCCCTAAACAGAATAAGAATAAGAGTAGCCGCCCCATCGGCCCCATCGGCCCCACCGCCATACCAGCGCACAATAAACCAACCAAATACCACTTCTTTCGCACCGCCCGTCCAACAAACACCTAACTTATCGATTTTTCAGTTATTAAAGCCTATTTTGTAATATTTGGCATTAATAACTACTCTAATCAAAAGGTCTCTTTTAATCCATAATTCACTTTGTTTGTAACAATCAATAGAACCTAAAAAGTTAGAAAAACATGTGTCAAGTTTTTGAGAGGAGCCTCTCCGAGGCGCACTTGAAATCCTTTCACCACACTGATTCAAAAGAACTAGTGACATTAAGAAGAAGAATACTAGTGACGAGGAGATGAAGAGGACATTTGACTACGGGCAATCAGTTGGATTTATACATATAAATAAATTTACTTCAGTCATCTGAAACTTAAAACTTAATCCGTATCCTTAATAGTTGCTATTACGCTAATAAATAAGTACATTTTGTCGGTAATTTTTCTCAGGATTCAGACCATAATTTGACCTATCATACCCACTTAGATACACTACGATAAATCAACGTATGTATCATTACTATATTTGAGAACTCTTCAAAGATAACAATGATGTAGTTGTATACCTCTCACCCGCCCTCCAGAGGTATTTGTACATTGCTCTACATTGTTGTCTATCTGTTCGTATAATGCGGTGTGCGGTCACCTTATCATTTGACACTCTCTCACTTGCCGGTATCTGTCTACTCGCTCCATGGAGTTCATAATTACGTGCCCATCAGCTCGACACCCGACAAGTTACCACACATGTGCACATTCGCCGCAACTTTATCTGTCTCGCAGTCTGTGCGACAGTCCACCTGATGTTTAATGTTGTTACTGTCCACGTTCTCGTCGTTATACAGCCGCCTCGCGGGCACGGCATCATTAGGTAAACTCTACATTTTTGCTTATCAGATGCTACTCGCCCACTTTTCGCCTTTAAAGTGGCTGGACGATTGTTTATTAATATTAGACAGTACAGTAATTGTGTTTACTCACGCAGAGATGAGGAGTTGCATGATTGCGATGGTGTAACTTTTTGTCTTACAAGCTTAAAAATAAACTAGGTATTGTAATGTATCCCATTCCAAAACTAAGCATTTCTCATAATAAATAATCGCCGCATTGTAATTGCAAAACCGTAAGCTCTCAGAAAGGGAAAATATAATACAGATATTCCCAGCGCACAACCTTGAGAATCCGCAGGGCTATTACGTAATTCCAGCAATTACCATAACGATCACAACAGCAGTAGCGACCACTACGCGATTGATTGCAAAACGTCAAAAAAACCGTATTACGGAAGCCTATCGCTAGCCCATCGCCCACCTGTCGCGGAATGCACTTTTGCCATCGAAACTAGCGCCACTAGCAACAGGACGGCAATAGCTGGAAACAAATTGATGCTGTTTATATCATTATCTGTGGTCTTGTTTTGAATGTCGTCTGTACCACAGAAGTTATAAAGTATAGAATCACAATGTAGTATATATATTGAAACTGCGACAAAAAAAAAGATGCCACATTGGCTAACTTCTAGTACATTTTGGGCCGATGCTAATTTTCGAAAAAGAGTAATAGTTGGGCTTGTTAAATATTATTTGTTAAAACTACTAGGCTTTTTCATTGTTAATAAAACTTCATCGTTAAAAAGTAACAAACATTATATAAAAATAGAGATATTTCATGTTTATTGACAAGGTGTCTGAATTTTTCTGGTCCTGCCTTACGACCCCATTTTGATTTGATACTGTCTATCTTGGTGTTCAATAGGAACACCGTTATTCATCTATAATCGTTATCTACTCAACTCGACGTTGGCAAACTTGGAAGTTTTGTTGCACCCTAAATCTTAATTTGGATCTGAGAGTAAGTACCTTTTATTATGTAGATTATAATGAGATGCGTAATAAACGCCCACGGGCGGTGGTGCAACACAAATTGGCCAGCGGTGGAAGCATGTATGAAATCTTTATTTACCTTAGTTCATAAGAGTTTGGTTTATTACTAAAGCTTAGTTTTTTATTCTTAGTACTGGGCAGACCTAAAACTCAAAGTCTTAAATAGGACAATAAAAATATAATCAACGAACATCCAAACTTTCATATTATGTACATAATTATTAGGATAGAAAAGATTGATTTTTAATAAACAAATTAGTTCAGCAACAGTCATAATTTATTTTAAATATTTTACAGGCCAAAGAGCTAATCCGTCGTGAGTCGTCGAATTGGAGCGGTGAAGGGTGGACTCGGAATGCTAATTGTCTGATGTTGCCATGATAATAGTACAGGCGGCAAGAATCAATCAGGCATCGTGCATGTAGGCAGATGCCTTGTGCGATAATGCAGCTGCCCTGAAAAAAATAATTGATATATTGTCAAAAACATAAAACTCAATTGTTTTTTTTTTATATGTTACCTTTATTTTTATTTATACTTACTATTAGGTTAGGTCTACTGGTCTACAGGCCTTCTGATCTACTGCTCCTCAGGTCTTCTGGCATGCATGACTAGTCTGCTGAAAGAAAAAAATAATTTATTGTTGGAAAACGTGAGAACTGTTAGATAGATCCTGTAAAAATGCATTTACTAAGTGTTGACTTATACATAAATTTAACATGTTTGCTTCATTAGAACGATGATCACTCACTTAACATTCCAAGCTCACTCTTCACTTTTATCTTCACTTTGGAGAAAAGAGGCCTCAGGTCGTTGCACAGTTTCATAAACCATTGCTGGGCTCTAAACTCTGTATGAGCAGTAGGTACCAAAGGCTCCGTTTGATCCTGAGATGTCGTCACAAACGAGCACTCTCAAGGAGTTTGTCACTCCTTCCTGGCCTTCAAGCGCCTCTAAAAGTAGGACAGCACGTGCCATATGTATCTTCGAAGCTACAACAAAAACATAAAATAATTTATAGTAGGTACCTACTATTATTTAGTTATGTATGTACCAATGTTACAAAAAAGTTTCAATGTTCTAGGTTATAATTTTTAAATGCACCATTGAATGAAGCTACAAACTCACCTTTACAAAGATAAATATAGGTTTCCACGTAGATTTTAGGATTCCTTATCTATTTTAGGGTATGTATTGTGTTATTTACTGGCGCAGGTACTCTCACATCACCAAGCAATGACAACAACAGCTATCTGGGTTGTTGCTAAACTGGCAGTTCAATTGTTTTGCTACCGCTGTCGTTCTGCTGTCAAGAGGGCTTAGGTAATACCAAAATTCCTCGACGGATACGAGAAGAATGCACTTTTTAGTTCATTGATTGTTCAACAGAGGGCGATCTTGCAATCGATTGCAGTGGCTCTGTTGTCGCCTGATACATAATACAAAAGTGACGTTTGACAGTAATAAACGCGCCATTTACGTCTGTTGTACAGCTGTGGTGAGTTAGATAACAGGCCAGCCGGAACGCTTGATTCCACATCGCTGCCATCGCAAGTTGCAACAATTATTGCGATACATATCAAATTAATCCATACGTAGCGCACTGTGCAACAGTCTCGCCGCTTCTACTAACAATGTAAATTAGGTTTCTATTCGACTCGCCTTTAAGTGTTTTCTAGAATCGAAGATCTACGAGTAGATAGATAAACTGTATGATCCTGCTTTACATGCTAAATACCCCGTTTGAACCGTAGCAGAGCAAGCGGAGCGGTACTCGCTAAGGTAATTAGCATAGCGGAAAAAATCGTTCTGCCAAAGCTAAATCTAAAGAGTTTTTGATGTTTATCCGAGCGTGTCGCGGCCATGTTGCGCCCGCGCCGAATTGCAGATTACATCACTGCGCGTCGCGGGGTAGGGGGCGGTGGGGAGTGAGGCGACTTGGGAGGGGGAGGGGGGGCGGACTGACCTTGGCCTTGCTCGAGCTGCGGCGGCCAAGGTGAGCTCGGCTCCATCGTAATTACACATGCGCCCACCGGTCTGCCGACACACACTCATTATGTGGCCAAAGTGACTGTAACCGACGTAACACCGCGGAGAGCCGCCCACGCCATCGCTCACACGTTCGGAGCAGCTCCGAGCTGCTCCGAACCCCCGACGCCACAGAATTGAAAAGCAAACAGCGGTTTTGGCACCTATCGAATGCATTATCTTAGTAAACGCCGCGCGCACTTACCTCAACAGGTTTTATTGTAATCGAACCGTTCAAGTCTTTAGAACCTTATTTTCACTCTAAACTTGACTCGTAGCCGTTGGAGCGGCGAGACAGGAAGCCTAAAAACTTGTCGAACAGAGGAGAGAGAGATGGTTCGAAACAAGACACTTACAAAACGAGTTAGTCCAGAAACATGCACCTAATTTTAAAGACGATAAATATTTTACAACTGGGTAATAAAACAGGCTATAGAAAGAAAGCACGGGCCGAGCCAATGAATTGACATTTGACAAACAGTACCTAACCTACCTATGAACAGCAAGACTTATAGAGGAAAAATATGCACGTATTGAAGCGAAATAGAGTTTTGTTACGTAAAGTATAGACTAAGTACTGGGTAGTCTCACTGATGTCGTTCAAGACTCTCGTAAGCGAGTTGAGTGGCGCGGGGCGGGCGGCGCTCCGACCTTGAACGTGTGTGCCTAAATAATCACAATAATAACAGCATTGAGCCTTTTGTACAACGGCAGTTGTATCGCTATCGATCAGGTTCAGGGATTGTCACCATTATGTTGGCCAACTATTGTATTAAAATGATTGATCACTATCGACAATGTATATCTTCTGAAACCCGCGTTGATCACTCACTCGTAAGTAGATACTAGGACTTTAAACAGAAGATGTCATGATGATGATTATATAGCTACAAGCATCAAATTAAATAGAAGATTAATACCTACTTTGAAATATGTTGGTGTGTGTACAAAGATTGGGAAAAGCCATAGCATTGTACGAAGCCGCATGAATCCGAGAGGTCTGTGGGGAAATCTAATTCTGGTCATATTGAAATAGTTAAGCGTTTGAAAAGTGATTTGTTTATCATAACTTGACTAGATCAATCCTCACAGACATGATTATAGTTATAATTAGGGACTTACTTGAAGTCGTGATCTTTTAACATGAGGCGAATGAGCGCCTAGCTCATTTTATAACTTCTTCACATTAAAAAAATACAATTTCATGAAATAGTTTTATGTTAAACAATATATGCCGAAAGTATGTGGTTTACAAACTTCGTGAAGAGTGTTACATATTTGGTTTGTTATATTGAATTAAATGCAAACACTGTAGTCGCGCTTTTCATGCTCAGCACGTGCGAATTGTTATGGTCGGACGAAACACATTTACATATTCTAAACATATTATTAGATAGGTATCTCACTTGGCAAATGCTTTTCATACAAGTATCGTATTTCAATAGTTTGTTCTGAATTTGAAATATTCTGCTCAGACCTTTTGTGTACGAAGCAGTCCTATTTATCAACTTTGTTTGTGTTGAATACATCCAATAGAACGGTGATTCATTTTAACCTTTGCTAATACCTTGAACTTGGCCGCTTGCAGCGCTCATATCATCATTTTTACTACGTTGCAGTGTGACGTCATACCTGTACAGATACGTGCTTCTATCTAAAACTGCCGTCGTTAATTTTATTTTCCTTCTCTTTACAATTCACAGTCTTTATGAAGGCACCATTGTCAGTTTCGTCGTCTAAGTATTCCATCTTGTATTCAGATGTTGCAATGATTTGTAGCGTTTAAGTCTTGATGGTTATTTATTAGTTGGGACCTCTCCGTACGTGTTTGTGCGGAGCGCATATACACATATATAGGTACTTACCTACATTATTTACATGTAAACATGTTGAATACGGCATGGGATTGCGACTCTCTTGCCCACGCGCACCGCGAACCGCTCTCCCAAACCACCGAGCCGCCGCTCGTTGAACCCTTATCTCGGAGTCATAAAGGTGAAACTCCCGCAATTTGCAGCGTTGAAACACTCAGCAGGCTTGTTCTCGGCCACATTTGCATCTGAACGGGTGACCATTACGAATATTACTGCAGGATCAGATTTACAATGTAAATTGATTCGAGACTTAATATTCTTTCCGCAAATGTTTACGTTATTTCTTTATTTTAAGGAGCGGCTCTTAAATGCCAATAGCTTCGATTGAGTCGTTTCACCTATAGCGATAGAGATTCCGAAGTTTATTAAAATTGTCGCTTTGTTTATGTTTCTATTTGCAACTTTGTTTCGAAATTGCTATGCCCTATGTTTACAGGGTGTAGGTGTATTGTTTATATGTATATTGGTATACTTATATTAAGGAATCCACTACTTATGTACTTACTCTACTTATGGCAATAAATAAATGAATATGAATATGAAATCACATTCGAAGATCCAAACTGTGTACGATCAAGCTTTTCGTGCGTGATTCGATCCTCGTCTGAAAAGTTGGCCGTCATTACAATAAAATGGGACAAATGACTACAAAATGCGTGGCTGGTAATTAAAATCGTCATCGTACGTACCTATCTACGTACTTACTGAGACGAAATTTAAACCATGCAATGTGTATGGGGTGCGGCATGCGGTCATGATTACTGAAGACTTGACGCGTGTGTCCCGCATGCCTGATGCGACATGACGAGCCGGGGGCGGAGCAGTCTCCGCGAGCGCGCAAACGATGGTTATTCCAGCACCAGTTTGACGTTTCGTGACTTGCTCGCGTCAACGGCGCATTGAATCTTGATCTGAACCAGCCACGATACGCCGCGCCGTCTCGCCGCATCTGTCACGGGAATCGCGACCTTCCTCACTTGGGATACGACCGGAATGAATATCTCCGGGAGCAAACCCGTTTGGAGATTTAAGATAACATCGGAGCGAGAGCGGTGCGTCAGGCGAGTCGAGTAGAGAGGCTTTTCAATTATTCACGAGAGGAGCACTATTGTAGGACATGTTGTATGTTTGTTTGTTGGCCTCTGTCGATGTGTACCGAGCCTTATATTTTGTACGTTCCCGGACCTGACAGGTATTGACACACGTTCGATTCAGAATTTCTCGGTAATGCCTCCGGAGTTTATGCGAAAACGGGGCTTTAGGCCGATGACCTATAAGGGGTACTCTCCTTTCAGCCTTAACAAGCAAAGGCAACATTTTATCTGCTCCCAGGGAATTGAATTGCGGAGTATTTGCGAAACTGTACTCATTTAATTCATGATTAAGTTTGAACAAAATATTATGAATAATCGTGTTAGACAAACTTGTCTCATCCAAAGACTCAGTGGTTGACTAGACCAAGGCGTGGCATGGAGAGTGCAGACCGAATATTGTTGCGATGCCCGTCTAACTTTAATTTGTCCCACCCGGATGGAAATAAGCCTTTGGTAACGATTTTCATCGTTATTTATAAAACACACCTCCAGCGGGGCTATTCCAGTAACACTGAAATAAAGTTACAGAGAGTTTGTTATTTTTTTGTTGCCTTCTTTCGAAATCTCCACTACCAACTGCAGTGGCTATTTCGGGAATATTTTTTTTCCCAAAATCGCTATTATCATGAACAATGAACATATAATTTGGTGGGCTGTGGTATCGTGTTGTAGCTCGGGCACCGTGTGTTGTTGTGCCGAGCGGTTGGACCGGTTCTCAGCCACGCGCATGTCTTACAATGTTTCGGACGTGAACAGCCATACGCTTAATCTTGATAAGATCACATTTAGCATAATATCCTACAGAATAATTGCTCATTTGTTTTTGTAACCCGCTAGACTTGTTTTGTGACTCATATACATATTTTGCTCATGGAACCTACATGTAGGTATATTGAATTTAATTTTATGAAAAGAAATGAGATAATGTGGTTAAGTTATGATGTTAGAAAATTTGAGATATAAAGTTGGACAAAAATGAATCATCCATGTAAATTCTCGTTTATACATACTTGGGCGGCTCTCTGTGTCTAGCTAGATCCTAAAACGTTTTCTAGTTGAACAAGCATCCACTGACCTGAACTTATTCAGAATATTTCATCTTTAAAAGTCCTAAATAACGCATTTTTTTATCGCTTCTCAATATTTTTAGTAAACTAGGTCAACGCTAATTACCATAATTAATTTATCTTGTTTTGCCAATACGGTAAAGTTGACACATTACCATATTTAGCGATTTAAATAAATGATAATAATATCCTCAACCTAGCCACCAGGAGTCACCACTGACCGGAGATCGTAAATTTCAGTGCAAATTTTATGATTATTTCGTTTTTACTCATGCTATATTAAACTTGCATCACCAAGAGTACACTGTAGATACTTTTTTATGTACCACGAAACGTTAAGGCTTTGAAAGAAATTAATCTTTACAGTACAGGAGTCAGCAGGTACACACATATGTAGAGTAAAGATAGAGTTCACTTGATGTATGACAAATTATTCATTTACCACTGTGGTATTGCCCTGCCCCGCTACTTCTATTCAAATCTCTATCCTCTCCATTGCCTGTCGGTTGCGTGGAATAAATTTCAGCGATAAGACCGCCAGTTGTACAGTCAGCACCAAAAGTCAATGACCACATTCAGATTTTCATAATCACTATAAACCTAATAATTTTTGACAATGTGTTGTAGGGTACAGTTAATTTAAAACTTGAAAGGTTTTCATTCAATACTAGCGCTTTCATGTTGAGCGATTTAGGTATAATAAATGGTGTAAAACGATATTGAAAATCTGAATGTGGTAATCGACTTTTGTTGCTGACTGTACCACTCATTAGTTTTAAGCCTTCTATTTGTTACTTTCCATCTGTACAATAAAGATTACCTATCTATTGTATTAAAGTGTCGGGTGGTTGTTGCGCAGGCATGGGCGGCGAGGCATGCGCGTGCGCCGCGGGCCCGCGGCCGCTGCCGGCGCCCGAACCCGACCATCTCTACGACCACCACTCCTCCGAGGAAGAACTAGAGGTAACCACCACACTACCGCTACCACCTAACTACACTACACTACACCATTGCTTGGATTGTGCGTGTTTTCTTCACTTTTGTTTACATTTATGATAAAGTATCAGTGTTTCCCGATCACTATAATTTGGGTGTCTTCAAGGCAAGAGTGAATAGGATTATTCTAGGTAAGCGTGCTAAAGCGTGCTACATCGTCGACCACATCGTCACTTACCATCAGGTGAGATGGTGTTCAAACGCAAGCCTACAAAGAGTAAAAAAAATAATCAAATATAATATAATTTTAGTATAGTGTCGATCGCATTCACGTTTTTTATAATAAATGTTTTCTCTTTACTGTGTTATCGAGTTATCGGGGGCCACATTCAGGTCATCTTTCGTTCAGTATCTGGCGAATAGAAATAAACCAGTGACATTTATAACAATGTGAGAGATAATTTGACTTACAAAATGTGAGTCTATTCTTGTACTCGTTTTGTTTCATCTCAAAACCGAGCGCTCGTGCGGGTAATCGAAGAGCGTCCTGCAGCGAAGGTTCTCACAAACAAGATTTAAACGAAACAATAAGTTAATTAAAAGTGCCACCCGAAAGCGGCGGCCATTGCCGTCGCCACGCCATTACTGTTTTAATTAGTTTCGATCCAGCTCTAGTGTAGATCGG
The DNA here is from genome assembly GCA_932526365.1 of Lobophora halterata. Classification (NCBI taxonomy): domain Eukaryota; kingdom Metazoa; phylum Arthropoda; class Insecta; order Lepidoptera; family Geometridae; genus Lobophora; species Lobophora halterata. The sequence goes on along the minus strand of OW052007.1, from coordinate 11,272,298 downwards.
ATCTAGGTCTCACGCACGGCCAGAGGACGGCCATTATCGTGTCTGCGTCAGAGCAAATCCATTAGCCATCGAATTATTATCGATCCGCTTAGTATACCATAGTCCTGCGTTAGTTTTATTACCCGGCGTTTTCACATGTCCGAAAAGCATAACCGTGAGTAAATAACGTCCCGGAACCGTCGTCATGAACGAGTTTTTTGCGAACACAAATTAAGGCTAATCCTCAAGGCAAATTTCTATACAAAATGTTTCGGACAAATACTCAAAAAGTACGCCGTATTATAGTAATTTCTTCACACTATTCGTTTCGTCTATATTTTCCGATTGTGTCAACAAAAATTACTATGGTTTCATACTTTAATTTAGATTTTATACGTGTTTTTAAATTAGTAGTGTTAATCTCGTTTGACATTTTCGGGACAAAGTCCTGAGTTAATCTTAATTTTAATCACAACTATTAGGTAAACTGTGGCTCCGGCAGTTGCCCTTATTGAGATTGAGTGACGACAAGTTTTTGGGAGTCATTCACCCGAGCCTGAGAGCTATGATTAAAATTATTTGAAAATGCTTCAAAATGAAAATGAACTGAAAATATTTATTTACACACGATACAGTATACACAAACAGTTATAGACCCATGAAAAAAAAAACAATTTAAACACAGTATATGTGTTTACAAATAGCGTGGTGCAAAAAGGTCTCCGACTCAGCTTATTATGTTGGTTGGTAGGAATATCAACCAACGCTGGTCTTCCGTCGAAGCCGGTTGTTGACGCTACGGATAGCCTATGACTACACTATGAGTTTACACTCATTTAATAAACATAATGATACTTTATAGTTAATAAATCACTAAAGGAGGAAAAGTAAAGTATATACAGTAGCTTGCGTGCCTCTTTTCTTTGCAAAATTAAGAGTAATATAAATGTGAAACCTTGGGAGTTTATACATGTCTATGCAGCTGACTGTACGTGTTAGATCTCGTGCATCTTTCTATCAATATAATCCTCATGTCCCGCCTGGCCTGAAGCCGACCTGTTCGATGGGAATAGCTAAGACGGTGGGGCGGACAATTTCAGGCTATCGAGAATAACTGATGTCGTAATTGGCCACTGTCTCTCCCCCCCCCCCCCCCTGGCGCCTCACCCCTTGAAATTGCACCACCCCCTGGCCTCTTACCTATGTCCGTCGTTTCTTTCAACCGTCGAATCATGCATTTGTATTAGTAAGAATACAAAGTATGAATACATAATAGTGTGTTTTACAATATGTGAAATTTTCTATTTCGGAGGGGGTTTAATTATCTCCTTTACCTTGTAGGAGAGTGCAGTGTTATGTCCCCCCGAATGTTCTGATTTACATTGCAAGTTGTGAGGCTTGTTCAACGAGTTACCGAACTAGCTTATTTGCTCTTCTGTGTCTCGCACTGTGTCGTTGTAGCAAGACCATGGACTTGCTACAACGACACAGTGCGTTCACTTCAGTAGAACTAATTGAGATCACTTTAGTCTACAATACTTATCGAGGGTGTAAACATGTGTTATACAATTAGAACTTAACCTTTGAGTTACCATAACTAGACGGTTAATAAGTAAACACTTTTTCATTCTATGTTTTAGTTACAATCATGGACTTTACATCATTATCGCTTCAGACTTAAATAAGAAATGCACTTGCAGCGGCTCATGTACTATGTACAGTAAAAACAACGGGGCGAGCAAGGCGCTCTCCTGATGTTATTGTATCACGCCTGCCCATGACCAAAACTATGCTACACAGTATTTAGAGAGGCCGGTGCAACGCTTTTATAGCGCTCGTGCTGCTTGGGACATTTTATTTAGAGCGATAACACTTTAAGTATCATAATTATTTCCGCTTATTATTATTAAATTTTTTTTCAATGAAATGTGTGTCAGTTTTATCGCGATCAGTAGATAAAGAATCCTGCAAAAATAGACAGGCTTCCGTCGATTGGGACCACTAGGTTTAGGACCGCGGTCCCAATCGCCGGAACGATTAAATTTTATTATTTTTCTTCCGTCGATTGGGACCACTTTCGAAATGAATGAAAAAATCTATTGTTCCAGTCAAATACAGTACAGTCACAGGAAAAAAATATGATAGATCGATAAGTAAAACCACTAAAACCATCGTATAAGTTTCGGTAATGTTTCAAGTCCATAAACTTCCAACAGCACCGTATTTAAAAACCATCCTCGTCATCTCCAAAAAGTCTCATTTTCACCGACATTCAGTTTTCATCTCGTAATGCTAAAAAAAGGTTTCCAACCTCCCGAATGCCTTCTACAGACGAAGGCAGGTAGGTACTGTAGTGGGTGCAGGCGGGGTAGGTTAGGAACCTTCTGGTGCGGTAAGGTTGCACTCGACACATTCTTCTTGAGCCGTTCCTGTCGCAGACTCACTCGACTTCCGCCAAAAAGACAAAACAATCCACGTTGTATTCATTTTTGCTGCAACTAGTCGGGATCGTAGTCAGGACTTTACTTGTAGGGGCACATTATATGTAGTAAAAAAATATACCTTAATAATACCTTAAAATAATAAGTTGGAAGCCTTTTCCTAATGATCTCTGACGTATTAACATTCCTTACCTTACGCAGGTAAGGGCTGTTGTGACCAAATCCATGTTTTGTATAACTGATTTCAAATCGAAGTATTTTAAGCTGTTTTTGGTTTAAAAAAAGGTATGCGGGACTGAGACACGGGCTTTTGTATTCCACTACTATCGCTCCTGTTTATTAAATTATGTTGTGTGGAACTGACTGCGATGTTTCGAAACAGCCCTATGATAGTTCCCACCTGCGCCCCCCTGGGCCGGCCCTGCCTGCAGCCTGCATAACATTTGTTTATCTTTCGCTTGGCTTGAAATTAGAAATTCTTTTGTCTCCACTCTTTTTAATTGCAAAAAGGAAACTGAAATATTTTTCTAATGAAGAAAAAGCGTCCTGTGATGTATCTTATGGGGTAGGTAAAGGTACACAATACGTCCGTATAAGGCTCATTATAATATATTTTCCGCTTCTCTTAGTGTATCAAATGTCAGCTACCTATTGTGGTTCGTTATCATTTAATACGTAATACACCAAATAAAGAAAATTCTACAGAAAGTTAAAACGTAAAACCTTACAAAACCATAAATAAGTTTGACGTAAGCTTCCAATTTTATTCATACTTCATTTATTTGGCTTTACACCGATTCTAATTTTTACAAGGAAAAATCTTTTGAAAAATATATCAAAGGAAAATTGTTTAGTAAAACGTGGGTAGTTAATGTTTTTTTTCGGTACCTACAATAAAAAGTCGTCGACTCGTGTCGAAGGCTTTGTGACGCGGCGGAGTGTGAAGCTTTCGTCTAGGCTACAGGTGCCTACAAGTGCCTAGATATTGGTACTCTTAGCTCCTGTATCTGAAGTTTTAGAATTTTCATTTTCAAATTAGTTTGGAATTCTCTTATTGGAAAGCTGAAGTTCTCCAATAAGAGAATTCCATCAACACCAGTTATTTAAAAACACGTATAAAATCTAAATTAAAGTATGAAACCTTACTAATTTTTGTTCACACAATCGGAAAACATAGACGAAATGAATAATGTGAAGAAATTACTATAATGCGGCGTACTTTTTGAGTATTTGTTCGAAACATTTTGTATAGATATTTGGCTTGAGGATTACCCTTAATAACAAGTTATTTCTTCCGATCTCAATTCTTTTATGCAGAAACATTGAAATTTTCCTTTACCGTGAAGGAAAACAAGTTGAACCGTAGTACGGTTAAGGAAAACATGGTGAGGAAACCGGCATGTCAAAGGACAGAAAAAAAATGTCTATGGCATGTGACATCCACCAATCCGCATTGGGTCCGCGTGGTGGATTTAAGACCCATTCACTCTCCCGCCGAGAGTAGGCCTGAGTCCCATCCCAGCAGTGGGAACATTATAGGCTGATTATGCTATTATGCTTATTGAAATTGTATTTTATTGTATTGAGCACAGGAGCGGACCTGTGGCCAGTCATACGTAAATAAACTGTAGAATGATTATGTTTAGGTACAACCAGTCGTCTCGATAGGGATTAGCTGATTAGATTCCTGAGGATGTTATCAGTCACGTTTCGATACCATCAATATCGGTACCAAGCGGACATCCTTTAGCCGCAGCCTCGAGAGATGGCGGATACGCACTTCCCTAGCTGGCCAGATATCCTGCCCTGATCAGATTACGCTTGCAAGACCTACTTCTTCAGGATAAGGGAAAACTAGCTAGGTACACAACAGTATTAAAGTATAGTACATTGAAAATGCGACCAATAAAAGGGAGCCACATTGGCTAACTTATAGTACATTTTGGTCCGATGCAAATTTTCGAAAAAGAGAAGTAACAGGGCTAGATAAATATTAATGTTAAAACTACTAGGCTTTTTCATTGTCAATAAAACTACATAAAAGTAACAAACATTATTTGAAAATAGAGATATTTCATTTTTATTGACAGGGTGTCTGAAAATTTTCGGTCCTATATACCGCATCCAATTTGGTTTGGTACTGTCCATCTTGGTGTTCTATAGGAACACCGTTATTCATCTATGCTAGGTACTTTACTTACCCGTTGCTAACTGCAGCCGCGTTAGAATTGTATGCCAAAGTAGAGCCGAGCTCTAGGCAGCTTATCTTGGTGGTGGAGAAGCAGGGTTTTGTTCCGTCGGACTCATCCATAATAAACGAGTGGCCGGCCTGCCATGCCATTACACTCGTAGGGCATTTTTTGGTGCGAACCACTCCAGCTACCCCTTAGGGGCGGGAATATTAAAAAGCCGGAACAACTAACGTCTGTGACTGGGAGTTGTGAGTAATCATGAGTCCTGGTTTTCGTTACTGCCCAGGCAAAGTAGTCAAATGCATTCTCAACTTTTTAGACAAAATAATAGGTATTTGTAACATGTACTTATTTGTTTTCAAGTAGGCATAAATGTTACATAAAAATTAAAAATTAGTCCATAGCTAATTGTTTTTTTTTTCAGTAAATCAATTACGTGTGAGTAATCACTGCTAGATTAAAAATCTATTTGATTTCTAGATTCTGAATTTTCTCGTGATGCGACTTATCAAAATTCACCTATAATTGCAGTGGCACTTGGCCTGAGCTATGTATCATGTAACCAAAAAAATGTATTAGTGTATACTGTGTTGGTGATCAATAAATAAAATAAAATAAAATAAAATAAAAGGACCTGCAAATCTTGGCACGCGTAAAGACCTGGCGGGTAGTCTTGGCAATCGTCAGCCAAAAAATGGCGTCAATTGCCAAAATTTGCCGACCAAACTGTTCCTGCTGACACAAAAAAGTTCGAGTTCGTTACCTGGTTTCGAAAGGATCAAATATTAGTGTGACTAGCTCTAGCACGCTTGTCGACAAAGTAAAGCCGGTAACCCATTATCAATTATGTGGTAAGGTATCGAAGAAAGTCGAACAAAACCGGCTTTTAGTAAACACAACTCTACCCGCAATTAAAACCTGAAATATTCAGCGTCTCTCAGAATATTTCCTCTCTCGTCTTGACTTCCCTTTGCGTTTCCTGGCGGGCGCAGATTAGGCAACAGTCGACTCTACATAATGTTCTCGCTTTTTGCAAATGTAAAGTCTTCAATGACCGCTCGTTCCTTTCAGTTTTATTTGCAGTATAAAATTATCAATATCAATTTTCTTTTAGACACATCCAAACCCTTTCCAAAACAAACAATATATTCGCAACACGCGGTGTTGCAACATGCGTGCAAACTTGCACACTCGCCCGGCAGGTAACTAGCCTCTCTAGGTCCAGGCAGCAATCACTAAGCGGGATCGATGCAGTGATGCATTTATATTGTTTCCGTAAACAGACGCTGACAACTCGCGTGATCGATCCTCTTGCGCTCGGAGACTTGTGCTCCTTGAGATTCGCTACGAACTTAATGCTTACTCGAATCAAATACAGAGCCCTTTTTTCCAAATCCCTTAAGTCAGGGGGATTCAGGCTCAACGGTTTTATTGAGTTTTATTGATGGAACGAGAATTCAGGCCAACAGGCACGGAATTGAAATTGATTTGCAATTTAGTTATGTCCGGAGCAGAAATACCTTTGATTCGCTGGATATGAATGGTTGGCTCAAATTATTCATAACATTTATAATACTTGGGTAACGTAACCTAGGTACCTGGGATAGAATACTATTATGTGTGTACAAATAGCCCCGGCGAGTGGCGCGACACGCAGGAAACGTATAACATAACGGCTTGTGAATGTTTGCAATTACTTGTAGCAATACGAGACTCGTTTTGAACTCGTTTCCAAATAGGTAGAGCACCTAACGTGACATTTATACAGTGAGGGTAACGTACAGATCACGTACAGATTTCATACTAAAATAATCGTTGCAAATCGTGTATGTAACACTAACTATTAAGCGATTATAGTAAGTCATTCGCGTACCACATGTGTATAGTTTGGTTAGTGTCATAGTGCATAGTCCTCACTCCATGTGATGATCAGGTGATAAACGGGTTGCCGAGCGGCGCGTGCGCGGGCGCGGGCGCGGAGTCGCGGCGGCGCGGCGCGTCCTCGCCGCCGCCCGCGCAGCCCGAGAAGCGCAAGTGGCCCGCGCCGCCCTACCCGCACCGCCCGCCCTCCTCCGACGACGACGACACCAAGGTACACCACCCTCGCATCCTCACGCACACTCACACGCATCCACACACCCATCCTACGAGTAGCTGCCATTGTCACTAACTTCATTACAAAACCTGCCCCACGTTAGGCCGACCCGCTTCACACTACGACGGATCTTGGATATTTTGTCTTATATTAATTAAATTCAATAAATAAGGCCCCAGGCTCAAATAGTTAATCGAATCGAAAATAAGTTGCCCCACGTTGGGCGCCAATTGGCATAGATGGCCTCCAAATTCACACGAATTAGTGTTAGGTACACGAATTAGGCTCTAGTATCTCATCGCACACTTTTAAAGGTGTCTTAGGGGGCTTGTGCCTATTAAAGTCACCAATCAAGACAGCTGCAAGTTAAACGGAACGTTGAATAGAAATACTTTCTGTTTAACAAAAACACAGTAATTGATGGTCGAGTGTTCGCATTCCAGGTGGAGACGCCGGTCCGGTTCCGCACGTCCCCGCCGCTAGAGGCGCTGAAGCCGCGGCGGTGCGGCGCGGGCGGGGCGGGCGCGGTGCCGCCGGCGCCCGCGTCGCCGCGTCGCCGCCGCGCCCCGCTCGCCGCGCCGCGCCGCCACCGCCCCGCGCTCGACTTCGACAAGATGCAGCAGGTAACCACACACACCACACGCCACACACACCACACGCCACACACACACCACATACGCCACACACACGCACACACACCACACACGCACCACACTCACCACACACATCCCTCACGCACACACACACACACCACACGTCTTCATCTCGTGGGTCTCCACGTTGAGCGAACGAGCGAACACGAAACATTCAAATCAAATCAAGTTCAACTAATTGACTAATCAAATAATTGAAAATAAGACATAATTATTGTTATGAGTTATGACTTAGCCTCTCTACAAGTGTAAATACCTTGTTATTTTGTATTTAACCTTTAACTTTATTACCATTGTCCCTGAAGTAAGGCGGTGTCTCCATCTCCGCCGTATCTTAGCAACAACGAACTCGATCGGGTCGTGTGTCGCCGTCTCGCTCGCACGCGGCGCGAGGGACGGAGACGGGGAGTGGCACTTGTTGCTCGGAGCGGCATCGGCACATTCGATACATTATTTTTTAATAATAATATATGTAGTCTTTATTCTTAAAATATGGAACAATGTACAGCTAGGGTTTTTACAAAAGGCGGTCTTATCCTTAATTAGGATCTCTTCCAGACTACCTATAAACTAAGTTAACAACTAAGGGTTGAACAAAATGACTGCCGTTGGTGTCAGCATAGTGTTTAGTGCAGCGGCGTCGCGGTCGACTGTTATAGTTGCTGGCTCTCGCGTATTCGTCCGCTTTGTATGTTAACAATGAATAATCAAAGTTTTACAAAAACCCGTGGCCCGTAGTTTGGGCAAAAACCATCTTTGGACCTTCCAACCTTTCCATCTTTGGACATGTTATCTGAGTATTCGGTACAGTCAAAGGAAAAAGAGATTAATTTATTCCTCTGAAATATATTTCCTGACCTCACCCATCTTTGTAGTGTTAGGTACAAGTCCTTTTTAACGTTTTTGAAAAGGTTTAAATGCTACATAGTTGTGCTTCGCCGGTGTCTGTATGTACTTTGCTTACTCATGCGGGGCTGCCGGGCACATGTCGGCACGACGGGTGCACATGTGCGGGTCCCACGATCACTTTTTTCCTTACGTGCCTGTCTGTACACAAACAAATAAATACTTTATTCTAAGTTTGCCCATTCATATTATCTTTTTGTAAGATGACTGTAATCCTCGTACTTCCTCAGGGGTCACAGAAAATCAGCGCCTCAGAAGTAGGTCACTACTTCTGAGGCAAATGCTGAGTGACTCTCCTTTTTGTTTACACTTTTTTTCCTCTTTCTTATCTTTGTAATGTGTTTTATTTTTAATATTATACATGTGTAAGCAAATAAATGTTTTCTTATTCTTATTGTATATAACTAAAATCATGGTTGTACAAATGAACTTTTGGATAGGTATTTAACAAGGGTTATGAAATGAAACGTTGTTCAAATGGGATGTAGCCATATTTTTGCAATCATCATGTTATCATGTTAGCATGTTAGTTTTTGCAATGCTTCATAATAACCTACCGAACAAATCCTAGGCCCCAGGGGTACTACTTACTACGCTGTCTCAGTTACGGTCCATGTGGACTGAACACGTGTAGTATAAATAAATAAATATTTTGGACTTTCATACCACACCATCTAGCCCCAAACTAAGCAGAGCTTGTACTATGGAAACTAGATAACTTATAGAAATACTTAAATATTTTTTTTTGTAAATACATACCTACAAATAGAAAACACCACGACTCAGTACTAACACTGATTTTCATCACACAAATGTTTGTCCTGAAGCGGGAATCGAACCCGCGACACCGGCTTGGCAGTCCAACATACTTGCCACTCGACCAATCGTGTCAGTAGGTATCCAGCTGTTCGCAATAGGTAGGTACTAGGAAACGCATTTGCACGTACAAAATGGCGCGTCGGGCTGTAAAAAGCCTCGCTAAGCAAGTGTCCGCTGCACTTGTCTGCAAATTGTCGGCTTGTTCTATGGGCGAACACGTTTTGCCTTTTAAACGTTGCTAAATAATGTGTTTAATGTTTTTTCGAATTGCTAAAGTTCTTCCTTTAAATATATTCCTGAAAGTTATTTCGTTGGACAATATTATTTATGGCGAAAATGATTTAACTAAGTATAAAAATCAAAAAGCTAAGTCATAATTTATTCATTCCCATATTATTATCAGTATTATTAGGCTAGTACAGTCGGTCTTTCTCTTCTATCTTTAAACCCAGCTTACGCCGGTGTTCTCCTGAGATAAAACCACTCACAAAAACACATCATGTGCGTGTGTGAGTAAACTACAATGTGATTAAACCACTTAAGATATACCCATAATTTAAACCACCAGTGGTTTAATCACAGGAGACACCCGGCGTATGCTGGGTGTAAAGACAATTACAGAGCCGACTCTACCTATGTCAAAAGTTTTGAATCTGTCTTAAGTACTAGTTATTAGTTACTTGAATAAAATTTAGCTTTGATATGAACTTGAAATGACATCTATCTTTTGTGTTGATTGCACAAGGACATTTAAATGTCCACCAAAGTGGGGTAATCGTCGATATAAAATCTCTCTCCTCCATCGGACTGGCTGGTACAGCTAGTACTTAGATCCTTTTTTTTTCAGTCCATCCATCATTTCTTGTACAACATTTGTCTAGTAGTATCACTGATACACGGTTTTACCACTATAAATAAAAATTATTTATTTCAGACCATAGATCCTAACTACCTATGCCAAAACCAAGCTCAAATAGAACCTAATTGTAGCCTGCTGTATTTTACAATTAGCATTGGCACATGCTTGAACGTGTTATGATAATTAATACTCGACCATTTATAAGCTGCTATCTATCATTTATCTCGTTTTCAAATCCGAATTTATCATTAATGTTAGGTATTGCACAATGTTTTTACAATCTCTATAAATACATTTGGAAGAGTGATAGATAGATAGATAGATCATTCTTTATTGCACACCATCACAAAACAAACAAAAATATACAGAGAATAGAAAATAATGGTAAAAATAGTGGACAATGGGCGGTCTTATCGCAAAAAGCGATCTCTTTCAGACAACCTTTGGACGTGATGTCGAGTTTTTTGTGTGTAAACATAATATTGCACATACGACACGATTGGTCGACTGGCAAGTGTGTTGGACTGCCACGCCGGTGTCGCGGTTTCGGTACCCACTTCAGGACAACATTTGTGCGATAAACATCGGTGTTTGTCCAGAGTCTTAGTGTTTTATATGTATCCAATACGATAATGTGTCCAGTACAATAGGAAGAGGTTGCTTAGTTCGGGGCTAGATGGCGCTGTGTTAATCAAATCAAAATATTTATTTCGGAAGACTAATGTACATCCATATAAAAACATTAAAAATCATTAACAAGAAAACATTACAAAAATTTAAACCCATCATCATGAGTACCTCCAATCAATCGAGCTTTAATCCAATAGCGGATCAATAAAATTAAATATCTGATAATAATATCTAATTAATATAATAATTAAATAAATATTATTAAAGGTTAAATATCCAAAAAATATATTTATTTTAATTCATGTACGTACATATTAGGGTTTGCAATTCGGATATTCCAATATTCATTTTATCCGAATATACGGTCCATTTTCAAATTCGAATAATTAATTTAAATTATCCGAATATTCGAATAGTTTATAAAGTAATAGAAGTACTTATCTTGGCACTAAAATCCAAGTAGAGATGGTTCTCTTTGACAGCGGTGGACAACCTGGTACACATTTAACCTGAGCATATAATTAACTGCTCTCTATCTCATCCCCCAGTGTCGAAGAAGGTGATTTTCTTCGACAAATTACTTGTGTCACCGCTTAAGAACTAAGATGTTTGGCCGCTCTAAGTTTTATACGTTCATATTATCAAAGTTTAAAACAGAGAGTTGATTATAAATTAGTAATTGTAATGTTAATGTTTATGTATGAAGCTATAATAAAGACTGAATGAATGTTATGTTATGTAGGTAAAATGTAACCAATGTTCGAATCTAGATTATCAAGCTCGAGAGAAACCGTCTGATGAAGTCCACGCTCCGACCTAATCCACTCCAAATCATGGCGGGCTTCAAGAAGCTCTAGAAGCTTCTCGAGGAAAGATTCGTTGTATTGGTGTACTGAAGATGTTGACGAGGCCCTACATACCGTGGTTGAAAGTCTTAGGAATGAAGGCATCAAGTTCTGCTAAATGTGGCGTACAGGCAGGAAGTCTAAACTCTCGGATGAAACTCTTCGGCTGATGACTATAAGGCGAGAAACCACCCAGGCCACCTCGTCAGAGGTCAGACCTGAACAAACAGATTGCGAAGATTATACGGCAAAACCTTCAATACCCGCTAAATTGAGGAAGCAATAGAGCGAAACTGAGGGTCCAAAGTATTGATTTTGCAGCAACTTGGAAGGAGCCACCTGACGAAGTTGACAACTCATGAGGGCAGGACCACTTTCTCAAAGCTGGAGATTTTCGAGTACGCCGCAAATGCTCCTCTCCCGAACATAACGACCACGACTTCAGAGCCACCCTGACACTCCACTATACCGACGAACTGCCTGACATCAGCCTAGACTAGATCGTGTTGACTCTGAGATAGCTAAAAATTTAAAGGCCCTCGGTGAAGAAGACTTAGTTACTCCAGAACTTCTGAAGGCAGAAGGACCTCCTGTTGTACAAGATCTGCAAAGCCTCTTTAATTTTGACATTCACTGTGGGAGAACTCCAAAGGCGTGGAAAAGGAGTATGATTAGTAGTATCTTTTTAAAAAAGGCATACAAAAATTTATAAAGCACTCCTGAGCGATGTCTATAAGCTGTTCTTAATGAGGTATATTATAGGGAAGTCCGAAGAGTATAATTGGCCCCTGTGGCTAGCTATTGTGAAATAATGAGAAGGCATTCGACTCTCTTGAAACCTGGAAGGCTGTTCTGGAATCCTTACAGCGATGCCAAGTAGGCTATCGTTATATCGAAGTGCTGAGATGCGTTTATGACGCTGCCACCATTAGTGTCAGAGTACAGGACCAGCAATCTAAGCCCATCCAACTGCGCGAGGTGTGAGACAGGGGGGATTTCATATCCCCAAAATTGTTCACAAGCGCATTGGAGGACGTGTTTAAGACGATGGACTGGAAAGGACATTAACATAAACGGCGAGATGACATAGTCTTGATGGCGGAGTCGCTGGAGAAGCTGCAACCGATGCTGGAGGGCCTAGCAGCAGCCTCGCGACGGATCGGTCTCGGCATGAATTTGGATAAAACCAAAGTCATGATCATTGACCATCCGAGACCCGTCGTTGTCAAAGGCCACCTTCTTGAAATTGTTCCAGAGTACACCTGTAGTACCACAGGCAGATTTTGTGGATAGGTAGAAACAATTTTGAAAAAGAGGCAAAGAGAAGGGCTGCCCCTCTGCAGCATTTGAAAACTACGTCAGTGTCGGTAATAATTAAAATAGAAACGTTTTACCTACCAATAAAACGTATATTAATATACTTACCTTTATGCAAAACATATCAGTTATTAATTGAGATAGGCACTATCATTTCCCGTCATATTAGCAATAATACAACATAACTTCCTGTCTTTAGTCTTAATTTCTAGCTAACTTCCGGTCTTTCAATTCACCACCAGACAGCAGCCATTTTGTGTCATTGAGTTTTGAGAACACTAGGCAGAACTGAAAGTGTATGTTTTGCATAAAGGTAAGTATATTAATATACGTTTTATTGGTAGGTAAAACGTTTCTATTAATATGACTGTAACTTTATGCAAAACATATCAGTTATTAATTGAGACTTGTTTGTTATCGCCTGGTGGTGGTTAGGAGAGACACGCACGCCAATGTGACGGCTAAAAAGCCGATGGAACAAAAACAATTATATTTTATGGACATAGAAGATATCCAAAAACTGATGAACGATAGTAACAGTAAAATCGTTCTAAGGCTAATAAGTTGTCTTAGTATGAATTGAGACAAATTTTAGAAGGTAACCTGCTGGTAGAAGCAGATATGAACTGGACAGAATGAGTGTTATGAATCAACGCAATTCTGTATTTATTATTTTCTTAGGATCAGACAAGTAACAATCACCTGATGTTATTAACTAATAAGATAACGTATTATATTTCGCGCTAAGAGCGGAACATGATTGATTGCAGCCAACTAACTTATAAAAAACTTTATTTCATCGTGTAAATGTAGAATAATTATTTACTTACAAAGAATACCTTGAGGCATTAAGCACAAAACGTGTTCATCTGTCTCAGCGTACATACAATGTACTCAGAACAGAAATAACCTCTTCTTCGCCTTTACTATTAGATACTTGCTACCTATAATAATAGCATTTTCATGAGAAAGAATTTAAATAGCGCAAAAAACACAATACTTGTTACATAGTAGAGACAAGTATTATAAAAGTTCACAGCACGCCAAGTACCTGTAGTTACTCTGAGGCTGTAGTTTCTACTCAGGGGTAGGAAAATTAGACTATTTTTATCTGCTAAGACTTCTGTGAAAGCCAAACTAATACGCATTTTCCGCGTAGGTAATAAGTACTAAATTGATAGTCATGGACGTGGCTACCACCACAGATGCAAGTTTAATTTTCAACATTATTTAAGCAAGGAAGCACGATACGTTTAACAATAAGAAGCTTTATTTATTAACCAGTTTTGAAAGAGATGGAGTTCCTTTCTTTTCAAATGTTTGTTACAGGTAGAAACTTAAGTCCTGACCTTGAATAGCTTAAATTAAAATTAAATTTTTAAACATCGTTCAGGTTAAAGTCAAAAAACTTGCAATTCCAAAATCGGTAACATTGTATGTATCTATAGACAATGAATCGATCTTATCCGCAAAGGAATCTGGCAGAACGATTTATGTAAACATCGTAAACATCTAAGAGACGTAAGTACAAGCACATAAATCCATGTAAAAAACCGACTACCTACCATCAGCCACATTACAACTTCATTCGAGAGACGATATTGCACATTACATAGGTAGGTACATACTCATATGTACCTGCCAACCTCATGGATTCTGTATACCAAGAAAAAAGTTTTTCTTCATTACTGAAAAACAAAAGATAGGTACAACCAGGGTTATAATAGTATACCCCACGGTGCACTCTGTTTTCACTCTGTTCTGTGTGTGTCAATATTCTATAAGCATTTGTATAACTCCGTTCGTAGGGATGGTAATGCTTTAACCTATTCAACCTAAAACACAAACATCTTTTTATGATAAAAATGTTGGGTCCACATTGATGCATCGATGTAGGTAACGGTGAGCAAGAAAGAAAATTCAAAATATGAATTTATGATGAGCATATAGAAAATATGAACTTAAGAACCACGTGATTTATCTACATTTGCTAAATAAATAGCTGAAAATTCACATAAGTAGGCACTGTTAAAAAGGCTTTACAAAAAGGATCGATGGAAAAGATCAATGGATCTTAATTATGAACTAATATGCCTTATTTCGAATAAGTACGTTGTACAGTTATTTCATTTTCGAAACGCTGTGGTATTAACACGCTCGGTATGTTAGACAACTGCTAGGTACTCGTTGAAACACCCTTACGGAATACGTTAAGAGGCGTTATGAAAATTTTGTCGTTTATTTTTGTGTTTGTTTAGGACTAATAGTTCGTTAATTAAGTTGTATGACCGAAAAAGGAATAAACGAAAAATTCCAAAAGAATATTTTGGGTTCATTGAACAATGAAGTAGGCAAAAACACATCCGACTCGGTTGTCATCGGGTAGGTATAATAGGTATTTTATCTACACGCATTAGGCCGTTGTAACCTTCTAGGAACCTAGTACCTCTAGGATATGACCCGCGCCTGCAGGATTGTAAGCAATACCGAAAACACTATCCAAGCCGATACTAGGGAATCACGCAACAGCGATGACACCCTTATCAATAACACTTTATAAACAGGATAATTTAGTATTTTCTGAAATACAACTCGCTGTTACTTATATATACTACTATACTGCGCAGGCAGAGATTAACTCATAATCAAAAACAAGCTTACTAGACTTTTGCAAGAACTAGTTATCCATATATATGCATACTCCGGCAGCCAATATCGTATTGGGCTTGGTTACTCCTAAAAACTTTCAACTTTACACCATTACTTGAAATAAGGTCATAACTGCAATTCTTGTTTGTATAGAATAACTTCTTCCAATATCGTATTATTTACGTTCGAAAAACTAAAATCGAGGACTCATCCCAACTACCCGCGAAAGCCACGCGCGGTAGATTTTATAGGATTTTAATATCCAAGCTCACACCCTGCGAGTCTTTGTGCGTGCACCTGAAAGTGTATACGACGCAATACAATAAATTTTTCAGCAACTTTTTGCAAAGACATGTCCTCATTTTATCCACGCTCTCTGGAGTTTTTACGTTTATGAAAAGACCTAGCGACTGCTCAACTACCATAATTTCGTGTATGACTATGCATATTTTCGTTAAGAAGGAATATTGGATTTGAATATCCAAGCTCGCAACTGCAAGTATTTGTTCGTAGTGAGTACGACTCTATAGGTATTTTTGTTTAAATTACTATATTGTTTCCTGAAAGTTCCTACGTTTGTGAGGAGACTCAAGGACAAATCACTACCTACGCATGTTGCGTGAGGCAGGAATATATGATTTTGATTATCCAGCTCGCAAAAAGCAAGTCTTTTGTCGTAGAGAGTTTGACACAAAACATTTTGAAATAGCTTTCCTGTTTCCTTTAAGTTCCTTCATTCATGAGGAGACTCAAGGATGATTCACAATCTACGCATGTTTACGTGAAGTAAGACTTTGGATTTTGTACATCCAAGCTCCCATATTTTGCAAGGCGTTTTACGTGCACTCACAGAACAAGCGATGCAAAACTTTTTGAACTACCCTCAATATAGATTTTTTCCCCCAGCAGGCAAATTCACAACTGCAAATCTTTGTTTAAATTAGATTCCCTTAAGTTTCCACACTTGTGAGAAGACTCAGGGATTGTACACCTACCCACGAATATTGGCGTGGGGTAGGCTTATTGGATTTTTAACATCCAAGCTCGCTTAAAAGCAAGTCTTTGTTACCGGTTTGCGTGCGACGCAAATCATTTAGATATTATTACCTCTTGAATACTTAACGTTGTAGTGTACTTTCCGCTCCACGTATTTCCATACCTATATCTCCTTATCTCTCTGTGGGATAGAATTAGCTGTGCATACTCTTGCGAATAGACATGTCTGATTGTGTGAAAAACTACCTGTGTGTTAGGACTATTGTGCGTGTGAACTCTTACGGTGAGACACGTCTAAATGTTAGTTTGCTACTTGAGAATAGGACTGATGTGCGTACCCCTGCGAGGAGACACGTCTGAATGTGGGTTAACTACCTGTGTGGTAGGACTATCGTGCGTGTGAACTCTTACGATGAGACACGTCTGAATGTTAGTCTGTTACTTGCTAGTAGGACATGTGCGTACTCCTACGAGGAGATACGTCTGTATGTGTGTAAACTACCTGTGAGGTAGGACTATCATGCGTGTGAACTCTTACGATGAGACACGTCTGAATGTTAGTCTGTTAACTGCTAGTAGGACTGGTGTGCGAACTTCTGCGTGGAGACGCGTCTGAATGTATAACCTACCTGTGTGGTAGGACTATTGTGCGTGTGAACTCTTACGATGAGACACGTCTGAATGTTCGTCTACTACTTGCGGGGTAGGACTGATCTGCGTGCTCCTGCGAGGAAACACGTCTGAATATGTACGTCTACTACCTGCGAGGTAGGACTTATATGCGCACTCCTGCGAGGAGAAACGTCTGAATGTTTGCGTCAACCACCTGCGAGGTAGGACTTTTAGAATACCTTTATTGAACTCATCCAATAATCATAACCTGAAAATTTTCACCAAAAATTCCATGTGATAAAGAACTTTACAAGTAATTAATCAATCTTAGTATAAAATAAATAATTTCACTGAAACGGATACTTTGCTTTTAGTAATTTACATGGAATTTTTATGGTAAAATGTAGGTACTCACCGACGATGTCTTCATCTTATCTTCTCATTTACATAGCAGTTATTATGTTTCGCAGAAACTTTCTATTCTTGAATCACTATGATGCAGAAGAAAGTCGACACAACATCGCTAAATCTTGAGGAAGGGACATGACAAGCTAATATCACGTATTTTACAACAGTTTCACTTTATAGACAGAAAGTATATCTCCAACATAAAACATATCGAACGGCAAAAACCGTTATAAATCAAAATATTTCTCTGGCCAGTAAGTTTGAACCATGTGGAAAAACGGTTTGTCTTACGAACAAAAAACTGGCTCGATGTAAATTTAATCTACCGCGGGACTCGAACCCGTAAATTCGCTTGGCTAGCTTTTAAAAACCAGCCTTGCTACGTAGGTAGGTAATAATGTAACACCACGAGAACATCGAAGTACTACATTAGGTATTTTCAACAACGTTGAAAAAATAAATAAATTAAAAGATTATGAAAAACTTACGTACTCGACGGAAAACAAAACGCCAATGACACAAAATGGCTGCTGTCTGGTGGTGAATTGAAAGACCGGAAGTTAGCTAGAAATTAAGACTAAAGACAGGAAGTTATGTTGTATTATTGCTAATATGACGGGAAATGATAGTGCCTATCTCAATTAATAACTGATATGTTTTGCATAAAGTTACAGTCATATTAATATTTGATTATATTTTAATAGAGCTATGTTGAAATCAAACTAAAGCCCAGTCTAGCTGTTCTTGTGTGTGTTTAATTAATATTGTATTATTTTCAATAAATGTTATGAAAATATTCGAATATCCGAATATTCGAATAATTGGCTCTACAATTATTCATTTTATTCGAATAGTAAAATTTAACGAATATTGCAAACCCTAGTACATATTTATACTGGGCACCGCGTGCCGCGTGCCGCGGATAGCTCGAGGTAATCCTTACACCTTGATAGCGCTATCGGCGCGGTCGCCGAGCCCGGCCGCTGCATGCGGGCTGCAGGCTGCAGGCTGCACACGCACGCCTCACTTGCTGTCACTTATCATCCATAGATGAATAACGGTGTTCCTATAGAATAAGATGGACAGTACGAAACCAAAATGGATGCGGTATATATGACCGAAAATTTTCAGACACCCTGTCAATAAAAGTTAAATATCTCTATTTTCAAATATTTAATGTTCGTTACTTTTTACGATGTAGTCTTATTGACAATGAAAAAGCCTAGTTGTTTTAACATATAAAAGTTATTTAGCCCTATTACTTCTCTTTTTCGAAAATAAGCATCCGACCAAAATGTACCTACTAGAAGTTAGCTAATGTGGCTCCCTTTTCTTGGTCGCATCATCAAAAAGTACTACATTGTATTTCTATACTTTAATACTTCTATGTTATCATCTGAATAGTCTGCGCGGGCACGTGTGTATGGTCCGCGCGGGTACGTATGTATGAATGGCCGCCCTCTTCCTTATGCTTATGCTTATGAAACACATACATATGTTCTAGCAAATAAACAATATTTCATTTTCAATTCATTTCATTTGCTCCCCTGCATCTAAGCCCTGCCATACCGGCACATAACGTTACGTGTGCCGCCATAGAGTATTGAACGTAATTTTCTTTTTTCGGTCGACGCGGGATCTTTTTCTGATTCCAAATATCCAATAATTTTTGTTTTCAAAAATCTGCATATAACGGTTTTGGCAAGCGCAGCGACGATATGTACATCCACAAATAAATTGTAATAATACAAATAAGAATGATTGCATAGACGATACATTGTATATTGTAGCGTGAGTGTGTGTAGTCACGGTTATGGTCAGTGTATTGATGTGTGCGGTACATTGCTTGTTGCAGCTGAAGGTGGGCGGCGGCGTGCGGTCGTGGCGCGCGGTGGGCGGCGCGGGCGGCGAGCTGTCCGTCTTCTGCTGGTGATGCCCGCCGCCCCGCGCAGGTACCGAACCCGCACGTACCGGTTGATGTAGGTACACTAGGCTACACGCGACACGGCGACACGAGCCGAGCAAGCAACTCTCCAGGTGGAAAAAAAAATACACTCGAAGTACACTGAAGATCCTTTTCATTTCTCTTGTTCGTAAAGTTCAAATTCGTACATGCTCTAAGGGAAGTAAAACTCAATTTTAGGCTCTACGAAAAAAAAGTGATTGCTTATAAAATCTGTTCAAAGAAGTTCATTTGGTTTCATGCTGGGAGTTGAGAAATTTATTCACATTTCGAACTTCGGTCCTTCATAATACCTATATCAGGGTATTATGGGGGACCTAAATATTACATAGTATCAAATTTCGAATATCTTTGTTACATTGAAGTGAAATATCTTGTGTATACCTACCTCGGTTCTGAAGCCCATTTTATACTAGACTTGAACATCCGACCTCGCCTTCGGCTAGGGCTGAGAAAAGTATCTTCTCGTACGTTTGTATTTATCTATTAAATTAAACGGGTAATTCAATTACATTAATTTAAAATTACTTTCATTCTAGTTTGGTCAAAATAGTATCAACAATCATAAATAGAGTCAAATAAGTCAAACACAATAATATTATAACAAAAATAAGTCATTCAATATTAACATAACACGCGATCATCACGCTCGTATAATGTCAACACTGGGATCACGAATCCAACATAGATTTCGAAGCACTATACAGGGTGGAAAAAATCAATGGGCCCCGGAAACCCCTTTTAATCCTTAAGGTAGATTATTTTACTTGAAGGAAACATTCCTCAACAATAATCCTATCGATTAGTAGAATAAAATAGCGAGTTTTTATTTTTTGAAATTTATCTGGTTCGAGTTACTGTTTAGGTAAAATTCTCAAAAAATCTGTGAATGTAGTTTCGTTTCTTATTAAAAATAAAGGAATGTTTCCTTTTTTTAGAGGGGTTTCCCACCAGGGCCCATTGATTTTTTCCACCCTGTATATTAGTAATCCATTCACATAATGGCACCCCAATGTTTATTTCGGAATTGTTTTTAGAATTAAAACCGTTACAAATTGGTCTTAAACGTTTATTTTCGTTTCCAGATGTTGCTAGCTGAGTGTGTCGGTGGGGCGCGGCGCCCCCTTCGGGAGTACTGTGTAACGCGGGACCGGTCCCGCGCGCGGACCGGTCCCGGCGGGCCGGCCCCGCGGACCGGGACCGCCGGCGCCGCTGCACTGGACCGTGAAAGTACAAACTATGCGCCGGATGCGGCGAAACCAACATTTTCGAAGTATTTACCGATTTTGAGTACCGTTCGCGTTTCGCTACCGGGATTATATAGATTTGATACCAGAGGGCGGGGTTTTGTATCGGACGTTTAGGGACTGGCGGGGATCACTACACGCGTACAAACACACTCTCTGTCTCATTCTCCTACAATCAATTACATGATTCAAATTATTCAATAGTCTTAGCTGTTAAAGAAATGGTAAAATCGTTCGACTGTATTCAGTGTTTGGACGTAACGTTATGCCGTGAGTCAGAGAATCCTGCACTATATCAATGTGGAATAGAGTGAGGCGTCTCTTATGCCTAGATCACACGTACCGAGTACTCGGCCAAGAGCACTGTCTCGGTAAGTGTGATCTAGGCATTACTCAGGCAACACGGGACATGTCACAGCACCAACACAACAACCCTGCCTTATCAGCTCGGTACAAATATGAGACAGATGTAGTACAGTAAGGTGCTGCCACACTGCTGTTAAAAAATATTTACAAACATTTCCTAACACTAAAACATTTACTTACAATTGTTAGGAATTGTTAGATTCTACAATACAAAAATGTAAAAAAATGTAGACAAAATGTAACTATTCCTAACATTACATTACATTCTGTTAGGAATTGTTAGATTCTTGAAGAATGTAAGTAAATGTTTGTAAACATTTTTTAACAGCAGTGTGGCAGCACCTGTACCTACAGTGTAGCGCGTCTCCGCTGCGGTGAGTTTTGATCTCGAGCGGCGGCGCCCCCCTCCCCCCCGCGGGGGCGCCGCGACCGGCTCTACCTAGAGTAACCTTATGTTTACTGTTCAGTGTCAATTGCGCGGCCTACGAGTGCGCGCGCCTCCACACTATTTCGGAACATCATTCCAAATCTGAAAAAGCTAATGTTATAATTTTTCAAATTAGCGGAACGTTTAAAGGCCTATCCGCACACAATAGTGCCGGCACGTGTCGACACGTTCCGTACCATCATTCCGTCGGCGCAGCACTGACATCACTGAACATCACTAACACTGACCAGTTCGAATGGTGTCTTATGAAATGTATGAAACAATATTAATTTCAACTGATACTGTACGACACGGCACGTGCCGGCACTGTTGTTAAACACTTAAATTGGATATTGCTGTTGTCGCATTTTACTGTTTAGAAAAAAACTAAGAACAGATAAATTCACTTATGTTTTAAGTGTAAAAATGTCGTACATAAATAATGCTCGTTCAGATTTGGTCTAATGTTTTGCAAAAATGATCGTTATCGCTATTTATGATCAGTAGTGACAAAATTGCCTCTTCATAATGATTTGTGATCGCAGTGAAGGGGCGCGCGGTCCCCCGAATGGGGGCGACGGGCGGCGACGCAATGTTGCGTACAATTCGGGGGAGTTGCGTAGTTCCTTTGTGTACTTATGGGTCTTGGCGTTAGTTGGATACGATTGTGCAGAAGTCGTTCGAAGTAACTTCTCGTGTGCCGGGTGCCGTGTGCCGTGTGCCGTGTGCCGGGTGCCATGTGCCGGGTGCCGTGCGAAGTGCGCCCGCTCGTGGGCCGTGCCGTAGAGATATCATATGTTATGTTAGTAGTAGCGGGGCTAAATCGTTTATTTCATATATTGTGTTAAAAGTTACATAATAATGTGGTGCGAGTGGATTCAGTGGAAAGACATTTAACAAATTTTGAAATTAAAAGTACTAAGACTTTTTTTAAAATCGCTTAAAATAAATGTATGTACATAGATATAAGTGCGTAGTGTAAGTGCAGAATCTAGATGTAGTAGGTATAACAAATTGTACGGAGCGCCCCCCACCCCTCTCGGGGCCGCTGTTTGTGTTATTTTATTTCTGCTATCATTATTTCGTTACTGACTTTGTTATCGATCGGCCGCCTGCGAACCGCCGCAACCGAGCTGTACGTACCCACGATGGAGGACAGATGGGAAAAAAAAAGTTATATCTACAACTTTTAAAATCAATAAAAGTTCCATCTGTCCCCCCAATCAGTAACGGTGGGACAGATATAACTTATTTGTCCCATCTGTCACCCTAGGCGGACAGACTGTCACAGGGTGACAGATGGGAATAATTCACGTTACTGACCATGTTTCAATTACTCATAATTATGCTGGTTACTTTACTAACATTCGTGTAGTCTACAGCTTGACTGTTGGCCAATATTATCTAGTGATGTGCTTAGCGAAACATTTCTCGATATCTCTGTGCCGTATCAAGCACATCACTAGTGCTTTTAAACGTAACTCACACTTACAATAATTTGAAATCGCTATGTGAATACATACCTACATTTTTATGACTCGGGTCTTGTGCATCCAAATTTCTCTGATTTGTATGAGTGTGTTACAAAAATATCATGTTTTTAGGGTTCCACCACACCACAAAAGGTAGAAATGGATCCCAAGCTGGCTTAAGGTTCGCAGTTGCTTGTAAAAATCAAAGGTGATATTTTAAAAGAATAATTTATATTATGTTTTATATATTGATTAACAAGCGTAATAAAGAGTGAGCGATGGCACATCTTAATTGGTGTTTTATTGTCCCGTGTGTTTGTTGATGGAGAGCCAAACCTGGATTGAGTCGTTCGTTCGTCATCTCGTCGACTACATTTCAATGGATCAAATGGTGAATCAAATAATTATATTTGATTGGCAACGCATTCAAACTTTGTACCAATATTTTCCATTAGTCTTCTTATCGTGTCACTAGTTCCTTCGAACCAGTGTGGTGAAAGGATTTGAAGTGATTTCCATTAGTAACAACATTAAAGCGAAAAGTGTTTTGTACTTATTTAAAATACAGTAGGTAACTGTAGTTGTTTATCATATTAACTCGCTAGTCAGAGAATGAGTAGGTACTTGAACCGATTTTTATAGTTACACTTACACACATCTAAATCAAACAAACAGTAAAATTGCAACAAGCTTGAACTCATGATCAACCTATTAGCAGTCCCCCAATACGCGCACTGAGCCTGACCCTTGACTCTTCCCATCCATTTCGCCACCCAGTGCGTAGATGTCGCTTCGTAGTTAAAATCCTGTTGTGTAAGTTTAGAATGTACCTATGGTTAAATGAGTTTAGGTTTTATCCTTATCAACGTCATTGCCATTTTACGCCACTCTGACATATTTTTGGCGTTTTGAGAATACCTAAACGTAGTGGTTATATTCTCTAGTGGTTATATTCTCTTTGAGAATACCTATAATATACAATTCATAACATTTTTTGCAATAAAATAACCAATGGATTCGCTGATAGTGATGCGACGGCCCATAACGAAGCGGACGACCAAACCCGTCAAAACCAAGTCCAAAAAACCGTCGGTTTCTCCTCGCGAGAGCAAGCCGGAAGCGCCTTCGCAGACCACTTCCGACATCATACGCGACGCACCCAACGAAATCTCTTTCGTCAAACTTTACAGCCAAATCTGTCCTCGAGAAGCTGCGGGCGTGAGGCGCGTGAAGTCTGCTAGCGATAGCAAGAGGCTGCCACTCCTTGTCGACGGAAGAACCACTCATAGATCGAGGTCCAAGGAGACCCGAGCCGCGCCAGGAACAGCCGGCCAGTTCACCAAGTTCGGTGGAAATGACATGTTGCCGAGAAAAGTTGCAAAAGCAGAGCTCATGTTGGAGATTGAATATACGAAACAGGATCCAAGTAAAAATAATTAGGTAACTACTAATTTATGACATTATTTTAGAAGTCTTTTTTGTGGTAGGAATAAAGAAAACTTATTTATTTATTATCAGTTATGAAATAGTAAACAAAAAAATATTCAGATTTCAAAATATCACTAATATAATCCTAAACCTACGCGCAGGAACGCATAGTCTAAATTAAAATAATGTGAACCAAACCAGATTGGCACAAAATAGTTGCTTTTAAAAATATATTTAATAGACATTTGGTGGGTAGGTATTCTCGTAGATAAGTTAGATAATAAAAATGTGCAATACAGGTTGTTTACAGAGGTTTTCATCTTTCCAGTTACTGTTTTCTTTTCAAAACCTTTATAAATCACTCACTATTTAATAAGCCAGCCAGACTTTTGAGCCTGCCCTGTTATAACAAGCGTGAATGAAAGTCGTCAATAATTAAAAAAAAAATAGGATTCAACGACGCTCTCAAAGTAACGAAAACGCTTTTCGCTTTCCTGGTAAATTAGCTTCGTAAGTTCTGTAAATGCCCTTATGGGGGTGATCCATGACGAGCCTACGAGCTAACGATACAAACTGTTGGGTCGTTGTACTGTTGACTCGCATCGGTGATCCAGTTGCGTATTAACATGCGACTTTAGATCGCTGCTGGAGTCATGGCGGGCTCCCAGTCGGTTTATTGCAAGCAACGGTCTAAACCGTGGTTTTGTAGGAGCTCCATTGACGCGTGCCAATGGTAACCATCAATGGATCCACCCCTATTCTTAGATTGATCTTGATGATTGATTGAGATAATGGATGACACAGGGTTACCATAAAAAGTTACTCGCTTTGTGTCATCGGCTACAATATGCTAGTGAACTATCCTTCTGGACCGCTAACTCGTTAACTCACTAGCTTTTTAAATCGCCGACTAGCAGCTCGTAACTAGCCCCACCAACCTATTTAACGTCTACAAAGCAATGAATTATGCTTAGAGATAAATGCTACGCATATCCACATAAAAATGCACCAGTACGATTATCCTAACATCACAAGAACTTCATCATTTTGTTTAAAATCGGCAAACACACTGCGGCCCATTTCTTCCCAGACTTTCATAAATAAATATCAGTCGATTCGCTCCACCTCCGCACTACGCTAGTTCCCCTTCGTCGTGACGTTGAAATATTTCAACAGTGTTCCGGCTTTCTTGTTCGACTTGGGCGTTCTATCCGTGGCAGAGTTTCTCCTGGTGGGGATATTCTCCTTGGGGCTGGAGGGCGCCAGGACTGTGACCTCAGGATGCTTGCCCCCCCGCTTGTCTCGCGCGATCCGCGTGAGCCAGTCGGTGGTGTCGCGCTTCTTCTTGGCCGGCGACATGAGCCTCAGATGCGGCGCCTCGCCACTCATCACGTAGTTCGGCAAATCTTTAGTCGGCGTTTGGAACGAAATTATCCTGACTTTAGGCGACGACTCCTCCCGCGACCCGCCCGGCTCCCCAGGAGACACATCTTTCAAATTCTTAGGCGAAAGTATTTTACAATTCCGTGCTTCGTAGTTCTTGGTCGGGGTCATGAAAGAGGTGCCCGCTTTCGGGGAAATGTACCCCCAGTTGTCGTCGACACATCTCGTGGGACTCGATTCGGAGATGTGTCGTTTGATCCCCGTCGGCAGCAATTTCTCCTCCTCTTCCACGGGGGGGAGGTGGTCCAGTTTCATCCGTTTGACCGTCGTCTCGACCTCGTCGGCCTCGTCTCTCGTGGCGTTCATGAGGTCCGTGAGACACCGCTTGGGGTTCCTGGCGGAGGGGGGCAGCGAGCGTATCCGTTTGGCGGCGCGCGCGGTGGGCGTGTGGGCGCCGCGCTTGGCCGAGGCGGGCGTGCGGTCGCCGGCGCCCCCGGCGGGCAGCGCGGCGTCGCAGCGCGGCGCGGGCTCGGCGCGGCCGGGCGGCGGCGGGCGCGCGGCGGGCGGCGCCTCGGGCCCCACGCGCCAGATGTTGTGGCGCGCGTCGTCGCTGCACGTGACCAGCTTGGGCGCGCCGCGCTGGCACCAGGCGGCGCAGGTGACCTCGGCGCGGTGGCCGGCGAGGCGCGCGATGGGCCGCGAGTGGCGCACGTTCCACACGTAGGCGAGCTTGTCGCTGCTGCCGCTGACGAGGTACATGCCGTCGCGGCTGAGGCTCGCCTTGATGTAGAAGGTGGCGTTCTCGTGGCCGACGTAGCGGCGCTCGGGCGTGGCGGCGTAGGTGGCGATGTTGAAGCAGTAGATGACGTTGTCCATGCAGCTGGCGTAGAGGCGCATGCGCGGCGCGTCCACGGCCAGGCTGGAGTAGCCGTTGCGCGCGGAGCTGCCGCCGTAGGGGATGGCGTGGCGCGGCAGCGGCTCGCGCGTGAAGGCGCTGTAGGTCTTGCGCAGGTCCCACACCTTGACGTTGGTGTCGCACTCGCCGCACGACAGCAGCGTGGCGGCGTCCTGGAACGCCAGCCCCGTGATGCTGGTGGCGCGCCGCTCCAGCCGCGCGCGCTTGCCGTGCGAGCCGTGCCCGCCCGGCGTCTTGGGCGTGAAGCTGCGAACACGATGATACATACGTTACACACGTTCGACAAACCACTGTCAATATTGCGAGTGAGTCGTTGCAGTCACTTGTCACCTGGAATGGCAGTTGATGAGCGAGTTGTCGGGGCGCAGCACGAGCGCGGGCGCGGGCGGCGCGCGCACGTCCCACACGAGCACGTGGCCGTCGCGCCCGCCCGTGGCGAAGGCCGAGGGCTCCGCGGGCCGGAACGCCACCGTCTTCACGGAGCGCGAGTGCTGCGAAAACATCTGCACGCGCCGCGCGCCGCCCTCCGCGCAGTCCCACAGGCAGGCCGTGTGGTCGCCTGCAATGTGTAGTACTCCGCTTATTATTTACGTTTATTTATTCAGGTTTAAGTTACATAGTTAATGCCTATTATTTTATTATAAGCCCATAATATCAAAAGGGCAAAGAATAAGGACTCGTCACTCCTCAGAGACCTCATTGAAACCTACAAAATACTATATATACACAACAACCTATCTTTTACTGCAATATTAGTAAAAACTCAATTTTTACAACCCAGCATCCTGCTACAACCCAGCATCCTTTTTTTTTTTTTTTTTTTTTTTTTTTTTAACGATGGGAAAATGCATCCCTCAGGCTGGGACAGGCCAGGGGGTATGTTGGACTCACCACCAAAAGGTAGAATACCAACTAAAAACCCATCGAGTTACCGACAATCGCCTTAGTAACAGGTCGCGGGCACCCGTTCGGAATCTTCCGCGGCCTGTCGGTGAGTGTCCGCTGTGGCAGACCTCCTCTATTTCTCCAAAAGGAGAAAAGAACCTCCTGGAACCAAGGATATCCTTCGTCTAAGATGGCCTGTGCAATGCAGGGAAGGGCTCCCCAACCCATACCCGCCCAACCCAGCATCCTGCTACAACCCAGCATCCTGCTACAACCCAGCATCCTGCTCCGTTACTTCAAGGAGCTGGGATGGCTGGGACAGTTTTAATACATTTTTCAGGGGGGCAATTCACAATGCACCCTTCAACAGGACGCCAGTGCAGACCGCTGTACCCCCTACTCAGAGTAAGAATAAGAATAGGCAAAAATTTGAAAATTTTCTCAACAATTCAATTGCAATTACAAGCTAAACCTCTTTGAACTGATTTATAAGCAATTAGTAAAGCCCTAGGGCCTGAAATGTAGTTTTACTACCCACAAAGCAAGCCCAAAGTTGAACTTTACTCAAGCTAAGGCCTCTTTCCTCTTGCTTTTGAATTTCAGACTTAATTTTTACAAAGGCTTCAAGTTCATCCCTCCATTCTATGCTATGTCCAATATCCAATAATATGTATTACTGAAGTTAAGAAAAATGGTAATGTTTCATGTAGTTACCAGAGACAGTGACGAAGTTCATGTACTGTGGCCTCCAGGCAAGGTCGAAGACGGCATTGTTGTGGCATGGGAACCCCTCGAGCCGCTGTGCTGCACTGGGTGTCGATGTATCCTGGAATGTCACATACCACTAATCATGCTTCTGAATGACTGCCTGTGAGTGTGAAGCTTAAGTTCTGCACTGGCTGCATTTGTGTGAAAGAAAGAAAAAATATTTATTTTTGACATAACTGTACAAGCTTAAACATACCTTAAACCAAGTACCTACAGTGCAGTCAAAAAAGGGCTCATGCTCAGCATGTGTTGCAGTAGACTGCAACGCTGGTTTTCAGCATGAGCCCTTGGTTGACGCACGGACAATACAGAGACAGTACAATGCAATACGACACAAAACAATAATTATATAACATTTCATTTATATATCTAGATAAGCAATTTTAGTGATCGGTATTGTAAGTTTAAACTGCTTTTCTTTAGCATCTAGTTAGTATTATATATCTATATACGGCCAAAGAATAGGCCTTGCAATACAAAGAGGCAATGCAGCCAGTATCCTACCATTGTGTTACGAGTTGGAGCAGTTGAGCCACCCATAGATCGTTTGCAACGGTTTATGAGTGGCCCAGTTATTTCCTTTTGTATATTGTAGTATTGATTTGTTAGCTTATGCTGTAATAAATGTTGATGATGATGAGTGTTGGTTTTTTGATATTGAAAGTGCTGTTACTTCATGGAATCTTTATTTCAACTAAAAAGGGGAAGGTTAAGCTGATAGTTATGTTATTGACAACACCATGTTTGTTGTTTGAAACAAAAGTATCTTTTGTAAAGTATACTATTTGTGCTTAACAACAAGTTTCAAATGGATCTCATAGAGCAAGCACATCATCAGAAGTTGGTGCCAGTACTGTATCTTTTCCAGGCATTTCTATACCAGACTGACTAGACTACAACTAGCCTGCTACAGATTAGACAGAGAATAGAACATGCTCATCAGAACACTGATGGGCTGGTAAAGATTATTATTATCAAAACATGGTAGTGTCAGTACCTGTATCTTATTCTTATTCTGTGTAGGGGATACAGTAGTCTGCACTGGCATCCCGTTGAAGGGTGCATTGTGCATTGCCCCCCGAAAAATACAATGAACCCTATCCACCAGTACCTGTATGGCCACCCTTCCGTCTTCATTAGCGAGCGCGAGGATGTGCTCGTAGCCGGCGGCTTCGGCGAAGCGACACGCGAAGATCGGCGGGTCCGGCTCGAAGCCGTCCGCACCGCCCGCCGCAGCCGCGCCGCTCGCCGCCAGCCCGTGGAACGACTCCGACTCATCCACCACCAGCCGCGTCAGGATACTGTCGTAGCTCAGCCGGCTATCTGCAATGTTTACCTACCCATGAACACATACCGCACCACTCGAACGCTCATACGCAAACACCACGAGAACTCAACATTTCAATCGATTTAGATATTTAACTCACAGAAGCCGAGCTGTCGGTCGATGAGACTCTGGATCATGTTCATGTTGTAGGCATAGTTTGTGAATTAAATCAGAAAAGTGCATTACACCACACACAACAAAAAGATTTTTCACGAAATAACAGAGTGTTTTTTGTTGTTTTCGGTTCTGTCATCGATTTTTGACAGTGATTGTGGCATTTTGGCGCGAAGGTAGTGATTTTTTTTTTATTTGTCATTGCATTGGCGAGACTAAAGTCCAATAACCATCGCGTCTCGTCATACGTTTATTACATTTTTATAATAATAATTATTTTGTATATCATGAATGTATTTGAGATTATGTTCATGTTATGTTGTCTAATCAAAGTCGAGCAAAGTATGTCATGGTCCAGTCAAGTCGTGCCCCTGTAAAGTGGTATGAGGAAGGTAGATGAGGATAGGGAGTTTTGAAAGCAAAACAACAAACAGTGATTATTGTTATCGACTTGGTACTTGCTTGCTTTTTATAATAAAAAATAGTAGGACAACTCGCTTGCATAGTCGCAGCTCCTGGTACCATCATCCAACCAAGATACGCGCGAATAACATAACCCTTCCTTGGCAGTCGGGTAAAAAGCTCGTTCATTTTATAATCTGAAGAGCTCTTTACAGTCTGTGGTTTATATTCATTCTTTTTGATCATTCGCTTCATATTTTGATGTATTTACTGATGAGATAAAAATTAGCGAATTTTCCTTCTAAATCTAAATAATTTTGAACAATTTCGCTGCGATAAAACCTCTCTGCAATAATCTTCGCTATCATTGGAAAAATTCAAGATCCGTCCCTCGAAAGAATCTTCCATTTCGCCCGCCAAGCGACGCCGATCCATCGGTTCAATTTTCCTGGTCGATCCTCGAAGGAGTAGTCTGCCTGGAGGTTTACATAAGTGACTAGCGTATCATATTTGTACACAGAGGTGAGTGTTTCTAAAGCCGTACCGATTGCTCGTTAAAGATAGTGTCATTGCTGACCTAAGTGCGTTTCCAGGGTTTCGGGATGTGAGTGGAGGTTTGCGTAATGTGTGCGGCGGGCGCGCGCGCTCCCCGGCCGGCGTCAAGCGGGTCTGTGGACGCGCGTGCGGCGTGCGGCGCTGTGCTCGGCTGCCTCGCCTCTCACCTCCTGCTGCACCTGTGCCGCCCCTCCCGCGCACCCCGCGCCTCTCACGCCTGTCGACGCGAACTCCCTTTATGAGCGCCGCCATGGACGAGATAGCCTACTGGATCCACACCAAGCGGGCCCCGTGCCTCATGAATTATGACAACCCCGTTAAGAAGTGTGACCGACAACCACGCAGTATAACCGAGGAGAACCCTTCTCCCAAGAAGAAAAAGAAAAGAAAACTCTCTCTGTTAGATGATGACTCTGCATCGACAGACCACCAACAGAATGTTTTCTTTGAATCGTCTCGCAAGCGGCCTTCAGCTAAGGTTAAGTGTGAATCCTCCTTAGGTTCTGATGTAGATTTTAATATAAAGAACACATCCGTTCAAGAAAAACGTAAAAGAGCAAAAGTGCAGAAAAATAACCGAACATTGCACAAGAAAAACAAGGTGATCACCTCCACGCCCAAAAACGCGGCCGTCCCGCGTCGCAGTCTGCGACACAACAAGGGCGTCAATCATTTGAACAGTTCCTTTGATATATTCAACTCTATCATGAGCAACGGTGTCCATACCACCAATAATGTAAGCCCTGATAAGTCCACACCCAAAAGACTGGAGAATCCAGAGCTGCTGGGGGCTGGGGACCGTACCGCTGAAAGCAAGAGAAACTCTAATCTTAGAAATAGGTCAAAACATCAAACGCAAAATGGTCAGTTTGATGATGTTAGCGACGTGTCAGGCTTCACAGCCAACTACATCCGCTCCACCAAGGTGCAATCCAACAAATCTCCCAGGAACCTGCGGTGTAAGCCCGCCAGGAACCTAGCCAAGGAGTCTCAGCAGCGCACGCGGGCGCCCCCTGCGCCGCCAGGCAGCACAGACTCCTCACTCAACCTCATCGACCTAGTCACCCCACAGAACAACCACAAATCTACTAAACACGACAAAAGCACGTCATTGCTCAAGTTCGTGGACCCCAAAGCCAAGGGCAGGGATGACGGCAAAGCGGGTCAGAGCGCCAAGCCACCCGACACCGCCCTCACGCCCCAGAGCAGCGCCTCCAGGTATCCCAAGAGAAACAAGCTGCCCACCGCCACCCCCGTCGCCGCGGCCACGCGCTCCGCAGATAAAAGGAGAAAGAGTAATAAAAATTGTATAGAATTTAACAATTCCGATAAGAAAGAGAATCCGGACGATAAAGTGGTGTCGAAGACGCGCAGCGGCAGGAGTATCGGGCTGGGGCCGCGCGAGAACTCCGTGCTGGTGGTCAGCAACTCCACGGAGCCCGTTAGCTCCATGGTGAGCCTCAACGTGGCGAGCCCGGGCGGGGCGCGGCGCCGCGCGAGCCGCCGCCCGCCGCGCGCCGCGCCGCCGCCGCGCGCCTCGCTGCGGGACCGCAGCGGGTTCGCCGCCTGCTTCCCGGAGAGCGACGACGACAGCGAGCCTCTCATACAGAGGAAGTTCTTCTGTGCTTGAGGACTCCCGCCTTTTGTTTCGTGTTGTAATGTGGATGGGTTGTTACGCTACGGCCGGTCTGGACTTGCCATTTATATGCAAAATAATTGTTGAAATGAGGGGAATGTTGTAGTTGCACATTAATGAAATCGGAAGTTATAGCTGAGATACCTTAACTATCTTAGACATCTAAGTAGCTAAAATTTACAATAGTGATTGTTATAAATTTCGCGGTTAATAAAAAAGATCCCCTTTTAGTTGTAATGCTGGAAATGAATAACTATCATACTAACTGGCAAATGGCTTCAAATGTTAGTGATGTTTGTATAAAGTTGCCGGGTGCCTGAATGATGAACTTTGCACTTGTATAATATCTGCAATTATTATTAAAAGTATAGGTTAGATTTAATTGTATATTTTAGCAGTTATCACAAATATTGTTAGTTGTTGCTGTGAAATCGCTTGGTTTTTATTATTTTATTTTAAAATTATTAGACTACATACAATTAAATGATTCCGGTAAAATTAAATGAAATGTATGGTAGTGTTATAGAGTTGATAATTCAGTTGTAATATTGTGATTAGACTGAATTCCCATGTGATATGATATATATCCCGAGACAGGCTGTGGCAGTGCTCTGCCGTGAACGCACCGCACTCACGCACTCAGCACTGGCTCGCCACAGGGTCTAGTGCTCCAAAATAATAATATAATGATTCACTCTCGTCTAACATTGATCCTACCGGAAAGCATGACAAAGAAGTACCAAGAACTCACTGTATCATTAATTGAATCATGTTTCTTTGATACTAAATAAGTATGAATCTAATTACTCAAAAATAAATTGACAGAGTCAATTTGGAAAATAAATATTTACCCTTTGTATGTAATAATGATTATATAGAACACCAAGGTAATTAGCTTCAAAGTATGACGGAGCCGTAAAACAGCACAAAAAAATATTCAATTATTCCGTCATCAATAAAAATGAAATATAATTCCATTTTAAATATTGTTCGTTAATTTTCCCTACAGAATGTTACTAATTTTGAAGAGGCTAGTCATTCTAAACTGTAATAATCTAGCATTGTTACTTTACTTTTCTGTATCGAAATGTATAAAATCTGAGTGAGCTCTGCATGTACTAAGATTGGCTTTCAATGTGCTAAGGTTAGGTTCTATTGAACTTTTATACATCGACGGTATGGATCTTACATTATTCTCTTATATAATGTATTCTCAAAAGTAGCCTTAATCAATGTATTAACAAATCTATTTTATTTGATTTTTATAATATTTTGGAACACTAACTTTCTGTGGAGTTGATGAATATGCGATTTTATTTATGTTAAAGTGCCATTATTTATAAAAATTATTATAATGAAATTATTAAACGAATGTAAGTACCTAAACGATCCATGACTACTCGACTCAATAATTGATTTAATATACCTAGCAGAAATGAGCAGTTTTGTTATAAATTGTATTATTATACAAAACATTTTTTAGCTTTTATGTATGTTTTAAATTACATAGTAAAGGTATTATGTATATCCAATACATGGCATTGTTTTTATTTCTCTTATATGACCAGATACAGCTTTGATAGGTATGACGTAGGGCAAGGCTTAGCATAAAAAGTTTTGAAAAAATCCGACAATATCGCTAACAATATGCATGTACTTACCCATAAGTATTTATTTATTTTTATTCTTAATTGCACAAGTAAAAAAAAACATCGTGCAAGGGGTGGATTTATCGTCCATGCTTGGGACTTTCATTTTTTCCTAAATAATTATCTACTTGAGTATAGTGAATTTATCATCATCATCATCAACCTATAGCAATCTGCCGGACGTAGGTCTCCGAAGGCGCGCCACTGAACCCGATCTTTGGCTCTTCTCATACATCTTCTGCCAACTATAGCGCGCAAAACATCGCTTGATCTAGCCAGAGGTCGTCCACAATGCTGAATGAATATCTTGAATGAAATGGAATATTAATAATAATAAAAAAAAAAAAAAAAAAAAATTATTTCAGACACAAGAAAAGTACAATGTAGCTTAACTAGGGCCCATATGATATATACCTTAGAGACTAACATAAATATTTATAAAAACATCAATTAGCGTGTCACTGGCACTGGGGCAATGACGTGCGCGCGGTGTCGCGTATCAGTCGACCATAAAACTTCCAAAAAAAAATTATTCCAGGCAATGACATGAACCCATAATTATTATCATTAGTATATGTAACTCAACAACAGATGGCGCCACCTGTTCTGTATGCAGCGTTTTTTAGTTTGCAAACCCCTCCAAAAATATGTATGTACTTAGTTGTTTTTAGAAACTTCAAAATTCTGTTTTTTTTTTCAAATATTGTATTATGTTATTATTTATTTAATAAGATAAAACGCTACTTAGAAAATTATACTAGTTTTGCCACTCACCGTCAGATGGCGCTACTAGTTATTCATATTAGTTTATTAAAAAATAACTTTACTTCTTAATTTTATCCTTATATTTCGGTAAAAGAAAATAGCTCTACCTGTGGCTCTGCCAAAGTATTACTTTGAAAACACACTGCAATTTAATAGGTAGACATTTCTAAATAAACATGCGTGCATCTTATTTCCTACCCTAGATTGACGTCGACATTGTAACCTAATAGGTGGGTACGCGCAGCACAAGTTGAGCTACTGTTTACAAAACTGTTTTTCTCCCTTTGATTCTACGTCGAAAAAAATAATAAAAAACTTTGTGGTGTATCAATTACGACGGTGACACGGATTGCGGTAACTGAGGGGGTTTCTACAAACTGACTGAACCTCACCTTTAACTTACATTTTTTTCGGAAAACTATACCTATCGAAACATCAACAATTTGTAATCTGTGTAGGTAGAGTTGAAGCAATACTTTAGTGTTAGTAGGAATTATTTTGGTTCCAGGCAGGCTATGTTCTCAAACAAAAACTAAAACATCCCTGAAGAAGGCAAAATATCCATTCCATCACAAACATATAAATATTGTTTAAAGTAAATAAGTAGGTAATGAGCCGGTTACATGCCTACCTACATACGATCGAGCCATTGACCAAATTTCGTTCCTGCTTGGTGGAAAAATTGCTGGAACGGTGTTGGCACCCAGGTCGACATAATCTACAGGGGACGGTGCTCGGAATGTGCCAAGTCCACAGTGTCCGCGCTCCCGCCTCCCGCAGTAACGCGATATTGCTATTTGTACAAATGTTCCGGCGTCTGACTCTCGTTACGTTAACAACTATAAAAAAAACACTAAAATACAAAATTGGATGCGTTCGAAGCGTTATTGATATTATTGGACTTTGTTTTTACGGGTACCAAAATAATATTTATAGGTAAAATATTGTTTGGCTTTATTTTTTATTTTTACTTTGTACTCCTAGATATCTAGGTACTTATTAGATACTTGTATAGAAATTCTATCTACTCTACCAGTTTTTTCATTGAGGGTCTCAAAATACCATTTTAAAAGCTAAAATCAAGACAAAAAATCTAAAGAATTACGCATAAAAAGGCTTTCGTGCCCGTTGTTTGGGAGCCGGAGCCTCACCAGCCGAGGAGTTAGTTCTAGTTCACACGTTCGGACACTAGGCAATGAGGCGAACACAAACGTACCAAATGCTATGAGAGCTTGCATTGTGGTGAGCCGCCGACACCTCACAAAAGCCCGGAGGCCGTTCTTTGCCAGTCTCTGCCTGCACTGATTGCCGCTTATTTATTTATAAGGACATTATTAAGCATTTCATAAACAGTAATGTAAGTTCTTCTTCTTCTTGTCATGTCACTAGTTCTTTCAAACCCGTGTGGTGAAAGGATTTCAAGTGCGCCTCAAAGAGGCTCCTTTCAAAGTAGTGAGTTGTAAGTTCAAAAGTAGCCAGTTAAAACAAGGACTGCTCCAGGAAGTAGTGAGTTATAAATAAGTCCCAGTTTAATCTAGGTTTGAAGTTGCGAACCATCACAATAAATTGATTTGGTTGTCGTATGTACATACACTTTTGGGTTTCTAAATTTTTAGGGCGGCTTGCAACGACTATCAAAAAATATAGCATTTTTTGTAGGTAGGTGAAGTATCACATACCAATGTAGGAATCATACTAGACTCAAAAGAGTCAATTACGCGAACATTTTCAAAGCAAGCAAATGTCACCTACTATAAAAGTACTACGTAAGACAACTTAAAAATTGAGTGTCTACTACAAAAATTATGTTTAAGAACATAATATAGTAATAATATAGTATTTTGTCAAATATATTACCTATTATCTTAAAAATCCACGGGAAGGCATTACAGGTATACATCACACATTCTGTGCTAGAGCCTGCACAACAGCCGGTGTCGGGTGTCGCGCGAGTAACCCTACACACCACACGAAGGGTTGAATCACAGTTTTTACCAAAGAGGGCGCCGCCGGATTCACAACATCGCCGATTTAAGATGGTCGAGGTGAGAGGAAAAGGAAACAAAGCCGTTTTCACGTCACTCCCGTCATTGTCACTCCGTTACGTAGGTATGCTTAGCTCTACCTAATTACTGTAAATTCAATGCTAGCGGCTAGGTTTTCTAGCATTGATTCCTGAAATTAAGATAGACTTGCTTACAAACACAGTTTCACCACATCAGCGTTGCGATTTAACAAAATTAGTACCTACACATAATGATGAACATGTCCTTCAAATTAGGAGTTTCTACGTTTAGTGGTTTAGTCTGTGCGTTGTTTTTCAGTCACTCATTTAGTCAGGACAAAGCCGTTTTATTGAATTGTAACTCTTTAATAATGAAAAGCATACAGGAACACAAAGACACTGAAATGTGAAGCACAATGGGCGTTCTTTTTGCTTGACGGGACTAGAATTGATGAGATTGACGAAATTGGTGTGGCATCTTTATTATTAATTAGTCTTATAAGAAATATTCAATTTAGCAAAACAGAATAATGACGATCCCTAATTCCACATATTGCAGGCGTGTGGTATAGATATTTTTAAGAGAAAATACTGAAAAAAAAAACTATTTAGAGTTATCACTTTCCTCACGATGTTATCCCTCTAGTGCCTAAAACATACCTAGATATCAATTTTAAGAAATTAATTATTCACGCCTTTTATGTGCCTACACATACACAACACAGGAAGTGAGTTATCGTAGAAAATTTGAAACAATAGCATAAAGGCACGAATAACAATAGTTGTGGGAATCTACACAATACTTAAAAATAATACAACGTTAAAACAACTAATTGATAACCTCATTAAAGGGGTATAGAAGTAGGTTTCCTGTACAACACAGTAAATAACTTTACTAATACTAGGTATTTGTAGTTGCTGAACATGAGTTTTTATTTATTTATCTATTGTATGTATAAGAGTAAATTAAACGAATACTTACATGTAAAAAGTCACAAGTACCTACGCAATAGATGTAGGTGATATAAGTATGCCATAGTATGCTACATGTATGGCCTATGTCCAGCGGTGGACATATCGTGGTGAAGAAGTGCTTCATCTGCGTATTAGGAAGAATATAGTGTCATGATTATGTGTACATACCTACCTATCACACAGGAAGCCGGAAACCAGGGAGACCTGATGCACCGTCAGTGGATTTGAAAACTGGGAATACAGCGGAATGGAGGATAAAGGGGGAGGCATACATTCAATACTAGAAAGACAAATGTTAAACGATGATTTTGTGTATAAGTATTCCAAACCCTGCACTATATCAATACCAAAACGCCATAATCGTCAATGGGTAACAGACATCCGTCTCATAAGCTTTGCCGATAGCATGCTATAGTAGCTGCCTCTTTCGACTCCACTGGCGTTGTATTGAGATAAAAAGTAAGTAGGTAGTGTAAGTCCTTTTTCAGCTCAAAAACTATACCCATACAAAACCGCCTAATTGGTTTATTAGTTTCAGCTACAAATCAGCGTTGGATGACCGCTGAAGTCATCAGTCAATAAATGCTGAGCTGGACGGTTTTTCGCATAAACTTATCAATTTTAAGACAATATTTTAGTTGCAAAAATTAATAATTAATTTATTATTCTTTTTTTTTATATATTGTGTGATTAACTTATCTAAGTATGCAAATAAATGTTTACTCCCTTAACATGGGAGATGATTAACCAGCCACATAAATTCGTACTTATGTGTATACGGGTGGCATATACATTCTCGTAGGTGAGAAGTGTGTTAGTGCGAGTAAAGCGAGGCTTTCGGCCGTGTCTTCGCTCGGAGGCTGCGCTGCGCCGTGCGGTGGGCGGGCGGCCCGCCCCGCCGGAAGCCCCGAGGCTCCACTTCCGCCCTGTGCCGCATTCAGCCTCCGCAGACCACACCAATGTTTTATTACAATATAAAGCACCAGGTATTTTGTCTGCTTATGTGTCTATGAATGCAGAAGCAGAAACATTTTTATTTTTTAACTGTCAGTAATTAATCTTTGCATACGTCTACGCAATTTTTATACATAATTAGGTCCTTAATAGTTTAGGTAATAGGTTTTAGGCTCTAGTGCACGAAAGAAGCCTCTTCTTCGCGCTTGAAATACTTTCACCACACTGGTTCGAAAGAACTAGTGACACGATAAGAACAAGAAGAAGAAGAATAGTTAGGTAATTATGTAGACAAAGTTACCTGCCACGCCTAACTAAGATAAAGTATTCTAACCGTGTGATATATGGTGCCAGTGAAGTAGGTACCTGCGCTCTACATCAATAACACTATCAGAGAAACCAATTACTAAAACAACTCAATGCTCAAACAGAGCCGTAAGAAAAAGTAATCCATTCCCAATAGCCCCACTTTCATCGAGTCCACGTCGATAATTCATCATTTGACCGGAACGATGCCGCACGATGCCTAATGATCGATAATCATCGGGCACTTATATCTAGAGGTTACACAACACTAACACGTTGTAATTTTGATGAATAACCGCAGATAAATCTATTAAGAGCTTGACATCTCCATCGGGCGGCAGATCAGACGCACATATTATTATTTTATTGTTATTATTCAAATTATTATAATCTCGGAGGCCATATTTATGGCAGTCGAATAATCCTTTTTGATACGCCGCTTACTCGGTTAGGGCGGCCGCACACGGGGACGCTAGGCTTTACTTACTATCTGTGAAAGAAAGAAAATTGTTTTTTTGAAAGAATGAATCTGTGGGTTTAGCTGGGTTAGGATGGACCAAATTTTTAGTCGGCTTATTCGACTGTTTTAAAAATGTTTAAGGTAGGTTTAGTTTCAGTTGTTAGATAAGGGTTGCGTTTTAAAACCTAGATTATTGGTAACGCTAAACATTTCAAAAGTTTTCACTTAAACTTTCAAACCAGTGCCTACGCTTTACCTTCAGTCAATTTTTGGGAACACATTGCACAACATCAGTTCCCATATTAAAAATCTTATATCGATTAGAAACAAATATTAAAACGGAAAAGGTATATCGCGTTACAATACTATAGAAGAAAAAAGATAGAGACAAGTTAAGAAGATCCTATTTTAAAGTCGATGGTCAAGTTAAGTTTAGTGTTAAAGTTTAGTTTA
The DNA here is from genome assembly GCA_932526365.1 of Lobophora halterata. NCBI lineage: Eukaryota > Metazoa > Arthropoda > Insecta > Lepidoptera > Geometridae > Lobophora > Lobophora halterata. Next base: position 11,232,441 of record OW052007.1, on the reverse strand, counting down.
GTGTTGATGTAAAGACCCGGTGTGCGGCGTCACCGCGAAGGTGTAAATGCGCCGTGAATTACGTGCGGGATACATCGGGGACAATTTATTCAATGCGACTCACTCCCTTCCTTCCCCTCACTCGCCACACAACAAACAACCTTAGCTTCATCACTCAAAGTTCACTTTCTCTTGGCAACACAACCAGGTTCAATACTTTAAGCTTACTGTGGAATTTTAAACTTTAATCATAAGTAGTCAAGGTCGCTTTTAGTTTGTAGAGCTCTTAAGGCTCCGTAAGCGCAGGTTTCACGCTGGGCTCGGATGATTGCGAATTTAAATCGAACAAATAAATGATCGCATGTGGAGGTGTCCAACTAATTTAGTTGTCAAGCGTGAATTGACGTTTATTTTTAAACACTTTTGAATTAAAATGCAATGAGCGATAATTCTATTCAAGCGATTGTGAATTGGTGTCTACATTTTTTTTATGAAAAGTTATGTAGTATCCTATCCTACTAATAATATTATAAACGCGAAAGTTTGTGAGTATGGATGGATATATGGATGTTTGTTACTATTTCACATAAAAACTACTGAATGGATTTTAATGAAACTTTACAATATTATACCTATCTTAAATAGGTACATCAGAATAACACATAGGCTACAATTTATAAAGATACTACGTAGTCACGGGCATCAGCTAGTAGTATATATAGTTACTCACATTCAAATAATGTATGAATGAATCCTTCGATTGTTTGGTGGATAAATGTTTATGATAATATCAAAGATGCCTAAGGCTCTAGGGAACACAATTCTACCATTCCCTTAGATACTCAATTCCTGCGGCGCTACAACCCTTTTTGGGTCTTGGCCTCCTCAACAGTTTTCCTCAACTCGTTCCTCGTACTCGTCTTAGTTAGTCTCTTTTAAGTGGTTAGTTGCTCAACTTTCCCCTATTATTGTTTTTTAAATTTCTAAGGTGTGTGCTATAGGACAAAAATAATGTGTAGGCGGCTTCCAATGTAAGAGGATATGTAGAGTTAATGGTCTGTAAGATTAATGTCAACTCTATTAACTAAATTAAACTTTTATCATGGACCTTGCTTTTCATCTGAGTATTGAGTATTATTGAAAAGTTAGAGTTGGCGCGCTTTTACGACAACGCCATATTGATGCGTTCTGAAACTACAATGTGTTCAGAGAGCATAATGAAGCAGCGAGCGAGCGAGGCACGAGCCAGTGGGTGGTTTATTGTTTTACGACATTTTTACAAGCAGCATTACACGCTTTACCCGGCTTTGTTCCACTTTACGGCGCACAATGACGGGACACATCGTAGGAATTTGGTTCAACCTACCCCGTAAGCTGTCAGATTTAGTGATAGAGCACTGTGATCTCTCTTCCTGTCACATGTTTTGTATCCTCGCGTTGCCTACGCATCGCACCGCACCGCACCGCGCCGCGCGATCTACCAAATAAACGATCGTGTCTCTTTATATTATTATTTTGTTGACTCATAAACTTTGATCGGTTGGAGTTGAAAGAGGATAATGCTGGTTTTTTAAAGAAATTAAGTTGCTAGTTACTATACCAGAACTTTTCATTAAATTTATAAGTCGGTGAATATTTATTTACTCAGGGTTCGGTTCCATCCATTTTTAAGTAACTAAGGTAGGTAGATAATAAAATGTCGTATTTTCGATTAATTTTATCGTTGTGTTTTGAATTTATCTTACCAATATAACAGTTCTTGGTAATTTGTATTCTATCCTAAGCATAGATTATGCAAATCGAACTATCAAATAAAGCAATCCAATCATAAATCTCAGTTTTTCAATCCAAATTATGACTATACATCTCATTAACAGCCATTCATTTCCGATAGAGTTATAAACGACACGCGACATAATTATAATGATTGGATTTTTATAAAATAACAGTGTTTTTTTGCGAGAGTTGCGTAGGTTGACATAAATTATTGTGACTCGAGTAACAACAGAGCCCGTTTCTGTGAATCGCTGTGCTTTGTGTAGGCAGTGTTTGCTGTCCTTTGTCTCAGACGCAGACGCCCGCTGGTAATGCCACGTTTTATATTTATTTGGTAGAATGAGGAAGACTTTGTCCGAGCAGTAGTTTCGGCGGGCACCGTGGGCCATCCGCAGGCTACTGCGCGGTTTACGAACGCTCGCTGTTTTGGTCAAAATACAGGATGCTCTTCAATTTTGTGATATTTTGTGTTACAGGTTTTAATCTGGAATAGCTTTTATTGAGACATAACGCAATAGAAATTTTAGTTTGATAAGAAGTCGAAAGCTTTTCTATTGGCCATTAAAGCTCTAATTGTCATCTCAAACCATAATATTATGCATAATTATAAGAAATAAAAGTTAAAAATGTTCTATATTAAAAAGCTTTTAGTCGTTCGGATAATTTAATGCCTAACGAACAAAATGAGCGGTAAATTAAATGCAATAGAATGTTTATGTTCAGTAGTAAGATATTCAAAGTGTCGGCATTGTGCTAACTTATGACAATTGCCTGTCTCAAATCTTTAGCAGTTAACAGCCGAGTTTATTCCACCATTAACTATTTTGGTATCAATTCGTATCGAAATGATTGTTTTATTACTAAATAAAGAAATCAAGTTGCTACCTGAGAAGTATTTTTTTTATGATTATGGCATCTTAGACTACCTAATAGCACAGAGTACTAAGATGTACACAAATAATAGTGAAATGAATTGTATATATATAATAGTGAAGTGAAAAGTTATTAAAGTGTTAAAAAAGCGATTCATGTAAATTAATACATATTCGAGGACATCCTGTAGATGTTAAGATGCATCATTATGTCTCGCGCATTGTCCCTATTCGCCACATTGTCCGCACAGTGGCTCTCAATGGCTTCTAATATTGTTGACAATTGTTTGAACTAAAGAAAATTAACCAAAAAAAAAGTTTTAAAGTGTAGAACAAACAGAACAGCGTGAGGATAGGATGAGAATGCTCGGGCTTGCCTTCCACGAATGACATTTGACAGATCGAGCTTTGACAGATCGCCATCCTACGAGTACCTATAATATCGTGATCGCCATTTATCAAGTAGTAATCAAGTACCTACTACGGGTAAACGATTTAAATAAAATCAGTTTTAATCAATCAATATATAAATTTTCACTTTTAGGTATAATTCAAATCATTTTCTAAATAAAATTATTCAAACTAACATTTTCACATTGTGAACTATATTTTATTATACCTAACTTATTTATTCACAATTTATTCCATTTTGACATTTTAAGTGTAGATTTTTAAGTTCCATTCTGTCATTTATTTTAGTATAGAGTAGTTTGTACTATGTAATGGATGTTTTGTCTGAGAATAAACAGATTAATAATAATAATATATAAAAAGCTTGGACCCGACATTCTGAATATCTCGCTTCTTTAACGAGATATAAAAGTTTTTATGGTTCTAGAATGTATTGTCATCGAGTCTTCAGCTACCCTGAAAGTTTCAGCCAGAGTCATATTCGGGAAGTGCTCGAAATTTGAGTTGCAAGTTTCCCCCAAAACGACAGACAGACAGACAGACAAGAAACGTGGTCAAAATTCAATATATATATTAGGTACCTTACTCATATACCTGCATACATCACTGAACATACATACATGACTATTAGTTGCAACTTGCGAACATTATTTAGTATTCAATGGCATTATTTTGTATTATTTTGCATGTAAATGCGTTTCATAAATCTTCTTCTTCGTAGATTTCTACCGTCTCCCGCAGATTTGGAGACAAAATTCATATCAAAACAATAAATTTGGAAAACAATGTCACAATTGAAGCAAACCAAAACAAATTAAACGGGATCATTGTCCTGCATTCGTTTTGTAGAAATCTGACCATTCAGGGGCTCCATAAAACTACAGGGACTTTCGACCCAAAAAAACTGGATATATGGCCGCTGTAAAGTTTGGACGCAAACATTGAGAGAGTGTAAAATATTTACTGGTGTTGTGCGAAGATGGACTGTGATTTTGAGTTCCTTAACCCAGTTTTAGGGTACAACGCTATTTCATTTATTTAAATTTACGTTCTCTCCTAAATGCATACCTAATAAAATTCTCATAACGTATTTTTCTAAAGAAAAGCTAAGAAACCTCAAAAATAACGTAACATCATAATACCTGTGTATCGTGAAATAAGAGCTTATATATTTTTGCGAAACAATGTAAGTACTTATACTTAATTTATTTAATTAATAAGAAACTGGTACTAACTTGTAACTTACCATCAGGTGAGATGGTGGTCAAACGCAAGCCTATATATAGTAAAAAAAAAAAAACTTAATGATAAAACCTAATAAAGATGTAAGTAAGTACAAACTTATTTTTCTACGGAACCCTATCGTAGTGAGCTTCAACATTTTTTTTATGGAGAAGGTAGCAAGTTAGTGGTCTAGTAGAGGCCAGAGTAGGCGCGTTAGGAAACAATACATAATACAAATATTGTAAGTAATAAAAATACAATGCGGTCCGCACCGCGCGAGCCGGCGACTCTACAATACCAGTATTGTTTTATTTAAACTAACACGTAAACAATTGTAAAATATTGTTTTCAAACTGTCCGTGGATTTATGAGCGGGAAAGAGTTGTGTTATGTATGAGTTAATTTTGATTGTTTTAAATTAAACTGCAAAAGCTACCTGCAATTTTAATTTTGCCTCGCGTAAAATACTCACATAAATTGAGGCTTCCGTTAACCTTGGGATTATTACTTAGGTGCATGAAAAGGTTATGTTATGACTTATTAATATTCCTCAATATAATTCGCTATTAGGTAGGTACTAACATTCCATTATTATTATTTATTTTAATTATTTATTACTGGCCTGTACTATCCCACTGCAGGGCGAAGGCCTCCCTACCTTTCTTCCACAACATTCCATTGTGAAATAAATATTATGAGTACTTGTAAGTACCTATAGTTTGTTTGACCGTCAGAAATAATGACGTCTGGTCATTATTTCCAACATCTCAATATGTTTTCAAAATGGATGATGCTGTGTTTGCAGTCACGAATCACGACCTCCGGTACCGAATACATCAAAGGGATATGACTGTTTGGACACTACCACACAGTGTCACTGAAATTTACAGGTGCTAATATATGTACAAAAACAAAAACACCAAAACATGGGACGTTCCAATTTCTATTTATGGGATATGGGAAAATCCATGTATTTTTTGTAAAACGGATGTTTGCTAACCACAACTCAAATACCTGTTATTAATTCGAACGTAGGTCTACATTTACATAATATGTATATTGAAGTAGGATGTTTAAACTGAACAGTAACGTACCATTAATTTTTTTTAACAATCCGAGGCAAATTTTTTTGTTATGATTCAGGATACCTGTGTAAATGTAATTGTAATATAAATTTTCGCAACAGTTGTTTAGATTTAATTGTTAGTTATGTGGTAGAAATGACATACCCATCGGGCACCTGTTGACGGCGGCATGCCGCGGCGGAGAGGTATAATTGATGAGCGGGGTCGGACGGACCCCCGCTGCTGGCTCGCATGGGCCTGCGCGACCGAGCCATGGCCGGCCGAGGGTTAAACTATAAGACTTCAAAAAAAGAGGAGGTTCTTAATTCGCTTGTTTTTTATGTATGTTACCTCTGAAATTATTTGTTTATAAGCCGGTTTAAAAACATTTATATTTGAAAGGATATATTTTCAGATAGGAAGCATAGAAATTTCATTAAAATCGGTTCAGTACTTTGGTTTTGAAATCAAAATAATTTAAATAATGTCGTCATCTAAGTAAATGAATTTGCGTATTTTGCTTCCCTGTGACTATTTGGTGGTGTTACGGGCACTAAAACAGTCCAATTAAAGTCGGCTGTAGTATGTTTTATCAACTTTATCCAATATGGCGAGATAATATATATGTAACCCACTAATTATTCCAGCCTGTACCGTTTCAGTATAATAGAGTTACAAATATCTATTCGGCGTTATTATTGCTTGATGTTTTTGTGTTACGTATTTTGTTTTGCACCGTTTCGGTAATGGTCATAGGTACGACGCGTATGTTTTTTTAGCATTGTGAGAGTTAGAATCCCCTCGTTATTGGTTGATACTTCATATTTAAGAGGCTATGTGAAAATTTGGAGTCGCTGCGTTTCATTCTTACTCAGTAATGGTACAGTTTACAAACTTGATGTTAATACAGTGATTACTTGAGGATATAATCTAAATAAATGTAAGACAGAAACACGATTGGTGAAACTTTTCTCGATAGATTTATTTTTTGAAATAGGCCCTCTCAAAATCTGATTTACATCCATTCTCCAAATTTAGATAATATTTACGGTTTATTTTTATACTATTGAGTGAGTAATCATAGAACTTGGATAAATGTAAAAGGATTTTTTTATAAATTCAATACTTTTCAAGCAATACGATGTTTTATCATTTGTCGCTTAGGTCCGTTACTTTTGAGCGACAAAAATCTATATCTAACCTCTTCCCTCGGGGTAAGGTATCTAATTGCGCTATCACTGTCTTACAATTCGGCAGCTGTCATTTCTGACAGTTTCACATATCCTCTTAACACAAAAATAATGATACCTCTCAAAACTAAAATAATGGAGAGAGAAGTTAGAAGTAAAAGCTTATGACTTGGACTCGTGTACATAAAACCCGGAGCCGCGTCTCCTCTTGCCAAAATAAAACATTAATATTAAACAATATAATAAAACACAACACCTGCCACATCTACAAAAATGTATTCTACTCAAATTAATGTTTGAGTGTAGAGTTATTCTAGCCTTTGCGAGTTCGAAAACTACTGAAAGGATACAAGCTACAAGCAGCTGAATCAGCTTTATACAGGTACATCATCAAAATGTATTTAAGCTAATAAAAAAAAAAATCTCTCAAGTACTTACATTATAGTTTAGTTTAGCCCTAGTCACCAAACTAAGTTTGAAAATTCCAATTATATTTTTTGTTTAACTAGTAAAGACTTTATTTACAAACTGATGAATGATAACTTCTGGACATATTAAAAATAAATACCTACCTATATAATACAGTTTTAATTTTTTTATGGGACTAGCTGGTGCCCGCGACTTCGTCTCCGCAGGTATATTTATAAATTGTAGCCTATGTGTTATTCTGATGTATAAGCTATATTATTGTAAAGTTTCATTAAAATCCATTCAGTAGTTTTTACGTGAAAGAGTGACAAACATCCATCCATCCATCCATCAATGCTTACAAACTTTCGCGTTTATAATATTAAGTAGGATAGTAGGATTGTTTAAACCAACTATTAATTTAAACATAATAACCTAATTATTCTAATAACTACAATCTGTACTTTGAACCACATCAAGAGAGCAACAGCATCAGACGTGCAAAATCTCCCAGATTCAGCAAAATAGCGGCACGTAACTTGGTTTACTCCGGCGGCACGTTCAGCATCACACGGATAGCACACTACTATATTATTGTAAATGTGATAATAGAGTTATTTAGTATATAAGATGTAATTTGTATTAAATAAATGTCTTCACTACTACTACAACCACGAGTCGAGTTTCTCTCCTCCGCCCTGCTGAAGACCCTACGACGACCCAGTGGTTACTGGAGGGGCTGCCCGGAAGATCCACGAGTCCAGCGCCAGCGGCGGGCGGCCCCCGACGTCACGAGGAACCTCTGGCCGAGCCGACCCCGACAGCCGGCCGGGCCCTGACGTCACGAAGATCGCCAGCCCAGTAACCACTGCGGGCCCTCCTAACCAGCCTCCTCTCACTGGGCCAAGACACCTTTAGCCCTCGACTCTGTCGAGCCAGCCTATGAGTCTGTAGGTTGGACAGTGAGAAAACCCCCACTCCTGTGTACATTGCACGCCGTACACATCCCACTTTCCTCCCAACTGTCCGTCTGTTGTCTTAGGTCTCTGGCAACAGGCTTCCCGCACGTATCTATATATTTATCTATTCACACACTTATGGTTAGGCCAGGGCACACATTAGGCACACACCACACAATAGGGTCACAGCATAGGGTATTTTCACAGACGTCACGTAGGGCCCACGGGGCCTGCAGGCGATTGTACATGGTCCTTCGAGCCCCCTAGTTAGGAACTAGGAATTAGGATACAGGACATTGTTCCTGTGAACCAGAAATTAGGATTGTATATGGTCCTTCGAGCAACTTTTTGAACTAGTAGGTAACTTTCGCGCTCCCCGCCCTTATTTTTGACTGACTGACCACTTGGCGTACATCAAGCTAGCGTACCCAAAAAAGCGTTAGTTCTGTTGTACAGTCAAGTACATACCATTAACACTTAGTTGCCATTCGTACGGTAGCGGATCGGGTACCGGCCTCCCACAAGCGGGTCTCACCGGTATTTTGAGAAGTCGTATATACCGTATCGAGGATTTGATTGCAGCTAAGTGTCTACCAGTTGATAGGATAGGATAGGATTTGATAGGATAGGATAGGAAAGGTTAGGGTTAGGGGCAGCAAGAAAGAAGATGGAAACACCAGAGATAAACCAACTCCTAAGAAGCCAAGAAGAAGACTACAATCAACTACAAACAATATTTTCCAATTGCAAAAAAGATAAACTAAGTACCAAAAATCAAAGATATATAAATGAAAAGAGAACTCGATTCAACGAAATTTTTACAAGAATCACCAAGAACCACGATATACTAAGAAACGAAAGAGCACTAGCAAACCACAAATATATCGCCACAAATTATTACGAAGATATTCAAGAACTATACTACCAAATAATGGAGTATTTAGTGAAGTCCGAAAAACAATACCAAGAAGTATACCAACAAAACGAAACACAACAAAAGAAACAAGAAGATGAAACTGAACCAATTTCAAACGAATTAAGTGACCAGCTTTTCCGAGTAAAAACATTGAAAGAAGATTTAGAAACTGTTAGAAATTCAATGACTGAAGATAATTCACCATATTACTATGAAAACGAGATAGAATCAATTCAAACACAATGGAAAGATATTGAAAAAAATCATTTAAAAGTCCGTAACGAAGAAGCTAACATAAATCATTTTTATTTTGAAGAAGAAATTTATAAAAAATTACGGAAAAAATATAAAGAAATCGTTGTACAACTAAAAATAAGATTAAATGAAACAAAGAAGACAATTACAACTACAAGTCCAGTAACAACTACAAGTCAACAAAAAGTAAAATTACCAAAAATAATTATACCTACATTTACGGGCAGCTACGAGTCGTGGAATTCTTTTTACGATTTATTCCAGAAAATAATACATGAAGATCCTTTGTTATCATCTACAGAAAAAATGCAGTACCTAAAAACGTATGTACAAGGAGATGCAGCTAAACTTATTAAGCATCTTACTGTATGTAAAGAACACTACTTAACAGCCTGGACGCTCATAACAAATAGATATAGAAACAAGAGGATAATCGTCACCAAACATATTGATAACATTTTAAACCTAGAAAAAATAACCAAAGGAACTTCTACTAATCTTAAAAATCTGCATGACATGATAAATGAAAATCTAGAAGCATTGAAGAGTCAACACATTAACATTTCATCCTGGGATCCGTTGCTTACCAGAATTATTTCAAGAGCATGGGATTCAGAAACCAATGAAAAGTTTGAACTACAAGTCGAAGAACCACACGAGATTCCAAAGTTTTCAGCCATGATGAAATTTTTAGAAAAGAGATTTCAATGTTTAGAAACTATATCAGAAAACGAAGAAGAAAAGAAATTCTATAAACCAAAATATGAAATACTAGTACAAGATAAGCAACCAAAACGACGTTATTGCTGGTTCTGTAACAGTTACGAACACAAAATTTACCATTGTGCAGAGTTTAAATCATTATCAATAATAGAACGAATCAAAGCTGTCGAAGAACAACAAAAATGTAAGAATTGCCTAATGCATAACATAAAATTTAGTTGTCACAGTACAAAAGCATGTCACTACTGCGGAGAACAAGGACACCATTCATACCTTCACCAAGATAAACAGCAACAATATAACAAGTTAAACAGAAGACCAATGAATCAAACAAATGAAAAATTTAGTGAATCGAAAAATCATAGTTCGATCACTCAAACTACTAGTAAACCTGTGAAAAAATCCCACAATTTGACTACTACAATCAAAACTAATGAAAATAGATATAAAATGACGCTACTACCTACTGCTCTCATCAAAGTTAATGCAATGGATGGAAAACCACACCTATTACGAGTATTATGTGATCAAGGATCAGAAGCATCATATTGTACCGAAGAAGTAGCTCAATTACTAGCTTACCCACGTACTAAAACAAAAACTGAAGTGATTGGGATAGCTGATGAAAAACCAAAATTATCGAACTATACCATAAATGTAAAACTACAACCAAGATTTTCAAGCAACTACGAATTATCAACAAAACTAATAATATTACCCAAGGTGACTGATTCATTACCAAACGAAGATATAAAAGAAATAAATTCAAAGTGGTTAAACAACAAGTTACTAGCAGATCCAATGTATTACAAACAAGGACCCATAAACATAATTTTGGGTGCACAAGAGTACAGCAACCTTCTACTTAACGGTCTACAAAAACTAGAAGATGGAATAATGGCGCAAAACTCAGAATTTGGCTGGATATTATCAGGAGTATGCTTTAAAGAAACTTCAAATAAAAGTTCAACAACAAATACAAATGAATACCAACAACTTAATAAACGTCGGGGCTCAGAAAATTATCAAAAACCTAAACAAACTTCCTACAAAAATTACTACCAAGAAACTACTACAAGAAATTCATACGTAACAAACCCAGAGAGACTGAAATATTATAGAGATACTATGTATGGTGATATACTGCGTGAAAAGTCTAGTGCGAGACAATTACAATTAGAACCAAAACATAATGAAGACCAAGAACGAAATAATTACTAAGTTTACCAATTTACCAAATGAATGAAAATTACCAATTTTACCAAGACTACCAAGCTATCCAATGAAAACTACTAAGATTTCCAAGTTCAACTACCAAGAATTCCAAGTTAAACTACAAGATTACCAATAAAAACTTCCAAGATTACCAAGTTCAACTACCAAGAATTCCAAGTTAAACTACAAGATTACCAATAAAACTACCAATTTACTAAATGAATGAAAACTACCAAGATTACCAAGTAAAATTACCAATTTACCAAACGAATGGAAACTACCAAGATTTCCAACTAAAACTACAAAGTTAATGAAAAATACTAAGACTATCATATCGAAAATCATATTAAATTGTCAGAATTTACAACTCTGGCAATAAATTTGTCAACGTCTGAAGCAGTTCAATAATTGTCAGAATTTACAACTCTGGCAATTAATAGATAAGAAGTTATTATCAGAATTTACAAATCTGGTAATAAGTTTAGTAAAATCTTAAGCAACTGAAGGAGCAACAAAACAACGGGGAAATTACAGTTAAAATAAAAGTAAAAATACTATAGAATTGTCAGAACTTACAACTCTGGCAATCAAGTTAGTTAGTTAGAAGCAATTAAAGAAGTAATTGTCAGAATTTACAACTCTGGTAATTAATTTAGTTATATCTGAAGTAACAATGCAGAAATTACAATTAAATTTAACATGATAAGTTATTCAAGGAAATTTTCAAAGAAGTAAAGTTTAAATTCAAGAAAATTTTATCATCGTATAGAAAACGAATAAAAGATTTCAAGAGCAGTTAATATTCAACCTATTTATTTGTTTTTTCCTGGAGTCGTGAAGAACATGCAATTAAAAATTGCAGTGTTAATAAATTTCCAACCAATTTTATTATTTCTAAAAACCTAATTCCTACATTCTTGCTGCCATTAGACTTAAGAAACAAGATAATTTTTACGTTACATTAAAACTCAATTATTATTTCTTAAACTATAATATTCCTTTTAACTATACCAGATAAAATTCGTACCTAAAAATTATACTAGACTAGATACTACAACTAACTAAAAATAAACAACATACACCTTTCAAATATCTACAAATTACGAACAAAATTTATGAATATAACAAGGATACACTAATTACGTTAAATCATTAGATAGATACCAATACTACCAGACCTCCTACCTTCTTGCCCAACAAGTAATCATCATCGTGTGACTGACAACGTGTTCCGACCCACTATTAATAAGAAGAACGAATACAGCAACCAGGCAGCATCGCTACAAACAACCATGAGAAAGAACCCATCGCAATAGCCGAACATTGGATAACAACAACGATGTACGAGTACCAGTACGATCACCAATGGAACTCTAAAAACCGCCTCAACGAGGACAGAATACCAGAACCAACAAGCAAACTGCACCAGCTAAAGCACTGTTTCTGAGAGACGCCAGAATGTTTAAACCAACTATTAATTTAAACATAATAACCTAATTATTCTAATAACTACAATCTGTACTTTGAACCACATCAAGAGAGCAACAGCATCAGACGTGCAAAATCTCCCAGATTCAGCAAAATAGCGGCACGTAACTTGGTTTACTCCGGCGGCACGTTCAGCATCACACGGATAGCACACTACTATATTATTGTAAATGTGATAATAGAGTTATTTAGTATATAAGATGTAATTTGTATTAAATAAATGTCTTCACTACTACTACAACCACGAGTCGAGTTTCTCTCCTCCGCCCTGCTGAAGACCCTACGACGACCCAGTGGTTACTGGAGGGGCTGCCCGGAAGATCCACGAGTCCAGCGCCAGCGGCGGGCGGCCCCCGACGTCACGAGGAACCTCTGGCCGAGCCGACCCCGACAGCCGGCCGGGCCCTGACGTCACGAAGATCGCCAGCCCAGTAACCACTGCGGGCCCTCCTAACCAGCCTCCTCTCACTGGGCCAAGACACCTTTAGCCCTCGACTCTGTCGAGCCAGCCTATGAGTCTGTAGGTTGGACAGTGAGAAAACCCCCACTCCTGTGTACATTGCACGCCGTACACATCCCACTTTCCTCCCAACTGTCCGTCTGTTGTCTTAGGTCTCTGGCAACAGGCTTCCCGCACGTATCTATATATTTATCTATTCACACACTTATGGTTAGGCCAGGGCACACATTAGGCACACACCACACAATAGGGTCACAGCATAGGGTATTTTCACAGACGTCACGTAGGGCCCACGGGGCCTGCAGGCGTTTGTACAAGGATTTAACAACAATACTTACATAAATCAAAAGTGCTGCCACATGGTAATTACAATGTTTTATAAGTAGGTATATTATTACAATTTAGAACCTGATCGATATTTCATAGTTTATCATAATATCAAAAAAATCTTATAATTTGGATTTTTTAAATAATTACATTTCGATTGTTTCTATTCATAATGGTCGTCGGCCACAGATCGCTGTGGTCGGCGACTCGTTTGTGACTCTTATAAAGTTGTGTTCTGTTTTGTGACTAACCACCTGCAAAGGAGAAAGGTAGGTAATGTTTTTGGTCACGACAGCCAACCTAGTCGAATACCGAATATTTGTAAAAATAGGTTATTATAACTCCATTTTGGGTCGGTATACAATATAAATTAATAAAATTCATTAGGTTATACCTAATTACCTCGCTTATAATTCTTATCATTACATATTTAAACAAAAGTATTGCGCGCCGCATTTATTGTCTAATTTCCTCATTTCTTTACAACTTTTAATGAGTATGGAAATTTTAATATAGTATCGTGTTTATTTGTCCAAATATACTTATCAGCAATACGAATTTAGATTTTTTTTTGCTTTTCAAAAAGAGTTTTTACCTTTTAGGCATTAGGGATTTGAACATGGGAAATTACCTTCTAAGAAATTATACATTCGTAGATAGATAGATAGAAAATGTTTTATTGCACAAGGTAAAAAAACAAGTACACAGGCGAACTTAATGCTAGCTTTAGCATTCTCTTCCAGTTAACCTCTCTATGGAGATATGGTAGTGCTAGATGAGTGGTGAAAGAAAATAATACATATAGGTATGCTTATTTTAATAAGATAATAATTACTAATATTATACAAAGTAGGTACACTAATAAATAATAAAAAGCTCAAGCATTAGCGTACATAAAAATAAAGAGGAAACACAGCAATTATTTAATAAAATAGGTACCTATAATAATGAGTTAGAAGTACACGCTCTAGGGGTGTGAACAAAGGCATAGCAGCAGGGCGCTTGTTACAATCACTGTTACTGTTTAGGTAAACACGAATAATAGGAAATAATACCAGTCTGCGCCTTTGCAAGAAGTTTCATACGACACCCACGTACCTTGTCTGCTGGAGTCCAACCGGCGGGACCGCACAACCGCAGCCACGCGAGCACAGCCGCTCCAGATTCTTTATGTCGTGATTTCACAGATTGTCCGAGTAATAGGTAACAAGATTTCCGAAAATTAAAAAATATAGCGCGATCACCGCAGTCGCGCGCGCCGAGATTTTGGGCGAGAGAGAGTTGCTTCATTTTCTCCGCTCTGTTGTAGGGCGCTGGAGAGCCACCCGCAACCAGGCTCTGATTGGCCGAGTTGATGCATGACACCACCGTTTTCGTCCAATGACGCAGTAGCGTAGATGCCGCGAACTTTCAAGTTTAACAAGGCGCAGACATCTCCCCCCCTAACCAAGGCCCCCTTGGTTACCTAATTTCCGATAGGTAATCTACACAATTTAGAAATAGGCCTTAATAAGACTCCAGCCTGAGTTTTTACTTCCGCTATTCTAACTATCCCATCCTTTCCAGGCAATAGTTTTATTAATCTACCCCGTTTCCAATGAGAGGGAGGCTGATTATCCTCCTTAATCAAGACTAGGTCATCTAACTTCGGTGGGTCAGTATGAGAAGTCCATTTATACCGCTGTTGTAACGTGTGTAAATATTCCGTATTCCAACGTGACCAAAAGTGTTGAGTTAATTTCTGAATTTGCTGAAACCGAGACAAACGATGCATACCAGTTTCTGTGTATGGATATTCCGGTAACGCAACTAAGGGCTGACCGATTAAGAAATGACCGGGTGTAAGAACTTCAAGATCTGAGGGATCCGAGCTGAGCGGGCACAATGGCCGAGAATTCATGACCGCTTCTACCTTGGTAAAGAACGTAGTAAGTTCTTCAAATGTCAACTTGGCTTCACCCAAAACTCTACGTGCATGAGTCTTAGCCGACTTTACTGCCGCTTCAAATAGTCCGCCGTGATTAGGACTTGATGGTGCGTTGAATAACCAAGTGATCTCTTGCCTACTTAGATGACGTTCAATATCCGATTGGTTGTCCCGTAGGAACAGATAGAGTTCCTTCAAATATTTGTCTGTACCGGTGAAATTTGTCCCACAATCCGATCTTATCAGTGAGGGTAACCCTCTTCTTGAGATTAACCGAGTGAGTGTGGCCACAAAAGCCTCTACAGTCAAGTCCGAAACAATTTCCAAATGAACCGCCTTAGTACTTAAGCATACAAATATGCACAGATAGCATTTTTGTATTTTAGGGTTCCGTAAAGTACTTGTTTTAATATAAAACGGTCCGGCGAAGTCGGTTCCGAGTCCGGAAAAGGGGCGTGAGTTCCGTATCCTATCCGCAGGCAGATTTGACATATACGGTTGTGAAGGCTGTGCCTTTGTCCGATAGCATGGTATACACCTAAACGTAATGAACCGAGTGATCCGCCGTACCGAGATAATCCAATAAAACCGAGATAAAATAGCCGCAAGTGTGTTAGCTCCGCAATGACAATAATTCCGATGATAATAAGTCACCAATAGTTCCGTAAATCTACATTTACTTGGCAGCAAAATCTGATGCCTAGCATCATAAGGCAGATTTGCCGCACCAATCCGACCGCCGACCCGTATTATATTATTTTCATCAATAAATAAGTTTAACCGCCGTAATGAATTCCGTATAGGATTGCCTAACCGTAAGGATACTATTTCTTCATGGAAAAACCTTTCCTGGACCGACCGAATTAAATGTGAAATAGCATTTCGCCGTTCCAAAACAGAAATATTTAAGCCGCCGTATTTTATTTTATTATTCGAACCGAACCGTAAAATATAAGCCGTAACATTTACCAATTTATCAAAAGAACCGAACCTATCAAATAAATCAAATTCCGTATCCGTATTTCCGCCGTGAACCGTATCCGTATTTCCGCCGTGAACCGTATCCGTATTTATATGTCCGATATTAACCGCACTAGTTTTCTTAAGTCCCGGTAAAGATTCCGAAGGAACGACGTCGCATTCCCGAGGCCATTGATCTGGTGGACCACAAAGCCACTGTGGTTCCCACCAGATTTTATTCGAAAGCAGATCCGCCGCCGTCGCCCCGCGCGACGCGACGTCCGCACTGTTCATAGTACCGGGAATATGCCGCCATTGAATGGGAACCTTAGATGAATTTATTTGAACAACCCGATTGCTCTCAAATACTTGAAGTTTGTGTGGCGGCGTCCGAAGCCAGGCCAACACAATAGTGCTATCGCACCATGCCGTAACCGATTCTATATTCATATCCTCCGCCCATGAAAAAACATGATTGAGTAGGGTAGCCAAAAGCGCTGCACCGCTCAACTCCAATTTTGGAATTGTGCGATTGGTCTTGAGTGGTGCAACCCGAGTCTTGGCTATCAATAGACGTACTAAGACCGTTCCGTCAGGGTGTTCCGTACGCACATAAACCGCCGCCGCGTAACCTAATGATGAGCCGTCACAAAAGCCGTGTAACGTAACATGCACATCCCTATCCGTTTTGAGACAGCGTGGTATAGAAAGCCGCTGTAAGTTAGGTAGATCCGCTTTTATTTCTTGCCAGTGCCGAACTATATCCGGGGGCGCCGGCGTGTCCCACTCTATTTTACCTGAATCCTCTGCACTGGTGAGTAACTTTTGCAACAAAAGTTTCATTCTAAATACAACCGGACAGATCCAACCGAGAGGATCAAATAACCGTGCAACCGTCGATAAAATTATCCGCCGTGTAACCTTTTCCTCTTGGGGCACCTCTAGCCGGTATGTAAAATTATCTAAGCTCGGGTTCCATTGAATACCTAGAATTTTAATGAACCCGACATCGTCCGACCGTTCTTCGAAAGTTCGCGGGGTCTCTAAATGATCTGAAGGGAGGTCGCTTAGTAACCGTGTATCGTTGGATGCCCATTTTCTTAGTTCATAACCGCCTGAACTCATGAGCGCCACCAGTTCGTTTTGTAGCTCTTTGGCATCCTGCAGCGACTCCCCCCCCCCACTTATGTCATCCACGTATCCCCCCTTTAGTAATAACTTAGCCGCCCGAGGATAGCGATGCTGTTCGTCACTCGCCAGCTGATGAAGACACCGTATTGAAATATATGGGCTTGATTTTAAACCATATGTATTTGTTGTCAACTCATAAAGAAGCAAAGGTTCAAATTTAGAAGCTCTCCAAAAAATTAGTTGGTACTTCCGGTCTTCCGGATGAATCCATGTCATGCGGAACATCATCCGAACATCTGTGGTGAATACCACTAGTGGAAACCGAAACTTAATAATGATGTCAGTAATATCCCTTTGTAACCGTTCACCGGAATATAAACAGTCATTTAGGGATACCCCATTACTTGACCTAACGCTACCATCAAATACAACTCTTATTTTGTTTGTGTCCCCTGACCTTTTAAAAACACCATGATGGGATAAAACATAGTGTGGTTCGCCCGATTGAACATTAAAATCAGAGACCCGCATGTGTCCTAAGTTAATGTATTCTTTCATGAAATCTACATATTTTGCCTTAAACTCTGGTTGCTGTTCCATCCGCTTTTCTATTGCAAAAAACCTGCGTAGTGCAATTTGTTTAGTGTCTCCTAATTGATGATTAGGAATAAGTGGTAACCGTGCTGTGTATTTGCCATCAGTACCACGGGTCACAGTGGAACTGAACATTTCCTCACAAAGTACATCCGATGGATCCTTCACTGGCCGTCCAGGAGGTTCCTCAGAGCTCCAAAACCGTTCTATTTGATTCACCAAATTAGCATCTGTATGTAAACTACACCTACTTATCTGCGGTGAGTTCAAACTTAATTCCTCAAATTGCTCCGTTGGACCAAACACAACATTATCAAAAATTGTGCTTAATGTGTAGGGGCCATTATCACCTAACTCAGTAATTTGGTTCAAAACCTGTCCGAGAATATCTGAACCCAATATTAAGTCTATCCGAGAATTATTCCAAACTCCGTCCTCTGAATTTAATTTAATGTGAATTTTCCGAACCGATACACCTAATTTCCTAGCTAAGTATGCTGTAGGATTCTTAAGTAAAGCCGCCGTTACCGATAATAAAGGTTTTCCTGTCCGCACAGGTCTAAAGTTAATATTGACAACATGAGTGCTGTCACCCGTATGAGTTCCACCAACTCCACTCATCCTAATTAGGGTGTGATGCCGTTTTAATCGTAATGTAGTGACCAAATCACTACACACAACACTTACTTCTGCCCCAGTATCCAATAGTGCCCGAGCCTGAACAAACTCCCCATTAGATGATTCTATTTCTATAATAGCTGTAGGTAAAATAACATTGGATGGTAATGTGGGCGCAGAAGTAGTGTTACAATGCTGCTTTAATTGCTATGGGGGAGGGCGGCGGCCCTCAGTGGAGCTCGCCCCCTGCAACCTACCCCGATTAGTTTCAATATCACGGTCACGAACATCGCGGCCCTGATTCCAACAGTTTCGCACATCACCACTTTCAGCATGCACTTGATAATTTGGCCTACCTGGCGGAGACGTCCAGCGGTTCATATCCAGCCGACGAGTGGGCGGACCGGCGGGCGAACCCCCCACATCTGCGCGGTATCCCGAGTTCCGATTGTAACCGCCGCGATCATCGCAGTTTCCTGTTCCGTACCATCTATCACGCGGGGTGGGTGCGCCCCTCGCACCGTAGCCCTGATCACCACCGACCGCCCGTGTTGTAAAACCCACACAGATCATACTGTCATGACCGGAATGACCACATTGTGAGCACTGCACTACACGTTTACAATCCACCGCCGAATGTTCACCGAAGCATTTGAAACATAAGTACTTATCGCGTACCACATTTTTCCGTTCAATCCGATCTAAATTCTTAAATTTGTAGCAATCATACAACTTGTGCCCGGTCAAATCACAATACGCACACTTATTCACATATCTCTGGTTGTCATTTGACACCTTGTTTACATGAAGCGCCCTCTCGCTTTTGCGCACACGCTCCGTTCCGTGTCCTAATTCTGGATAACAAGTCGATTCCGATGCCGCCGTGTCTAGTAATCTACATTCGTTACCTAAAAACTCCGTCAGTTTTTCAAATGTAGGTAAGGTGTTTTGGGTTCCGCCGTGTAATTGTTCGAATCTAGTTTTAATGTCACTTGGTAACTTATTCAAGCTAATATGGAGTAGCAAGTAGCTCCACGCGTCCGTAGGTAATCCTAAATTCTTTAGGGCCCGAGTAGATTCTAACAATGGGTTCAGTATTTTAATCCGTAGTCCCGTGACATTTTTTAGTACAGGAAGGTGTAGAATGCGAGAGATGTGCGAGTCTGCGAGTAGACGAGTGTTTTCGTATCTACTGCGTAAAAGCTCCATGGCCGTGTCCAAGGAGGAGTCTATCATTGGAAGGTGCCTTATTAAGTTTTTGGGTTCCTTCTCAACATTTGAAAACAGGTAATGGAATTTTTCCGTTTTTGAAATATCCTTCCGACTTAATACTAGGGACGTGAATAGACTGATGAAGCTACTCCACGAGAATACGTCACCATCAAAGCTACTTAAGCTAATCTGTGGGAGACGTGCCGTAGGCGCACTCTCCGTGGGAACGTATGTACCCGCCGAACCCGGAAACCCGACCGAGATTGATTCTAACTTGTCAAAGTATGCAGTCGCTTTTGCGTACTTTTTGTCATGATCTTTGACCAAACTTATGATTGCTTCGTCCGTTTCATCCGCACACTCCTCCAAAATGCCTTCGTATGCCTCCGTCAATGATTTGAAATAATCGGGAAGCCTCCGTAACCGAGCCGCCATAATTGTGGAAGACGGAGTATCTACTTTACCGTCCGCCATTAGAACCGAATGTTCAAACCATTCATATTTAATTTTGAATTTATTTACCCAGGTTTTAATGTTAGCCATGGCTTTAATAGACTCTCAGACCGACCACCGAGAAAGATAACCGAAAAATAACCAAGTTTTATACTGAAATAAGACCGAAATAAGTTGACCGAAAATGGTCGGCGACGCGTGGTCGCAAGGTACCTAAACTTGTGAAAATTACGATTAAACCCCCAAAATTGCTGTAATTCTTATCCGACTCGAAGGAAATATGTTTAGGTAAACACGAATAATAGGAAATAATACCAGTCTGCGCCTTTGCAAGAAGTTTCATACGACACCCACGTACCTTGTCTGCTGGAGTCCAACCGGCGGGACCGCACAACCGCAGCCACGCGAGCACAGCCGCTCCAGATTCTTTATGTCGTGATTTCACAGATTGTCCGAGTAATAGGTAACAAGATTTCCGAAAATTAAAAAATATAGCGCGATCACCGCAGTCGCGCGCGCCGAGATTTTGGGCGAGAGAGAGTTGCTTCATTTTCTCCGCTCTGTTGTAGGGCGCTGGAGAGCCACCCGCAACCAGGCTCTGATTGGCCGAGTTGATGCATGACACCACCGTTTTCGTCCAATGACGCAGTAGCGTAGATGCCGCGAACTTTCAAGTTTAACAAGGCGCAGACAGTTACACTCAATACACACAGAGCGCAACTATTTTAAAATAATACTTCTTTGTATCACATTTATATCTGTATGCCTTTATGAAAATGTCCTTTCTGTCAAAGAGGTTGACTGATTCATCATCTTTGAGACAAAATCGCTGAATGTAGAGACTTTGCATGTGAAATTAAAAAAGCGTATATTAGGATTTTCAGAAGCTTTCAAATTTTAAGTTAGATGTCGGTCAATATAATACGTTGGTTTTCTTTCTTTCTTCTATATAATTGAAGTTGAGTGAGTGTTGTCAATCTATTCAGGTATGTACTTATGCACCGCACGATGGGAGTCGGGGTCTGAAACTTATTTCAAGTTTCAAGTTATCATTATCAAATTGTTTATGTTTAGCGGTAAGATGGTAAAATAGCTGGAAGGCGATTTCTGTGTAGATAGGACTTATTTTGCCTTAGCGGTTGGAAACAGGCTTTTATAAATTGCTAATAATTACACACCTACTTACTATCGTATATTTCTATAATGTTACATAAAAAAACATTCTATGCAACTATATACTGGTTTAATTAGATTAGTTTCAGTTTTTATATAATCGTCTCGTAGAACATTTTAACGATCATTTTATTGGCAACACAGGTGATAAAAGAGCCATTAAATTTTAGCCTAATTTATACCTCGACGATTGTCACAAACGATAAGCAACAGCAACTTTATTACGCTCAAAACACAATAAAAGACAAACAAAGCTTGCAGTGTAAATAAAACGAGCATTGGCGCAGGAGCATGCTGCTATACAGAACGCTCGCTGCAGGTTACTTTAATACTTGATATTCATACTTATGGACGATATATTAATAGCAAAAAATGCACTCAACCTGATTAAAATTGTATGCCATCACAGACTAAAACGAGAACGAGACAGAGGAATAACAAGCTTAAAGTTTAAAAAAACGGAAAAGATGACTGCGAAATAATTAGGTATATGTACATTCATTGTCAATTCATTATTCTCAATTACATTTATACATATAACTTATATCTCCTTTAAAATACCTTCATTTTGATACCCTACTCGATGAGGTTTGAAACAAAAAATTATTAACGACTTACTATTTAGCTCCTTAAATTGTTAAAACAAATCTCTCCCCCCTTAAACCTATCCTCTCTTCTCCATACAACCTAAATATAAAATTTTGATCTTATAAAGATTGATAGGTTCAAAGGCGGAGAGATTAATTTTAAGAATTTAATATGTAGTAAGTATGTAGTCAATCAAGGATTCAAAACTTAAAAACAAAAATAGACTTTCGGGGAAAGCGATTTGTGGGCATTTTACCCTCATGAAGAAATATTTAAAAAAATAGTTTACTTCTCCTGTTCTGTTACCTATTTACTCATGTGCAAACAGTGGGAGCTGTGCAGTGCGTTTCAGAATTGAGTGTTGCTATTAAAACATATTATTACCGTCATCAATTTAGGGGTGTCACCGTAGTTTTAGGACACGGCTTTATCCCGACATTTATTGATTCTGTCAGATACCTACCTCTACGCGGGAAGAGGAACTCATTGATGCAACACAATGTCTTATTGAGAGCAAAGATCTCTAGAAAATGATCAAATAAGTTCCTTTCCAACGAATTTATGGAGATAAAAGTGTCCTTTTCCAGTAAGGCAACATCGTAATTATCATTATCATCATGCTTACGTGCTTAACGGTGAAGGAAAAACATCGTGAGGAAAAGAGGCATATATCATAGAACCTAAAAGTTCGAAAAATATGTGTCAAGTGCACGAAAGAACTAGTGACACGATAAGAAGAAGAACAATAAGGCGATGTAGAGTTTTATTCCTTTGAAAAATGTGAAATACTTAATCAGAATGATAGGGTTTGTGTATTCTTGAAGATAGGTAATTGAGGTTAATTAAATGTTTACCAACAGTATCTCTAAGGTTAGTCTAAAAGTACACCTAGGTATAAGAATAAGGAACCTAAAGTTCGGGAACAAAAGTTTTGCTCTGGCTCGGAAGAAACCATGAACTTATTTGTATCAAATAGGAGGCAATGATGAATATGGGTGGGCAGATACAATGGAATCATCTCAAAACAATAACGCAAGCACCAAACCACTAAAAAGTCTATCATGTGTAATTGATATGGAAGCTATTTCCCATCCATACACCCTCTTTATGAGCCATAAAACTTTTATTCCTTCGATATGTTTATCTTGAAGTAATTTTAATTGCGGCCCACCGCGTACGGCTTGTTTTACGAGATATTTTACTTTTTGTCGCCAATAACTGGTGACTTATACGAGCATGGCTGTATTTGGTGAGGTTGTTAATCGTAATTGATTGTTATGTTATAATTGATGACGTTACTTAGTAAGTACAACTTAGTAGTATTCGTTTTTGCCGATGCTCACGAAGTCTTAACGGAGCAAACTCTTTCAGAAATAATCAAGATAAATCAATCTCCGAAGCTATACACTGAGGCCTCTTGGTAGCTAATAAACTTTGACACCATTGTCCTACACTGGCAATGGTGTCAAACTAAGAGAAAGGAATGACTGTAATTGTTTTTCTATAAATATTTTAAATAAATACATATTTTAGACATTTAACGCAATGCCATCTAACCCCAAACTAAGCAGAGCTTGTACTATGGGAGCCAGGTAACTGTTATTTTATTTAAATACTTTTTTTTGGAAATATATGTATATGTATATGTATGTACATAGAATACATAGAAAACACCCAGACTCAGGACAAACACCGATGTTCATCACACAAATGCTTGTCCTGAAGTGGGAATCGAACCCGCGACACCAGCGTGGCAGTCCAACATCACTTGCCACTCGATCAATCGTGTCGTTAATGAAAAGTATTCTTTATTTTCTAAGAAAATAATCAGGGCTTGTTGGTCATTAAGCTGCGTCCGGAGGCAGCTGGCGCGGCGCGTGCGCGTCCACTTCCTCTGATCTTTGACTCCTCCAATTGCCTCCAGCTGCCGTCTTCTGTGACATAAGACCTGCTCAATTGGAGCAATCATTCCCCCGAGCCGACCGGGGAGGGGGAGCGAGCCAATCTTGGACAATGAATTAGTTGACTACACAATACTATCCTTTGCAGATATTAGAGCTCTAACTTCGACGCAATAAGGATGAGACTTCAGCGCGCCGCTGCCGGGTTACGTTTGTAAGGAAATATGTTACTCAATCCCATATTGTCACGACTCACGAGGATATGAATTGAAGTGGTTCGCGATCAACTAGGTGTTTCCGCCCTGTGTTTACGTTTCACTATTTTGTTTAGATACTTCTTGGTTTGACTAGAAGTGAGCAAACTTCTTTGCTTCACTGACGGGACATAAGAGAGTTTTTATTCAAGGTTTTATTTAGAAAAGTACAATTAGAACGTAGTTAATAATCTACGTTTTACAAGACGTTGGCATTTGGAAAGAATGGTGACGTAAAATTGTTAAGTAAAAAAATAAACAGAATGTATCGGCCGGTAAATTTTAGCAAAAAATACAGAAGAAGTAGAGTGACAGAAGGGCAGGAAGAAACGGTTCGAAGACAGACTTTAACCAGCTTGGAGTGTTCGGAACAGTCGGGCTCGGAGAGCCCCCGAGCGAGGCTGATCCAGCAGTTGATCAATCCTGTACCCAGAGACTTCACTGCGTACTTCCACAGCTCTGCGGAGAACAACAGTGACCCCGCGTACGGCGCCACTTCCCACCACACTCGAGAGCCGCTCCCAAAGCGCAGGACGGTGATCCCCGCCTATCCGTGCATGCAGTCTCTTCGCTGGAACCCTTACGTTGAAACATCATCCATCGAGGAGGAGACGGACATCCCTGAAGAGCCGGAGTTCAACTGCAAATGCGAGAGTTGCACTACCAAGAAGTGTCCCTCCCGCGGCCCCTCTTCAACCACGATAAGGCCTCCGGTTTTCAAAGACAACATCATGAAGTTCTGCGACCGGCAAACCATGACCCCGAAGCTGAACGAGGTTGGGTGTGGATGTACTCCCGTTCCTTCCGCTCGGGTGTCGGATGTATCGGTGACCGCTTCAAACATCGCCGTCAAAGACACGCAAGCCAGCATACAGATCCAGCGACTTTACAACCCCGAAGAGTATCCTGCGTCTATTCTGAAGAAGAACGAGAGGGAATACCCGAACTATAAGCACTGCTGTGAACACGCCCGCATCCCCATCAACTGCAGCCAAGAGCCGGAGAGAGATACGGGTGATGAATGCTTCGAACCTTCAAAAATGAACTCCATAAAATCATTCTTCTCCTGCAAGAAGAATAGAGAATGCAGTAGGGAACCCAGGAGGAACATTTACAATGAAGGTATCAGTGATAAGGTAGCGAACCACTTCCCCATCAGACCCTGCAGAGTTCCGTCTCCAATAAATGTCCAGAAAGATGTTAGTAAAATTTCCGTCAAAAGCAAGTGCTGTGTCGATGAAGGCATCCCATTCTCGCACAGAAGTGACTCACGGTACCATCACAACTGCAAGAATTCTTACAGCAAAAGCTATTATGGAGACAGCGACGCAGTGAGGCACGTGGTGGCTAGTCCGGAGATCCTCCGACACACGTACACCAGCAAACCAGTTAAGTACCACAAGCTGCCGATGATAAGGATGCCCAAGAGGGTGCTGACTTCAGAGAGGGACATAGAGTCGTACATCGACCGGGGACCCAAGCTGACTGTTCCTTGCAGGAGACCACGATGAAATTCATAGAAAATAGAGGAAATCAATAAATTATCGCTGAGCAATTAGAACGAGGTTTAATTTATCTTATCCTACTAATATTTCAAATACAAAAGCTTAAGAGT
Organism: Lobophora halterata; assembly: GCA_932526365.1. Lineage (NCBI taxonomy): Eukaryota > Metazoa > Arthropoda > Insecta > Lepidoptera > Geometridae > Lobophora > Lobophora halterata. The sequence goes on along the minus strand of OW052007.1, from coordinate 11,206,748 downwards.
ATGGATATAATTAGACATTTGCTCCTCAATCACGTCAAAATAATTAAGCGATTCAGATTGGGTAAAACTCTATGAGCTGTATGAGGACATACATTTCTGTCCTAATACCACGCGAGTGTAACTGCAGGCAGTGGCTAGTTAAGGACCACACGATTGGTCGAGTGGCAAGTGTGTTGGACTGCTACGCCGGTGTCGCGGGTTCGATTCCCGCCTCAGGACAAGCATTTGTGTGATGAACATCGGTGTTTGTCCTGAGTATAGGTCTTTTCTATGTATTAAGGGTCGGCTCTGTAATTTTCTATACACCCAGCTTAAGCTTGGTGTTCTCCTGTGATTAGAAGAAGCACTGGTGGTTTATATTATGGGTAGTTCTTAAGTGGCTTAATCACATCAGTAGTTTACTCACACACACACATGATGTGTTTGTGTGAGTGGTTTAATCACAGGAGAACACCGGCGCCGGCGTAAGCTGGGTGTAAAGATAATTACAGAGCCGACTGTACATATTTACAAAATAAGTAAATATTTAAGTATAAGCCATCTGGTTCCCATAATTCAAGCTCTTCTTAGTTTGGGCAAAGAATAAATAATATTATTACATAGTTTGGGCAAGTTTGGGGCTAGGTGACGATGTGTAAAATGTCCAAAATATTTATTTATTTATATTTATTTAGCTAACTTAATAAGTACTGCGTTGGAACGTAGTCCGTTTTTGGCTATCCTTGTAGAGCCGTTACTTCGTCATATGATAGGTAAATAATTAATATGCTGTTAGTCAAACTATAAATTCCTTATGTAGGTAGATATCCAAAAATAATGAGTACAATGAGGTAAAATGAATTAAGCAATATTAGTAACGCTAATAAAACTTTTACTCATTAAAATAGAAAAACCCGGCACAGTTATTAAATTCAAAATCATATTACCTACGGGTATTACAAAATTATCGATGTTTCAAAAATAAATAGGATAATATTTAATTAAAATACGGGGAAAGTTAATTAAAAACTTATGCCCAAAATTGATATAGGTAGGTACTAATAACGTGTTATTTCGGTGGTTTTTTCCTAAGCCTACTATTCAAAAAAACCAGTTGAGGGTGTCAACTGGTTTTTGCAACATTGTTTGCGTAGCGTATTAACCAAATTCTTTTGTACGCTTACAAAGAAAGAAAGAAAGAAAGACGCTCGCAACTTCTATTGCATTGCGAATTAATAAAATCCCCGCGCCTGCACTTTTTGACGAACAGGCCCTCCAAATTTCAAGTGTCTACGTTCAGTGGTTTGGCATATACGATGTCTGTCAGTCAGTCATGTCCAAGCTTTTGATATATATTGATTGATTATGGGCTTGATTGAGAGTATACCAACGCGCAATGGAAAGAAGCTTTATTGGACTAAAGTTAAAAGACTGGGTAAAAAACAAGATGATTAGAGGCAGAACTAGGGCGGACGACGAAGTTCAGAGAATATTAGGCCTTAAGGCTAATCCTCAAATCCAATTCCATACAAAATGTTTCGGACAAATACTCAAAAAGTACGCCGTATTAAAGTAATTTCTTCACACTATTCGTTTCGTCTATGTTTTCCGATTGTTTGAACAAAAATTAGTAAGGTTTCATACTTTAATTTAGATTTTATACGTGTTTTTAAGTTAGTAGGGTCAATTTTAAAACACGTATAAAATCTAAATTAATGTACGAAACCTTACTAATAGTGTGAAGAAATTACTATAATACGGCGTACTTATTGAGTATTTGTCTGAAACATTTTGTATGGAAATTTGCCTTGAGGATTAGCCTTAAATGGAGCTAGGCCGGCCTAAACCTAACGCTTGGACTCAAACAGGTGGAGCCATATACTTACCAACTGGACATCCAGAGGCACACAAAAGGAGACGACCTTCAAAAAGATGGAGTGACAACATCGTGAAGGTGGCCGGAAAACTCTGGCCAAGAAGAGCTAGGGATAGAAACAACTGGAAAACCTTGGATTAGGCTTTTACCGAAACAGGCGGTTTGTACATTGAAATCGATCATTAATATTATTAGTATGTACTTTTTAATTTGTAAATAATAATAAATAATAAATGATTTATACACACAAAAACTTAAAACTAGTACTTACATCACTATTGAACAAATGTTACTTAAAATTAGTAATAGGTATAAAATTGTGATATTTGTTTTTGAGAAGAGTTATGTTCATACTAGGCGCTAAGAACCGGACAAGTTTTTACTGTATCCCGGTTTGAAGCGTCCTCCGACGGACCACAAATAAATTGACACAGACAATTCTTCTTCTTATAGAGTCACTGGTTCCTTCGAACCAGTGTGGTAAAAGGATTTCAAGTGCGCCTCGAAGAGGCTCCTTTCGTGCACTCGACACATATTTTCGAACTTTTAGGTTCTACGACATGCCGGTTTCCTCACGATGTTTTCCTTCACCGTTGCGAGAACGTGGGATGCATACATAGATTTTTTCGACCGAAAAAAACCATTTACGCTTGACTGCCACCGGGATTCGAACCCGCGACCGTCAGATTGCAAGGTGAGGGCCTCATCCACTCGGCCACCACGTCGTGGACACAGATAATGAGTGATACGGTAGGTATAAGGGTGCGCAATATGCTTAGCTATTTAAAGATTACGGAAAGAACAGTAGCATGCCGAACATACCTATCGATTCCAATTGTGGTTCGTAACACATTTTGTTATCAAACTAAGTAGATACGTATACGTGTAAAGTAGTGTTAAAGGAAAATAAAGCTTCTTTCATTTTTCTATGATCATGACCGCAAAAACCTGAATAACGGTGGATGCAGAAGATCTCGCATACGTCCAGGAATACATTTACCTGGGCCGAATAGTCTCCTTCCAGGCAAGGAAATAGCCCGACGAGTTGAAAATGCCTGGAGGACTTATTGTCCATAGGAAATCTATCTGATTTTCCTCTTTCGCTCAAACGAAAGCTGATGGACGTATGCATCCTCCCCGTTCTGACTTAAGGTGCGCAGACCTGGTCTTTGACCAACATCCAAAAGTCCAAACTCGGGGTTTGCCAACGGGCGATGGAGCACAGCATCCTCGGCGTCAAGCTGATGGATCGGATCCGGAACACCGAGCTGTGCTCCCGAACACAAATCGCCGACGTAGCTTCGAAAGCCGCCAAGCTCAAATGGGATTGGGCTGGTCATGTCTGCCGCATGTCGAACGATCTTTTGGCTAAAATGACCACTGAATGGTGCCCTGACGCGACACGGCGTCGACGCGGCAGACAGCGGAGAAGGTGGCGGGACGAGCTCATCGCGTTCCACCCAGACTGGACCAGTTTGGCACAGGACAGGGAAGAATGGAGGAAATGGGGGGAGGCCTTTGCCCAGCAGTGGGACAGCGCAGGCTCCATATAATAATAATAATAATTGTGGGCTTGATCATGGTGGTCCGATCGGCGACTATCGCCCCAGCCGACCAATCAACACTCGCTCTCGAACCATTGTTCAGTTTAGGATTATTTTTCCTCTAAACCTGCCATTAGGATTAGTATTCAATATAATTAGTATTACTTTTAAAGTATTATTAAATTTCGTTCTTTATCATTTTCGTTTCTAATCGTTGTAGCTAGAATTGACACTTTGAATCGTCTATTTATACTCACTCAAGAAAAGCAAGGTTTTTCTTTTATGTTTATTACCTCATAACTTTGTTGTTTATACACCGATTTGAAAAATTATTTAAATTTATTTTTAATTTAATTTGAATGGATTTAATACTTCCAGTTTGGTGCAATAGAAAATTTATGAAAATCAGTTGACTACTTTGGTTTTGAAATCAAAATAACTGAAAAGAAGGTGATGTAAACAAAAATGCGTATTTTGCTTCACTGTGACTTTTCGGTGGTGCCTACGGTCAGTAGAACAGTCCGATTGCAGACGGTTGTTGTATGTTTTTGTGTAACCTTGCAAACCAATTTTTTTCGTTGAATTATTTAGGGATTTACCGCGTTTTTAAAATTTTGTCAGAGCGTCTGGTCGAAGCGACGCGTGATCAGAGGGCTGGCAGCTATCTGGGCCAAAGAATAAGCCTTGCTATACAAAGAGGCAATGCAGCCAGTATCCTCGGCACGCTGCCATCGGGTATCGAGTTGGAGCAGTTGAGCTACCTATAGATCGTTTGCAACGGTCTATGGGTGGCCCAATTGTTTCCTTTTGTAAATTTTGTAATATATCTATATATAGATTGTAGTAGTTAGCTTATGCTGTAATAAACCCTTTAGGGATTGTCCTAATATTTAATCATAGTGCTGTCAATAAAAAAGTATCCACATCCCCACATTTTTTTCCCCTTCGTATGTAATATTAGTAGGATTGAAACATTATAGCAGGTGCGCAACAATAAACATTTTAATCAAAACTTATGTTCCAACACCTAAATATATTGAGTCATAATTAGTTTCATTCGTTTATAATAAAATGATGCGATCTAATATAGATAACGCGGCCGTATCACTCACACCAGGCCGCTGGCGGCGACTGACACACATTGTGTAGTTTGCCATTTATAGGTTGATGCGTAGGGTCACCATAAGAAACGGCCTTTTGATATATATTTTTATCAATCAATGAATATGTCCTGACTGAGTGAGTAACTGACAGATAACGCACAGGTTAAACACTATCAATCAATCAATCAATATCTTTATTTGCAAAAAATGGGTAATTCACTTGATAACACAGCTTCAAATTGCTAGGGTAATGCTGATTGAACGTTGCATTTTTATAATTTCCGCTGATAAGTACCGCCATGTTTTTCAGTTTTCTACTAAAATTTAATGTTTGAGTGGGTAAAAAGAGGGTTTAAAAATGTGCAAGTATTGATTGACTAGCTTAGTACTGACACTTTGCTATTCTGTGACATTTCTTCCGCGGGTGGAACAAACAACATCGGCAATAAACAGTTCTTTCACGGGTGACGAAGTCAGTACAGCTAGTTATCTAATAAACATTTACACAATCACACCTCTGCACTAGGATTCCCTGTGTCGCAAGTGGCATGAACTTTTACAAGACATCACAACATCCAAAAACGGAAAACAAACATTTGTGTTCGTCACACAAATATTCAGTATTCACCCCTGCCGGGGATCGAACCCGGAACACCCAGCTTCATATCTTCGTAAGCATGGTCGTTTAGATGAGATGCAGCGGCAGCGGCATTATCTACAAAATTTGTAAATGTTGTGCACCCTGTAGAAAGCAGTGGGTAACGGAATGCACCGAGTGCGTGACGGGACGCCCATCCATCATCCTCGGGGGTAGGGGTGAGGGGGTGAGGATTGGGGGTGACGTGTGCCAACATCTATCTGTGGTGGTGTCCGTTGGATAACGGTAGCCTGGTAACGTAGTCCACAATGATGAACTAGGCTAGGTAAACGTCACAACGTAAGAAAAAATAACCTTTTTCAACAGACCTCCATTATCCATCCAACAGACACAGAAAATCTCCATTCGATTGAATGTATTTTCTTAATGTTTATGTTACCTCAGAACTTTGTTTAACAAAAAAATATTTTTTTTGTTTGAAAGGATATACTTTCAGATCGTTTGAGTAGTTTAGTTTTTAAATCAAAATAACTGAAAAAATATGTCGTCGAAGTAAATCAAATTGCGTATTTTGCTTCGTGTGACTTGTCAGTGGTGCCTACGGTCACTAGAACCGTCCGATTGAAGTCGGTTGTTGATGTTTTTGTAAAACCTTGATTATTTTATGTAAAGGATTGACTAGAGTCAGGCGCTTTAATGGTAAAAGATCATGCTTGCCTATGTCCAAAACAGTACTATGGAGTAGTTTTAAATTCAAAATTAAACGACCGGCTACTAACCTAAAATATAAAAGCTTGGGAGTTTATACATGTCTAAGCAGCGGACTGTACATAAAAAAATTTCTTCGTTAAGGTCAAAGCGTGCTACAAATCTAATAACTCCATTAAACTTGTCGTTTTTATAAACTCCAAGCTAATTCAGCTAAGCGGGGTGTTCAAGGGTGACGGTAATAAGTGTTTGAGACACAAGTCCTATTATATAAACTTATAAATGCACCTGCCTGCATAACTAATATAATAAACGCGAAAGTTGCGAGGAATGACACACAGATAAATAGTCCCTCAATCACGCCAACACTGCTAAACCGATTAAACTAAAATTTGGTATGGGTAGGTTGAAAAATCACTTTGTAACCCGATATCAGTAATACATTTTATCTTCTAGTTATACCGATTGTGCGTATACGTAACCTAGATTTAAATTGATTTAAAATTAAAATAAGATAATTATTAATTGAAAAATCTTACTATACTATTGCGGATAACTTTAGTACTGACTGTACCTAAATTGAATTATACCTTAAAGGGCATCCTCAAATCTGAATTCCATACAATTTTTTTCGGACAAATACTCAAAAAGTACGCCGTATTATAGTAATTTCGTCACACTATTCGTTTTGTCCATGTTTTTTGATTTCGTGAACAAAAAAAGTGAAAGGTTTCATACTTTAATTTAGATTTTATACGTGTTTTTAAGTTAGTAGGGTTACTTTTTGAGTATTTGTCCGAAACATTTTGTATGGAATTCGGATTTGAGGATTACCCTTAATGTAAACATTATTTTTTTTTGACGTATCCAAGTGTACCAAAATAGAATAAAGAGATTGTATTATATTGTGAAATTGTAACTTAAGACCAAAAAACATTTTTTCTGCTACATACTATTAGTCGATTGTATTTAACTATAATATTTGAGGTCGTATAATTTGTCTTAGCGAGGCATAACGTCGGTCTATCAAAGGCTCTCCCCGTAGCAACAGTGTATCAATCTGTGGTGTGACGTTTGAGCGGCGGCAGGGGCGCGCAACTGTTGACTCATTTGCATGGAAATGCATTTTATTGTTATTGTTGACGTGACGGCTTCATTAGATTACGTTACGTTTGGTTTGGCCTTATTTATGTGATGGGTGTGGTCGCCCGCTGCATTGTGGTTCTTGAATAAATTTACTTGAGAAACAGAATAATAATAATCACATTATAAATTGTATTTCAATGAATACACAATAACAATAAAAGTATAATGAAAGTTATAAGTTAAAAAAAACTGGAAGTAATTAGCGCCGTTACTATTAGGACAGTACTTACTTTATTTTTTGAAATTCAAAAAGAGGCGAGACAAGCTTACCACCTTCCTGATTTTAATAGGGGTTGAAGTAAATTCGTCATTGGACCATTTTTTATGCAAATTTTTAGTAAGGTAAAATCTTTATTGTTGAATATATTATTATTTTTTATGGGTTTTTAACTTCGCCATAGGTACCCTCCATCGTTGATCTTGTACAGACAGCACGAAAACGTGTTGAAATAAAACTAATACTAGTTGTGTGGGGTTTCAAAAGTAATAGGCATGACTTTGAATCTGATGATATTATGGTCTGAGAGTAGACAAGTGCCTATAGCTGTTTTACACCAGCCGCGACCTATGCGGCTAGTGATGACGAAAAAAACCTATTGAATTTACTGATATTCTAAGTTTGAGATATTTAAAAGGAAAGGTCCAAAAAGCCCAGTGATTTTGCTAGCTACATGGCTAAGATTCTCTCTCCCCGGACTTCATTCGTAAAATGCAGTCACTGCCTGTGTTCAAGCGCCTGGACAAAGATTTCTACATAGAAAAGTTGAATTTGCAGTCTTCGGAAACATAAGTAAGTGCAATAATAGGTATGTTGTTCATTAATATTAAGTACTTATCAATTGTAGGTATTATCTTGCGCTTTAAAAAGTTTTTTTATATTTTATTATAAAATTATGTATTTATCCATGTATTTGTGCACATGTATACAGTATACAGTATGTATATATTGTATACTTTTCTATTATGACTCACCCGACCAGAAGCTGAATTCATCTTACTCCTCTCTATCCTAAGGTTACCTGAAAGAAATCACTTTTAGCGATAAGACCGCCCATTGTAACCTCTTTTATATTTGGTTGTTTAGCATTAATTTTTTGTTTCAATGTGTATGTTTCTCCGGGGTGTACAATAAAGAGTTCTAATCTAATCTCTGTAATTACATCTGGGAATTTTTTTTAGAATCTTAGATGTCAGTAAGTGTAGGTTTGCGAGCCCTGCAAGACATGTACCAAATCAATCCTGCCCGTCGCCGGCTCGTTAGCGACCACCGATCGCTCCCGTCCACATCTCAATAAATAAACAAACCGACTGATTGGGACTCCATCTGCACTTTTTGCGGACTCAAATGATGATATCGTTATGAGCCCATAAAAAGATTATTTAGGATTGTAAAGAAATTCATGGTTTTTAAATAAATACAATATATGGTTGTCTGAAAAAGATAGGTGCCGAGCTGGCTGCCCTCGAAATGACATTGGGCAAAAATATATGAAGCCCAGGTCCCGATTTTTTTCATCCTACATGCATGAAACATTTTGTGACACTTCTAACAGCGTAGATTACAAATATATGCTATTTATGTTCCAAAGCAGCGGGGATTAAATTATAAACAATGGCAAAATAGTTGAAAAAACTGTGATAAATCTAAAGATTTGTCACATAATACCTACCAAGCTATGTATTTAGTCACTAATAGACTCCTTAAATCCTTTAAAGGTAAGTAAATTCAGAAACTAACCTGAAACATAAATCTAAGCGCATGAAGCGTAAACAAGTTGTTGGGCTTCAGCAAATCGTGGCACACTTTTTTACACCACCACCTTATATACAATATTTTATTATATTTTTATCTCCGAATTCACTGATACATACGACACAAAAGCAATCCATACGGCTAGCGAATTGTTTTCTTTTTTAAACAAATACTTATGGAATGGTAGGTAGATATTTTTATTGATTTCATATTCTAGCTTCCGCAGATAAACTTGAGGTAAGAAGATATCTCGCCAATTGTTTCTGACTATCATGATGTTTACACCATCACTATTGCACGCCATTTTACCATCGATACTACGATACTTATATCAAACTAAGATCTTATGTTTTGTTAATTTTAAAACCCCGCTGCTTTAGAGACTTCCATGACTGAAAATAATACTTAAAAATATCGAAATGAATTGTCAAATAGGTAAAATAACTGAAAGCCGTGTTGGCCGAGTGGAAGGTGTTTCGACCCGATGATTTTTCTGTACAATAAGAACTATGTGTGCATTTAGACACGTGCTTAACGGTGAAGTGAACATCGTGAGGAAACCGGCATGTCATAGAACATAAAAATTCGAGAACATGTGTCAAGAGCACGAAAGGAGCCTGTGCGAGGCGCACTTAAAATCCTTTCACCACAATGGTTTGAAAGAACCAGTGACACGACAAGTAGAATAATGCAATCATTGGCTTGTTGTGTATTTAGTTGGTGTGCAGTGCCTACACTAAGTATATGATACTTGTGTTGTAGACAGACACTGACATTTCGGAAGGTGATACAATAGAATATTCTATCTATCTAGTGACTTGACTTAGTAGGGCTTTGTTTTACCATGAGCTTAGCTGACGTTTCAAAAAATGCGATCAAAGTTTTGAAGCAAGGTATTATTTTCAAAATAAAAATGCGCGCGTTGAAGTCTTTTGTATGAGAATAGCATACATTTAATAAGCCTGCAACATGCTAATTCATAATAAATATATTTATGCCAAAATAAAAGGTTAGAGTTAGAGGCTGATAAAAAATCTGTTGGTCCAGATTTTAACCTTAATTTTCAGCCGTAAAGATAAACCTAAAAAAATAGCCAAACATTTTGATTCTTTTTAATCGTGGATCTCTGTCCTGTCACATGATTGGTTTTACCCGTAATGTCCCACAGATGCCGCCGCTTTTGATCTCGCCGCCTTTCACAAAATCACAACGGAATATTAACTTTATATCATAAGTTTCAGAGTCCAAGATGAGATGAGATCTGAAAATGCACGGCATTTAATATCTTTATTAATGTGGCCAAGCTCCGATGATCGATGATAACTAATTATTAGAAACATTTCGATGACCATCCGACCTTAGGATCTCATCCTGCCATCGCAATCTGAACCCTATCAGCTTCACATAAGGCTTACCTCATCTTCCGGATGATTAGAGGAAGATAATCGACAGTTATTGTATTTGGTTATCGTTAAAGATACCTGAGAGCTAAGAAGGATTAGAAGGGGCGTTTTAAAAACAAATCTATCATTTGTTTTCAAAATAACGACAATCGGTACAATAATAGTGACAATGGAACAGTAATAACCACAATAGCTACAGTTGTCCGTAATGACGTCAATTGGCTTTTTGTCCCATCCACCTAATCTCTTCGATAAGCGAAATATTGTAATTCCATTTATGAGCTATGAGAAAAACATAGATCTATTTTTAAGTTGGATTTTGATGTTATAATCACAAACCTATTTGGTACTTCGAACTCTCCTTAACTTGTTTAGCTGGGATTGAATTTGAATGCACATTTTAAAATGTTGACACAAAATGCGTCCATGCAAAAATTACAAGTATATCTATAGTTTTTATAATATGGAACTGTCGTATAATGGTTATAACACTGTTTTTATTGTAATATGTATTTCTATTTATTTCAAAAATTTTTATTGCACCGAGGTGCAATAAAATTATATGAAAATTTTATATCGTAAAATCGCTGCCAGAGCTTTTTAAATATATTTTCTAATACTTTTAACTTGAAAAATAAGTCTTACTTAATACTTAAATAACATAGCAACGCATCCAAACCTCCACACATGAGCCTATACCCTGCATGAGCCTATAGTCCATGTGACACAAAGTCTTATGTAGTACTGTTCTGGTTATGGGCAGACGAGCTCTCTTATCTGCAAGAGAGCACCAAGCTCGCAAAATTAGCTCGTCTTTTCATTTATTCACATAAAATAATAAGCTCGTCTTGTCACTTATTTACATAAAATAATAAGCTCGTTCCCTTACTTATTTACATAAAATAATCAACTCGTCTCGTCACTTATTTACATAAAATAATTAGCTAGAACTTTTTTGGCCCATTTGTCACCCTAGGCGGACAGAGAAGGGTGACAGATGGGAATAATGAGATCGTTTGGTGACTTGTTTACCTAAAGTGTGAGCTCTGTGCACGTGTTGAGTGGGTAAGCTCTACGGAGATGGTATCGCCGTATTTGGCCGGCGAGCGACGCTCGCTGCACAGACTACTTACTGCCAACAATCAACTAATGGAATCAACTTTATTGCTATTGTTCTACGTATCCTCCTTTCGTTTCCTGACTCCCGCGGCGTAGTGGCTGGTGTTCAGGCAGCTACAACAACACTACACTTAAGAGGCAAAAACCAACTGGGTCCTATAAAAAGCACTCACATTTGTTATCATCATCATCAGCCCACTGCTGGACGTAACCCTCTTCGATAACGTGCCACTCAGCCTGGTCTTTCTGCATCCCCTTTTTACCCACTTCCTTTCGTAATTTTTTTTCGTCGCTTCTTGACTGAGGATGACTTTTATGTTGCTATGCAAAACATTGAATTGCAAAAGCCTGGACAGCACTGCTAAAGCGCTCGTCCACTTTTTGACATTTTGGTTGTTGTCTCGGAAGCTAGGATTTTTTTTCAGAACCTTTCAAACCAGAATATAATACCTAGATAATGTTGCTTGACTGTATAATACCTGCCACTGTGAGTTTTATTCTTCAATCAGTTAGAAAATGAGAAGTGAAGGTAGTAGTAAAAACGAGTAAATACTAGGTAAGATAAAGTGAAACTGAGAGAGTAGGTAGGTTTTTCTTTATTTTTTGGTTTTTTTTCCAACCACTTGACACCCGCTCAATGTGATTGTTGATCGACAAGGATTTGTGGATAAACTCCATTGTATGGAATATATCGCGTTACTTGGGTTTTGAATGTCAAAAGCGCCGGTTTCTGTGCGATTCTGACGGCTTCTATATGATTCTAAAAGCTCGTGAGAACTCACACAGGTGCGAACGGGTGAAACTTTTTGCAACCAAAGTTGCTAATATAACCTTCGTGATTCACTTTTGATACAGCCTTTTGTGCATCAATTTCGATACAAAAGACTATTGGCCTTTTCGGCCGATGCGGGTGCGATAGAGTTACAAAAAAAATAAGTTTTCTCGCAAAAAACTCAACAAAACACATCATTCATCCGTTGTTCGTCAACAACGTAATCTACTCTAACCCCCATTAATCAAAAATGTATCGATTCCCATACACTCTTTATTTTTTTAATTATGACAGGTAAATGCTTGGTATTTAGTGATCATCTTTTTATATTTCCACAAAATTTTACCACTGCAACACAAATTATTACAAACTTTATAGAGGCATCAATAAGGTTGATAATAGTATATTGATGGTTGTACAGTCGCATGAAAAAGTTGGTAATGTATTATCTTTTGTAGCGGCTTGACTCAATTAGAGAGGCGGCGTGTATCGCCGGATCTCACTCGATATCTCGATTCGGACTCGATTTATTAATTAATCGATATACAAACATGCGGCCGTCATCGTTCGATGTCACTAGCATGGGATTTACTTTTATTTGCCGGTGCTTGTGAAGGCACCTGACGGATAATCACATAATGGGCATGCAGTACATTGGCACTCGTCAACTTGGAATAGTTATTCTTGTTCCAGTATACTTTTTTATGAGCTATGATAAAAGACGTTACAATTTGAAGACTAGTTCTATATACCTATACACGACCAATTTTTACCAAAAAAATAATTACCAAAAAAAAAAAGGTCAATTCAGACGGGGTACTACGTTGCATCTGTGCGGTGCAGTCAGAATTTTGGATTTCTACAAAATGGTAGAGTGACAGCGGCGCGAGTGCGGCGCCCGAGCCGAGGATTTGCGAGCTGACTCGAGCTAGGTACCCGGGTTTGCCAAACGATGAATAAAACTTAAATAATTATCAATAAAGTGTACCACCTGACGCAAATCCATAGGAAAACGACTTACGGTAACAGTTATCCAATTTTAAACAAACGTATTTTGACAAAAATTCAACTAAATTTTTTCAATTTTAATTTTTTCAACTGACTACGTGTATTTTTTTTACTGTGAATAAAAATTGTCCGAATATATAATAATAAGGTTTTCTGAATAAATTAACGATTCATCGCTTTTTATCTTTCCATATTTTGTTAATTATTTTAATTTCAATCATCTATTGATCACTTCGTTAAATAACATAGCATTGGCAAGTCATAGATAAATGTGAATGAAAATGCAATTTGGTACTTTATTTTACCTCAATCTCAATCATCAATTTACCTAATGTTTTAAATACATTTTCTTAACATCTTAATTGATAATATTTTTAATACTTAATAAATTTATATTTACCTACGTACTAAAAAAATCTAAACTATAACTAAGGCCAAACCGAATGGATTAAAATTATAATTTGATGACAAGGATAAAAAGTACCATAATTATAATTACTATTATAGATTAACCTATAACAAGGATAAAAAGTATAATAATTATAATTAGTCATATTGTAAAAAATATTTTATCTGAGAATCCAAATAGAGATATTTCGGTTGTAAAAACCCTAACACAACGTGATAACAAAGTATTTACTTTGTTACAGGAGCACAATTACAGACCGACAACGGTCGCAGCCTTACAAAAGCCAGAAATAAATAATAAAATAAAAATTAATTACATTTTTAAAATGTTGGACATAGTTAATATCAAGTACTCAGTATAATAATTAATCAATACAAAAGGTACTTGATGCTATTACTTATTTTTTATATCAGTAGGCTAGTCTTATGTAATTTAATTGCATATTGATTTAATATTTTGTAATGCACCATTTGCACGTCTTCAATATACATATTTGCTATGTATATATGCTAAGTATATTTGCACATTTTTCATCCAACAATACAGATAACGATTAGTTAATACATTTGGTGCAATGCAATTAAGTTATTTCTGGCTCAAGTACCTGCCTAAAGAGACTATTTTACTTTCCTACCTAACTGAGTAATCTAGCAATATAAAGGTGGATTCCTTATGCCTTAAGTAATATAATATTAAATAGCAGCTTAACCCCCTCAGAGTCCTTTGTAAGTTCAAAGTCTCCTACTTATTCCTTTAAATCTTCAGTCATCGGATCCGTTCTGAGAACATCCGGTAAACTTTGGGATAATGAATAAAAAACGCACCATTCCAAAAAGCACTTATCAAAATCCGATTAAATTTACCTTAACCATACAAAACCAATGTAGTGAAAACAATCTAAAATTTAAAAATGATATTTTCATTCACTTTACATTTTTTTTACAAAATATTTAACATTTTACAAAGGGTAATTTTAAGTTTTTACAATAGACCTTTTCTGTTCTTAATCCGGACTCTAAAAGCACTTCTAATTTTTTAAATGCTCTTAGACCCAAGATAGTTATATAAAGGGTTAATGTGTGGTAGTGCGTTAACATTGGAGAGGGGCGTATGGTTTTGATGAACGTTTGATACGTTACGTACGTACGTACGTACGTACACCACGAGGCTTTGTAGTGTAGTCGCAGGATTATGAGTGACTCAGAATTGCAATAATTGTAGGGTGGCCATGTGTATCTTTGATTTTACCCACGCATTTATCATTGCCGAAAGCCGATATATGTATAAAAAAGTATTTAAACTAAAACACATAAATAGTTATCTAAAGCGGTACCTAGTTATGGTGTTAACAAGTTTGATATGTTACGTGAAGTAATGATGAAAATAAATGATTTATGAATGCAACTTAATAGAAGTCATTAAAAAATTGGGATGTTTCCTTAGAACATATTATTTATTCTGCTTCGATACAACGGGAGCTCAAAGAACCTCATTGTTACCAAATAATAATAACTTCACTATGTATGACAATTCTATGAATAAACACTATGTTCGAAAACTCTGTTACTTGATAGAGTCACGTGTTAGGATTTGAAAGAGTAGATATTATGGATATTTAGTGCACGAAAGGAGCCTCTTCGAGGCGCACTTAAAATCCTTTCACCACACTGGTTCGAAAGAACTAGTCACACGCTAAGAAGAAGAAGATGGATATTATGGAAAGAGACTCGATGGCCACCCTACGACACTCAAGCCGGATTGGTCCGCATGACTGCGTCCTATTGCACTTATTAAACATATCTTATATCAATAATAAATCTGCTTATCCCAGCCTCTTCACACGTCCCTGTTCCCCCGCGATACGGTGTAGATTCGCGAATCGATCGCGGTTCCAAAGAGTGGATGAGCAGGCGCAGATGTGTTATGTCTTTGTTGTTAATTTGCGTTTTCCGGTTTAGTGAATGCGTCGAGGTGGATTATTGCGTCTGGGCACTTATGTGCACCTCTGCTGTTAAGGGTTAAATGTTAATCGCGAATAAAAGCGTTATGAATGTACAAGCTCGTGTTATCTGTAACTTCTTTGTTCCTTTCATAATTTTATCGTGTTCGATTACTTACAGGATTTGACAGGATAAGAGCCTTTTAGGAGAACGGCTCATCATCGAAGTTGACTCAGACGCGCCATTTTGCTAATCAGATATTAACTAGGTATTAGCTGACTAGGTAGTTTCATCAACAATTATACCGACAAAATCATAGAGTTAGGACTATTTAAGATGTTATTTTTAACCTGAATTAGGGTTAAAAATTAAAATTTTCTTTTCTCAAGAGCACACAAAGCATGTCATATTAATGGCGTCGAATAAAATGTTTAAAATCTATTGTCATTTATGAAATGACATCCGCATTACGATACAATAAATCTATGTAAAACCAAAACCAAACGTCGGATTCAAACATTCTATTATGGACCTTAGTTACGTGTTGAATAGGGTAAAGGGTACAATATTGTCGTCACCGAATTAACCCTGTCATCGCCGCCTTGATTTATAGGAAACAATTACTCTCTGGATGCGAGACGTTACATATGTTGTGTTGTACAAACAATTTGGTCACAGGTGACGTATTCTGGTAATACCTTTTAATACAGTGTACTACGGAAAATAATGTCTACTTTTTCTAGTAGTACTTAACCTACCTAGCCTGTACTGTAGTACCTATAGTATAGATTGCTGTTATCTAAATTTTAGTGTTCTATCTTGTTAATTCAGTTCTTGAACAATGTTTAACTAATGTGCTACCATTTTGCAATGGATTCACAATGGACCACGGACTATTTTCCGGAAATGTAAAAAACCCGTAAAAAGATGATATAAAGACATTGTTGGTTTGATTAATTATTTAGCCGATCATCTATTCTACAGACGTCATACCTCACCTCATTGTAAACAGAAACATAAAAAAATGTTCAGAATACCCCCGTACGTGGGATGCGGCGCGGGCGCAAAGCCTCGATTGAGACATCCGACCTGCCTTCAAACGAGCCGCCTTTCTATAGGCCACTACGTATCGACAAATAGCACCATTACTCAAAATCTCATGACTCATAAATCCAACGTCACCTTTACAGGGTTAAAAATAAGGTGCAGTATCGCATGGTAATTACAGTTCGGGATATGCAAAGATACTCTTGTAAGGTATTTAACCCTTATATCATTCAATGTGTATTGTTGTCGAAAATTTGTCAGTTGCGTGATGTGTAGGACTTTTTTATTGGGCATTGTTGGTACATTAGGCGATGTTGATATCCGATCTGCTGATGTCTTTATGTGTGATGGTGTATTGTCGCCTCTTTGATCCGATGGGCCGAGAGGAGATAGCGACGAAGGGTTAATGCAGGGATAGTGCGAGATTGGCCGATACAGGCCTCAATGAGAACATGCGATGGCTGATAAGCTTGTGATAAACATTAAATTAATCCTTGTAACCAAGACTGGGTAGACGCTCTCCTGATGATAAAAATCAAGGTTTTACTAAAACATACAACAACCGACTTCAATCGGACTGTTCTAGTGACCGTAGGCACCACTGAAAAGTCACAGGGAAGCTACTCAATACTCAATTTTGTTCACTTCCACGCCTTTTTTCAGTTAATTTGATTTAAAAACTAAACTATTGAACCCATTGATAAAATTTCTACGGGACAATCTGAAAGTATATCCTATGATTTTTTTTTTTAAATCGGTTTAAAAACAACCAAGTTCAGAGGTAACAAACATAAAAAAAAACATTCAACCGAATTGATAACCTCCTCTTTATTTGAAGTCGTTTAAAGAGTAATAGTGCACGTCCACTTTTTTCCTTGACCAAATCAAACTTGTTCATTGTTGAAGTATACTTAATATAAGTAATACCTAAATTTTGTGTATTATTTATAATTATAGATTTTATAGCTAGATAAATAATTTTAGTTTAATTATGTTTCAGTATTTAGCTAGCAGTTAGTTGTGTCAGTAGAAGTATACTTACGTCATGCATAAAACTTAATAAAATAAGACTAAATTTCACTATATAGCTACAGTGGCCTATAAACCAGAACACAGAAATGACAACACGTGACCATTTTGCAGTAGAATATCTGGCACTTTATTAGTACCCAGATGGAATTCACGCCTTCCGACGAGACGGTGAAACAATGTAACGAAAGATGCGTTTATGCATTACCATCGATCGCGTTCCGGTTCACTGCTCACGGAGTCGCATTATTAATGCAGCACCGTGGGTCCGACACCGCTTGGCCGCTTACAACAAGTACCTATGATCGCAGGCCACCCTCCAATTACCGGCGAAGGCACCTGATCGATTAATCGCTGCAGTACCTACTTACCGCATGGAGGCGTTGCGTTGAAGCTTTGTACAAACATTTGGCCTCCTTGAACGAAGATGTCCAAGTAGTAACAAGTATACGTAACAAGATAGAACACTAAAATGTAGATAACAGTAATCTATACTATAGGTACTACAGTACAGACTAGGTAGGTAAGGTACTACTAGAAGAAGTAGTTTTTTTTTCTGTAGTACACTGCATTCAAAAGTCTTACCAGAATTACGTCACCTGTGACCAATTAATCGCTGCAGTACCTACTTACCGCATGAAGGCGTTGCGTTGTAGCTTTGTACAAACATTTGGCCTCCTGGGATGAAGAAGTCCAAGGAGGCCAAATGTTTGTACAAAACTTCAACGCAACGCCTCCAAGATGAAGAGCCAAAGATGAAGCTTTGTACAAACATTTGGCATCCTTGGACGAAGAAGTCCAAGGAGACCAAATGTTTGTACAAAGCTTTAACGCAACGCCTCCATGCGGTAAGTAGGTACTGCTTCTTTTTTCTAGTTCTTTCGAACCAGTATGATGGAAGCAGTGACCGGAAAAACCGATGGAACGATTTCAAGTGCGCCTCGAAAAGGCTCCTTCTGTGCACTTGACACATGTTTTCGAACTTTTTAGGTTCTATGACATGTCAGTTTCCTCACGATGTTTTCCTTCACCGTTAAGGACATGTTTTTTTTAATGCACAGATTTTTTGAACAGAATCCATTGGTGTACAACCGGATTCGAACGCAGGATCGAAAGTCGAGGCCAAAACGGCTCCGTGTTCCCTTGCACTAGGATCGAGGTAGGTTCTGTATGGTGCAGTTCAACAGTTCAAAATTTCAAAAGTTGATGTGTCCGTTGTACCTATATGAAAATGGAAAAAAACTTATTAATATTTATTACTATTGATTTTATTTTAATGTCAATTCATAAAACATCAATGACACACCTGTTTCCACTTGTACAAAAAAACGTAAACACCATACCAAAGCATGTACCCAGCCCACCAATGTGGAGTTATTCCTGTTCACTAAATATATATTTCCATGAATCCTCCAATTTTATTATGGATTGTATGCAGTAAACAGGTAATGAAAAACAATAGCTGTTTATTTAGTACTTATCATGAATACCTAAATTGTACATATTAGTGCCGCGGTTATGTGAATTATGAAATTCCCCGGGAATCCCATTTAGTTTTTAGTATTAGCTATTTTTTTTATGAAATTCAGTACTAAAAATATATCCTATTTATTTACATATCCTGTTTTTTAGAAAGCCTTTTCCCAGCCATGGGATTAGATCAGCAGTACATAATAAAAAAAAAATACTGTTCTTTTCTTACATCTTTTAATCAACTTTACCTTACTTTATTTTTCTGATTCAAACCATTAACGAAACCAAAGTAAGTCATTTACCGAAAACTGATCTTGTGGCAAGTGATTCTATAGAATCGTCATTTTATCCTAGATTTGTGTCTGTCTACAACATACAGTTGCAGTTGAAGTATTCATCCATGAATACCAACCCAATTATTATGGATTTAAAATGCTGTATGCAAAGTGAAATTATAATAAAAGTCTTTGTATAGTGTACTGTCCCTTTAAAGATAAATGCCGGTTTGAAGCGTAGTTTGTTTGTAATTTGTGTATAGCTGGTGGTGTACGACTGTACGTACGAGGTAGTCTAGTTCTATAATCAGTTCGAAGGGCAGGGGAAATCAGCATGTGACTGTCAGCTGATGCTTACTAAACGTGCATAAATTAAATGTCATAGTCATGTAAAGGTCAAGGGCTAAAATTAAAAATATGATAGAAACTGCTAGGAACCGACAGTTATTACTGTTGGAAGGATTCTTAAAAAATATTCTTTACTAGAAATATCTAAGCTTCACGAAACAACGTGAGATATTGATTTAAAAAATCCTATCTTACTCCAAAACCTTGCACCTTGTGGCTTGGAAGAGTTCTTTTGAAACAAGTATTGCGCATGAGTAATATCAAATAAAAATAAATAACTCTAGCTGCTGTTGGCAGGAGAAAAACCGGTATTTATTTTTCGGTCATAAACTATAATATCCATACCAACTTTCAGCTATTAAATTAGGCATGGAAAGTATACTTACCGAGTAATATGTTATTTATCATGGTATAAAACTGATCACACACATAACACTTGTTACTTTCTGAGACCAAGTCTGTTACAAAATCGCTGGTGATATTCGCCCGGCGCGCCCCAGCAGTCGATTACTACGCTGTGATGTCATGATACTTGACACCATTCACAATTTAGTTTTTATCGTAAATAAATAACAATAACAGACAGTCAGTAGTGTGCTGACTGTCAGTGGGAGTGATTGCGTGACGTCGCGTCATGCGTGAATTATTTTAACAAAATGTGATATTATCACATTATGCCACTGATGAAAAATCACCGGTGATTTTACCATATTCACCATGTTACAATGAAATAGTCCAGTTTTAGCGTGATTGAGGCGCAACCATCCATCTATTTCTCCATCCATTCTGACAACCTTTCACAGTTATAATATAGGAAATAATAGTGGTTAAAGTTGCGGTAGAGAGCCCTCATAATGGCTTCGTCCCCAGCATCACTGCCTGCACCAATAAACAGCGCGGCAAAGCGTGCGCGCGCGCCGGTCGCGACCGCTGACCCCTCGCATGCCGCACCAATTGATCAGATTAACACAAGCTTTGAGATGCTGCACTATAAAGCTGTTTGCGCATCTTATATGCATCGAAATTATAGCTACATGCTGCAATGAAAGACGAAAGTCTGTTTCAAAACGGCTATTACTGTAAATCGCACTGGTTCCAACGACACAGGCCCAGAGCCTAGTGTGGGACCATAAATATTAGACCTTTTTAAAAAAAAAACAAATCAAATAATTTATTTATCAAATGATTAGGTAATACAAATTATACACTAATTAATAGTACATTTAACGCTATTGAATTCTATTATTATCATTAAATATATAAATGAAATGAAAAACGTATGATACGTCTACACCAAGACGAACATTTGTTGAACTTACTAATTTACCCGATTGCAAAGCATTTATTTTTTCAATTTACTCATTACAACTGATGGTTAATCATGATTAGTAAGTTTGAAGTTTCGGCAGAGTTGGTAGAGCTAGATCTAAACGAAGTCCATTGCTAGTTTATTTGATCTTAGCTATAAATGAAGATGGAACCTAGTTCAGGTCCTATTAGTACTCAAAATGCAAAACAGTCATAAAAATTGGAGTCTACGAAGAACTATATTATTTTAGATGTAGATAGCAAAATAATATTATTATTATGATAAAAAATCAAAGCAGTAAAACAGTGAGGGCTCACTAATAAATAATATGATAAAATATGTTATGCGTCATTGAGCCAGATAACCCAAATCCCTCAAGGAAATCAGTCATAACAATATTCCGAAATGGATGCTGCACAAACAAATCACAAGCAATCACAATACAGCAGACGAGGACACGACGCCCCTCGACACAGATAGTGATGTAAGATGCAGGAGAGCGGCCCTACAGAACTTGCACAACACTTGCAGCTGTGTACTGCACAGTGCAGCTAATAGATGCGGTACCTTTAGCAGCAGTACTAAGGTTGTCAGTTAAGTGGTCTCTATAAAACTTTTGAATGCAGCATAGTGATCGTATTGGCGAGTCCCGTTGGCTTTTCATCAGCACAAATACGTCTGGAAGGCAAAGTTTCCTGGAGCTATCAGCTCTACCACGATTATTAGCTGTTGAAGAGTAGTGCAGGGAGCTATTAGCTATAAAGCCTACCTCTTTTAACACACTAAATTAATGAATTAGATAACAAGAATTGTCGATAATTTTACATCTAGAGCTGTAGCTTCCATTTTTTTCATTCAGGACTCATGTACTTCGTCAGATAGCCTCCATAGAGCTTTTTATGATAGGTATGCTTTATAGGTATAACTAATTTTAAAGTAACTCGCTCAACTACCTCCTGCGTCGTTTTTACCTGTAATTGCAGAGGCACTTGACTTGTTATGTATAAGGTTCCTGAAAAAATATATCAGTGTACTCGGTGATTAATTAATAAAATAAAATAGGTCCATTGTTTTTTCGAAAGGATCTTATTACAGTTGGCCACATATGGTCATGACTGCGAACCAGGCATTTCATAGTTTTAATATCATGAGCAGTCAGCCGTGGCCCTAACAGACTGTATGAATTATGAACCTAATGGTGTGTTTAAGGAGCGCGGGCGCAGTGCGACGCGGAACACAATTGTTGACACATACCTTAATATCCTTACTCTGCGGCTCTCAAACTTGGGTCCTTGTGTTTTGTTTTCAATAGTTACACTTGTCTACATTCAAGTGGACGCTGTAGTGCCGAAAGTGCACGAAAGGAGGGAGCCTCTTCGAGGCGCACTTGAAATCCTTGCACCACACTGGTTCGAAAGAACTAGTGACACGATAAGAAGAAGAATGATTGAAATTAAAAAGTAGCCATTGGTGCTACTGTACGGTGTGGTGTGGAGGTTCCACAGTTTGAGAGCCATGTGCCTCGACTAGCTGGACAGGAGTGCCAGCCAACAATTGCGGGCAAGTGAACACATCCTCATCAGCGCTGAGAACCGTGTCTTGCCACACTTGTTCCTGCTCCTCACTTCATCACGAAGGAGGTACTAGTGGCGCTTGAACATTATCTTTGTAGGTACTATCACAATAAGGGTGTCTGGAAAGATCGCTATACGTTATAGCGTCTTTACAGTACTTACTGATATTTTCTTCGTGTTAGTTTATCTCAATTTTGGTTTTGTATGATTCAAGATTCAAGATTTTTATTCGCCAGAACATAGTATACATAGTATGTTGTTAAAGAATATTATTAGTGCCTTATGTTCTACCATTTATGGTGTGCGAGTTACAGTGAATGAATATAATACTATCAAATGGTATTTAAATGTCAAAGTGAATTTAAATTTTAACGATACCTACTACTTAACTATAATAATATTAAACAGCACAATACACTAGCACATAAATCTGCCTACTTTTTTGCTAACTTTTGTAAATAGTATATTTTATTTTTCAGTATGATTCATAAATTCCTTTAAGTTATAGAAACAGATTTCAGCTAGCCATTTTACCAGCCTTTTAATGATTTTTGTTTTTTTTTATCTCGCCCGTAAAGGTTGCTTTTTTGTTTTCGTTTATTGATTGTTATTAGTTTCTTTATTGTACTGTATTTGTATGTGTCTAATAAGGCAAATAAATTCCATTTCATTTAATTGCATTTTCATTTCTTTTGCTCTGTGTATTTTATTTTTAACCGATGTTTTTTTTTATCTCCTCTGTTCCTTGCCAGCTGCCATCTACAAGCATTTAGCTAGAGTTGTGAAGGTTGTTGATGTTAAGGATGTTTTTTACGCATTAAAAATATTTTTTATTGCATTGCTAACTTCTGTTAATAATACATTGCAGAAGAAGAAGCAAACGAAGTGGAAAAGAGGAAAAAATTCGGGCAACCGTATACCGTAGCGATAGCCTAACCGATCTATAAGAGCTGGCTACGTGACTCGCAACACGACGGAACGACAATCAAAACAAACCATTTGTTATATCGTTTAAATGCAATTAAATGTTAATTAATTATTTTGGGACGAGATTCCGAAGTAATCAATTTGGTTCGTGTTGTCGTATTTTCACACGATGTTTTCTATTTCAAATTTGTATTGTATATAGGTACTGCTACCAAAAAGCAAGCCAGAAGGTCATTGAAAAACAAAGCTTAAAGTTTCTAAAAAATGATCTCCCGACTGGGATAATATTATGCATTGACTGCCAATTCATTAGTCTAAAGTGAGCCTCTTCGATGCGCACTTGAAATCTTTTTACCATACTGGTTCGAAAAAAGTAGTGATATGAAGAAGAATTCTAGATTAAATTGAAACATATGACTTATGTTTATTTTTGTAATCTCTTTTTAATTTCCTTCATTTTGATTCGACGGTTGTAAGTTCCATGATTTTTTGTATATTTTTTTTATTAAACCGTTATGTGTTCTATGTAAAATTTCGAACAGGTACATAATTGGTACTGATCGACCACCGGCTGGTCTACCACTGACCACCGGAACCGTGCCGAGCGATCCCACCAGAGACAGATTGCTCTCAAGGGATGCTGTACCGGTGGCTCATTCAGGACTCTACCAAACAATCACACACAGAAGGTATACGAAGTACTTTAAATATTTTAAGGATTTTTTTTAAAGAATAAAAGATAGGTACAACTAGAAATAATAAATTATAAGAAAATTACCATGGTTCTAGGCTTGAAGAGTGGAAAATTTTGATCCATGTATACTCATTAATGTACAGTACAGTCAGCTGCACATACATGTATACAATCCCAAGCTTTCACATAGGTATATATTACTCTTAATTTTGCAAAAAAAAGTGCACGCAAGCAATTTTACTTATCAGAATTCTTGTCAGAAGTGTCTTTGAAAAATTAAGAGTACCTATAATATAAATGTGAAAGCCTGGGAGTGTATGTATGTGCAGCTGACTGTACCTATCCATCTTTCTATAAATAAATGTCTTCGTCCTGACCGACTGACAAACAATGCGCATGCCAAACCACTGGACAGACTTGAAATTTCGAGGTTCGTCATTAGGCGCGTACTAAGAAATAAATTTTATTAATTCGCAACGCAAACGAAATTTTGGGTTTCAGCTAGTCTTCTAAAATGTTATTCATTTAAAACTATTTGTTACGAATCAGTGTAAGAAAATTAAGAAATAGGCCCCTCTGTACATAGTTATTAAATTGTAACGGATATTTATCGCGCTCACCTCATCTATTTTTGTGTCCCGACGTTGCGACTGTATTGCAACAGCCGTGTACACGGGTTCATCCCTCTGTAGATGCCCATGCGAGGTGAGGTTTAGGTTACGATTACGATGGAGGAAGGAAATCAACCAGAATTACCAGAAATCCAGGCAGTATCGGTAAAGTAATGACGAAATGAAACCAAAAAGCCGTCGCCAAGGAAAATGGTGCGCTAAACGCATTTTTGGTGTCCTGGATAATTATTGATAGCATGATGACGAAATACTTACCATTGCATCGTGCGTGATTCAGATTTAAAATTGAGTCCTTAACCCTGTGGCCAACCACAGATCAAGCCCATTCCTATGCCATTAGTTAGTGACTGATAAGTGACGAACAATGGTCTGACTCCCAGGATTTGTGACAGCCCCGTTCCTGAGATATCAGCGAAAATACCTGGCCCACGGTTCTGGATCCAGAACCCTGTGGCCAAGTACTTTTGCAAATAATACACAAACCACTGCATCTTATGGCCCCAGATTTTTAATTTGCGTTAGAAACGCCAGTCACTAAGCCCTAGACAAAAAACTAACTTCCTAGGCCCAAGAATACCGAAGTTAAAAAAGTCCAGTCAAACATATTGAGGTTATTTTTATAACCTCAAAATGTTAGACCAGCTACCCGAAGGAAGAATGCTAGGAGGTTGATTACTATGCCGAACCTTAGTGACTCATTTGTGACTAACAATGAACTGAGTCCCGGAATTCGTGACAGCCTAGTTGCAGAGATATAAGCGAAAATACTTGGCCACAGGGTTCTGGTCCAGAACCCTGTGGCCAGGGCTTTTAGCTAATTTCTCAAAAACCGCTGCATATTATGACTCCATTTTTTGTATATGCTTTAAAAACGCCAGTCACTAAACCCTAGACCTAAAATTAGCTTCCTAGGTTGTTTAATAATAAATCCTAGAAACATGTTTTGAGGTTATAATTTATTAACAGAGTGACCATATATTTTGCTTCATTGAGACTTTCCTTGTTTTGTGTTACGTTACGTCATGCTATACTTACCTATTGTCTATGACATTCACATCCTAGAATATTGTTTTAGGCAGGCAAGTACCTATGTAGAGATCTTTCAGTCTAAATATGCATGCCCCTTCACTATCTTGGAAGTAAAACTAAAATATAATATTTTGCTCTGGATTGCCGCTAGTGCTCACGATGATCTAGCTGTTGCTTCTTTCCGTAGAAGGAATGCTGAAAATATACTAATTATTATACTTCTATGTACCTACTGTAGTCAGCTAGACTTGTAATACTTACATTTAAAGTTTGATTCAGTCCTTATTATATACATAGGGTATATCAGTCTTGTTTTGTTTACAATCTTTCCTCTATTGTGCCGATCGTTCTACGTTGGTGAATAAACTTACTTTCCATTACACTGCCCTTTTGCTTGATTCGTAAATTTTGTAATAAACCTTTATGTGGATATCATGTGAATATAATACTTTGAATTAGCACGCAATAAAAGTTTAAATGTACTACAAATTCTGAAATATAACGACTCTTTCTAATTTTTCTTAATATGACTCGGGACGGCTATTGTCATAAATTAGTACTGCCAATTTACCTTAAACTTTGCTTGAACTGAATTATATTTTTGCGGAAAACTGCTGTACAACAGTGACTTGGAGCTTGTGTAGACCATGGGGTGTAGATTTTGTGTTCATTTTATATTGTAGACCATGAGTGTAGATTTTATACTCCGGATGCGTGCTTTATTTTCGAACTTTATTGTGATTTTGTCTTAAACGCAGCTTCAATGTGGGATTATTATTATTGCAGCTCCACTTTATTATTGACCGCCTTCATGATTGAGTTCTATTGCGTAGATAAAAATACACCACAATAATTTTAATAGTTTGCCTTAAGGATAATCCGTCTCTGCTTACCTGCCTAAAACAGTAGTCTTCTACAATAGTCTAGGCTAGAATGTGAATGCAATAGACAATAGGTAATTATAGCATTTACGTTAAGCAACAATACGTTATGTTACGTAACACAAAACAAGGAAAGTCTCAATGAAGCAAAATATATGGTCACTCTGTTAATAAATTATAACCTCAAAACATGTTTCTAGGATTTATTATTAAACAACCTAGGAAGCTAATTTTAGGTCTAGGGTTTAGTGTCTGGCGTTTTTAAAGCATATACAAAAAATGGAGTCATAATATGCAGCAGTTTTTGAGAAATTAGCTAAAAGCCCTGGCCACAGGGTTCTGGACCAGAACCCTGTGGCCAAGTATTTTCGCTTATATCTCTGCAACTAGGCTGTCACGAATTCCGGGACTCAGTTCATTGTTAGTCACAAATGAGTCACTAAGGTTCGGCATAGTAATCAGCCTCCTAGCATTCTTCCTTCGGGTAGCTGGTCTAACATTTTGAGGTTATAAAAATAACCTCAAAATGTTAGACTGGACTTTTTTAACTTCGGTATTCTTGGGCCTAGGAAGTTAGTTTTTTGTCTAGGGCTTAGTGACTGGCGTTTCTAACGCAAATTAAAATCTGGGGCCATAAGATGCAGTGGTTTGTGTATTATTTGCAAAAGTACTTGGCCACAGGGTTCTGGATCCAGAACCGTGGGCCAGGTATTTTCGCTGATATCTCAGGAACGGGGCTGTCACAAATCCTGGGAGTCAGACCATTGTTCGTCACTTATCAGTCACTAACTAATGGCATAGGAATGGGCTTGATCTGTGGTTGGCCACAGGGTTAAGGAGTCAATGATTTAAATACTTGATTCAGATACAAACATACTTGAATAGTGTTGAATATGACAGAGAAAAGTACTCTATCAGATAAACTCATTAATAATAATAAAAATAGTAAAAAAAATAAAAAATTACCAGGTTCAGATTTTCAAAATCGCTTTACACTATTTAATAAACCTAAATCACTAACGTGACAAGCGCCAGTATTGAATGAACATCATTAAAATTCAAAATTATGGTGTATAGCGATTTGAAAATCTGAATGTGGTCATCAACTTTTGATGCTGACTGTAACACACTCGGATGAATGTAAGGAGGAAGTAATATGGTAAATGGAATGACCATAAATACATGAATGAGTTCATTAATCAGTGATAATGATTGAGACAAAATGTACTCGAAAAGCCGTTGTTAGGGAAAATAAAGGGGTTCAAATGATCAGATGGCCGGTGTCGTCAGACGAGGCAAGGCGGCAGGCAGTTGCTGAGGAAGCCGAGCCGATGAAACATTACAATATTAAATAATTGCCATTATAATTATGCCTACTTTATTTGAGGTCACGATAATGAATTAAAATTAGCTAGTTTTACAATATTCACTGTGTGTGCGTCATAATTGGTATGTGTAGGTATTGTACATGTGCCATTCAAATTTTTTATAAATATTTTTGTGAGTATGGTAGTTTCGAATAGATTTTAGTTTGAATTTTATTTGAAAGTGGGACTTTGGGACCTACTTTTTCTAAATAAATGATTTCCATCAAAAAATTTCAGAGTTTTGAGATCTTCAACGAATGAACTTTTCCTTGTTCTTTATAAATGAATAATGGATAGGTATTATCAAATATTGTTATTTTTAGAATAACAATAATACATGATCTGACATAACACCCATTTTACTACACTCCATGGGTAGTCAGTCTTCGTAAAATAATGTACGGTCAGCATCAAAAGTCGATGACCACATTCAGATTTCAAATCGCTGAACACCATTATTGTATATAAAAATGGTGTACAGTTAATTTTAAACTTTAATGATGTTCGTTCAATACCGACCCTTGTCATGTGAATCGATTGTGGAATAATAAATTGGTGTAAAGCGATTTTCAAAATTTTCAAATTTGAATTTGGTCATCGACTTTTGATGCTGAATGTACATTATTCAAAATTCCATTCAGATACGTTAGCTGTCAGTGAGTAGCAGACCTTAGCTCGAACGGTACTTGATTCCGACGCGTATTTAGCCAATAATACCAAGCAATCCAACATGGCTTTATCTCCACAACTTTCTTCCATTATACCCCTTTCAAATTCTCCACAGGTTAATTCATGTAACCTGGCATTCTTGCAAACAGAATCAAAATCATTGTCAAAAGGGATTGTTGAGTGTCGGGAACCCTGGGAGCCTGTGATGGATGATTAATGATGGTTTCCTACTGACAGCCATCCGTGATTGTGTGTTTGTTTGTGTGATTGTATTCAAATACTCAGGTAACTGTGCGGGAGGGGCTGAGCGATAGGATGTAGCGGGAGCGGGCGCCTCGTTAAACCATCCAGTACAAAATGTACACCTAGTTGAAGACTATTCAAATAAGTACGTGCTATATATTATTTCTAAAAGTAACGGAATAAATAATTAAAAATAAGTATATTTTATTTCTTTGATAGGAACGATAGGTACATTTTATTTTGTATACCTACCTAGTTGAAGACTAATTAGAATAAGTAAGTCCTAATGTTGTTTCTAGAACGTTTAAAATAATGAAATGGAATTAACCATTGAAAATAATACTTTGGTACAAAGTAACCATCACATCCACTCTATGTCTATCAGAAGCATCTTCTGTTTCGCTGAAAAATCATACCATTTCTTCATTTTATTGATCTTTGAATAAAAAACTTTTCTAATCTTACACTTTGCTGGTTTTCAATGAAAATAATAATTAACACAACTAAAAAATACATAATATACGTCGAATCCCTATTTTGTTCTACATCTCATCACTTGCACCACGCCCGATGGTGATGGATGAAGCAAGGATGAATGTTAGCACGTTGCAGAAACCATTGTGTACTGAAACCGTTCTCGTAGCAGCCACCTGTACCTACTGTTCGAGATTGACTACTTTCAATAAGCCATCAATATGGCCTAGCTAATATTATATTTAAAAAAAAGTCGAAAATTACTTTTTTTTCTGTTTTATAAATGCATTGAAAGAGTATCGTTACTTAAGTCTTGAAAAATAATAACAAATCATACCTAATCAATATTAATAAAAAGCTTGTGCCTGTCTGACAGACAACGTACAGGCCAAACCGCTGAACGTAGAGTCTTGAAACTAGAAGGATGTGTTTATCAAGAGCTGGAAATGAGTACTAAGAAAGGAATTTTAAATATTCGCACCCCAAGGGGTCCAAACGGGGGCTCAAAGTTTTTAGCTCATCAAACAATATGTATAAAAGGATTGGAGCTGACTGACTGACTGACACCGAATAGGCCAAACCACTGAAAGTAGAGACTTGAAACTTGGCGAATGTGTTCGTCAAGAGCCGAAGTGAGTACTAAGAAAGGAATTTAGAAATTCGCAACGCAAACAAAGTGGCGGATGTCAGCTAGTTGGTATAATAATAAGGTCACGTTTCGCAATACTCGTTAAGTACGAAAATCTACATTGTTTTATTATAACAATTTCAATCCATGTAGGGACAAAACTGCCTTTTCACGTATACGTGTTGAAGGAAATATTTTAATTTTCCTACTAATTTAAATATTAATTGAATTTTTTTAATGATTAGTCATTCATCAACATTGTTCTAATTTCGTTTTTTTCCCAGTTAATTCTAGATTAGCCTGTAAACACTACTCATAAAAAGAAATTAAAGCAGAAAGTATTCGCAAATAAAGATTATGAATTATTGTCCTAATTAGTTGGTAGTCCATCTCATTTCAAAATTGGACCTCAGCTACTACCAGTATGATTTATAACTATTTTTATATAATTAGTAATTTTAAGTTCTAATTTAAAACCCATTAAGGTTAGGCATGTTATATTGATTGCGAAATAAATAAAATCTAAATTCTAAGTAAGGGCTTATAACATACCTAACCTACCTCGAAATTTTATGATCAATTCTTCAATTAGTACTCATGAATACGATAAATAATTGTTATAACTTAGCCTCTCTACAGCTATCAAGCCTTGTTATCTTGTATTTAAATTATTTTTTGACTTCAACTTCATTACGTTTTCTTTCTGTTCAATGTAAAACTTTGTAAACATAGCTTTATGACGTTACCATGTGTGCAATCTGTTCCTACGGTAAATAAATATTATGAATTTGAGTATGATGGAACCACATCTAAAGATGTAAGAATAGTAGATTATGCACTAAGGGGATAAAGCAGTGTCTTATGTCACGGGTGGCATATTGAACCCTGAGCTAACGAGGGACTCAGTTAACTCCTGAGCGAAGCGAGGGAGTTATGTAGAGTCCTGAGTGACGCGAGGGGTTCAAGCTACCCAAGACGAAGACAGGCTTTATCCCAGAGGAGCATACTCTACTTTTCACACCTTCTGCAAGGCAATAAAAATCCAGGGCTCCGAATTCAGCAGCCAACACCGTCTTTTGTTTCACAATCTTTGAAGTCGCGCCTTTTTTCTTTTTTTTATGAGTGGCCAGTTCAATTTTAGAACAATCCTTTTTACAATGCCATATGGGCGTTCTTTTACTCAGAGTTTTCCACGAGTTTCCACACGAATTTGTCGTTCCAAATTCAAATCACATTACTACCCTAGGAAGTTTCATACAACATTACCTCCCTAGGTAAGTAATGCTTTGCTTTACCTTGATGATAGCATGATATGTAATTGGATATTGTCGAGCAGGTGGTGTGAAAAATTAATTGGAAGACATGTATCAAAACTGATTATTCTATTCATCCAGATTTCTTCTAGTACCAGTAGTTCTTCTAGTATCTACCGATATCACGAAACATTCTGAGTATCGGTACAGAACCATACTACTTTAATCATCTTATGTCTGACTTCCAGAAAGCAGCTTTAACGGTGGAATGATTCTTGCCCTAGGGCATAATCCATGTTACACCCGCCATTGTTTATATTGACTCTATTGTGATCATACAAAGCCTAGGATTATTGTCGTGGCTATTGAGAATACGAAACTAAATGTATTATAACGATTAGCTTTAGATTAATGTTTAGATTAAAGACTATTTTGTCACACTTTGGAGCGTTTGCGTTATTCTGAGAAACGGCTGCGTTTTTTTATAATAACAAATCTTCTAGATAGTCTTAACTTAAGTGACTTAAATTAACTTTCGAGACAACTTTTTTTTAAATGAAATGGATAGCTCGATATCTGAATGTTGTCTTTTTCTGAAGCGCATTTTTTAAATATCTACCTACATACAAATAGTGAAAATAAGACATTATCATATATTTAATGTTTTCTATTAAGCCATTTTTTAATCCATGTTACACCCGCCATTGTTTATATTGACTCTATTGTGATCATACAAAGCCTAGGATTATTGTCCTGGCTATTGAGAATACGAAACTAAATGTATTATAACGATTAGCTTTAGATTAATGTTTAGATTAAAGCCTATCTTGTAAGTCACACTTTGGAGCGTTTGCGTTATTCTGTGAAACGGCTGCGTTTTACAGTTTAGTCACTCGGTCATATTACTAATGCGTTTAGTATTACAATCATAAATCTTCTAGAAAGTCTTAACTTATTAACTTTCGTGGCATATTTTTTTATATGATATGGATAGCTTGATATCTGAATGTTACCTTTTTCTGGAGCCTAATTATTACTTAGAGACAGTGAAAATAAGACATTATCATATTTTTAATGTTTTCTCATTAGCAATAAGCGTGTATAAAATAATTATTAAATCAAATGTAAAAACGCTCTTGATTGTTAATGAGATATTAATGCGTAATCCAACGGTCAATTAGTAGGCCTATGATTAGTTTTCATCCAAACCCTATTTAAATTTTGTGACTTAATGTTTGATAGAAAAATAATGTAATATGATAATAATAATATTTGTCTTTGATAAATGAAATATTCATTTTGTTCGGGTTTCATCTTTTGTTATATTATTGTTTATTTTATAAAAGATTGTGCTATCAACACACATATGATTGCGCATTAGGCCTAGATATTTAGTAACATTTTTATCTGTATTTTATATCTCCTTCCTTATTGATGTTTCAAAATGTATGTATGTGTAAAGTGAGTTGGGCTCATTTCATTGTTTTATGGTTGTGATTTCATTGTTTATCTGTCTATCCGAGAAATTAAATTTATATTTTTACTAATATTTTTAAATTCTCTTAGAGAAAATAGAAGTTTGTTTATTATTGGAGTAAGTAGTGTAGGTAGGTAATGTTTGTCCTGAGTCCAGGATTGATAGCTTATCAGTAAATTGATTCTTAAAATACTAAGTAGAAAAATAACAGAAATTTTCGGTGAACAATAAATTTGTTTATTATACTCTTTTAACATAATCCTTAAACTAAATCAATAAATATACAACTTTGGAATTATTTACACAGAATATTCAACAACGGAATGCTACAACATTAAATTGCGATTAAAATGTGTCAAATATTGCGATATTCAGTGCTAAACCTACAACACAATCAGAAATTACCTCTCATAAATTACGACGTCACTGGTCCTTCGGTACACACTAACTAAAACTACATCACAGATAAAACGAAAGTCTCAAGCGGTCTCGTGAGGTTTGGTCACACCAAGAGTCGCGGCACTGCCGCCGCCAGCGTCGGGGAGCGTCGGGGAGTCACTGCCGCGTCAGCACCGTCACAGGCTTGTATATGTGCGGCGAGAGCGGGTGGTGTGACGGCGACGGCAGCTCGGGGCTGGAGGCGCCCGACCCCGGCGGAGAGTGTAGCATCGGCGGCGACGGAGGCAGCAGCGGAGACGTCTGCGCCATCAGCACCGAGCTCTGTGCGAAGGAGGCGTTCTGCAGCAACTGAGACTGCGACAGGAACGGACCCGATGGCATGCGCTCGTACATAGCCGGAGAGTAAGGACTCCCATAGCCCATGGGCTCTCCTCGGAAAGCGGGGTGCACTGCACTAGGGGCCACGGGTGGAGTCTTCATCTGCATGGGAGCGTACCGTTGGTATAGCAACTGTGAGTAGAGACCGACCAACTGTGAGTAGGCCGCCGGCGGGTAAGAGCCGGACAGAGGTGCTCCAGGGAACAGCGGACGCTTGAAGCAGGCGAGGCGCGAGCGGTTCATGGCTGATCGGCGGCGCAGCTTGCCCGTGGTTCCTCCGATGAACACATCTTCGGCTGACGCATCCAGCATCCAGTAGTTACCCTTGCCGGGGTCGTCGTAATGTCGCGGCACTTTCACAAAACACTTGTTCAGACTCAGGTTGTGACGAATTGAGTTTTGCCATCCCTGGCGATTCTCTCTGTAGTAAGGGAAGTTTGTCATAATATATTCGTAGATTCCGTTGAGGGTGAGGCGTTTCTCAGGGCTGTTGCGAATCGCCATCATGATGAGCGCGTTGTAGCTGTACGCGGGCTTCTCGTGTTTTTTGTCCTTCTTGTCGTCTTCTCCGGACTTCGGCTTGGTGCAGTCGACGGGCTCGGTGCCGGTCACGTCCAGCTCCGAATCGCTGAGGTCGGCCTCGGAGGGTGACGCTCCCGACGATGAAGTCGTAGGTGACGGTGGCGGCTTAGACGATGCATTGTTCATCAATATAGATTTTATACTAAAACCTCCTTCAAACTTCACCATGTTGATACACTTGTGATCACTTGTAATTATTAAAGCGCACTACGCGTGCGTTGACAGTGCAAGCGGGAAGTAAACTGACGGGCGCGGAGGCGGGAGTCGGTATTTATACGTTGCAGAGGTGGCGCGGTCTCGGCAGCTTCGGCTCGCGGCTCGGCCAATGGGAGCTCGAGCTTTCCGTACATAGCGCCACGCCCGCCCCCCGCCGGACGCAAGCTCCCCGCGCTCCCCGCGCCGCGAGCTTCGTTGTCTCTGTCCCGTGAGTGGTTTCATTTCTCTCGGATGCGGCGCGGTGCAGCGCTCGCTCAGATATTCATCACGCTGTAGATCGTTTATTTGGTGTGCGTCGCGCCGTGGTCACGATTATTAATCGATTGTGGTTATGTGGTAAAGTATAGCTATTTAAATTTGAACGAACGTAAATCTTATAGTTTTCTCTCGTTCATGAGATGTGAGTGCGTAGAATCAATTTTTCTTAAAAAAAAATACGCTTAAGCTTTATTCAACTTTACTAGTTTTAGGTCTATCTAGTACCTATCTATCTAGGTCATCAAACTCATTACAAAAATATATAATAAACCAACTAAAGTGGTTTACTAAGAGTTAGGTAATGTAGGTGTCTACATCAATGTTTTTTTTCTTATAATTAAGCGATTTGAGGTTGGTAGTGTACTTTAGAATTAATTCGTATTCAAGCATTGTATGTCTAAAATAAAAGGCTACATCCCATTTGGACAACGTTTCATTTTGTAAACCTTGTTACCTAAATACTTACGCAAAAGTGGCATTTGGCAACCTTTTTATTTATCATTCATTTTGTATCATTTGGACAACTATGATTTTAATTAGAGACAGTCAGCTTACATTTCTTTTATAATATACGAAACGCTAGTTACTTCCTCCTATACCACTAAAGATTAGAAACCTATCAGAAGGATAAATACTTTTAGTCGATAACAAGAGATATAACAAAGAATAGGTACTTATTCATAAACCTAATTGATATTTTAGAAATATCAATTACCTATATGAATAAGTACCTTGTAGTCGAGTGAGGCTTCCACAGATATCAGTTACCTCAACAATGTATGACGTGCGTTCGCGTCTATTGGTTCACCTGTGTCACCAGAAGTTATACCCACCATAAAAAAACATAAGGTAAAATAGCTCAATATAATAATTTTCCTAGTAGTAATAAATGTTTTTAACATATGAAATTGTTTGTATTAATTATTTAATATAAGTACCTATATTAATTATTAATATTAACTCTTAAATTCAAAAACAATTTAATAACAACTTAACATTTACAGTTGGTAACTAGGCGAACGAAATAGGAAGTTCTTATACCGAGTTTATAGTAGCTTGAGGTGTCTATTTGAGAAATAAATAAGACTGTTCTTATGTTAAAAGAATAAGTTAGCTGGTACCCTTAACTTTTTGCTAATATAATATCTACCTAATATATGTATAATAGGTATCTACATATTATTTATATGGTACCTAAAAAAAATAAACAAATGAAAAAAATACTCCGAATGTTATCCCAACAGAGCGTGCCAGTAACGTAGTACCAACGTAGGTATATGAACTTGCCAGCGGCACTACCATTGAATTATTCCCATCTGTCACTCTGCTCTATCCCCCTAGGGGGACAGACGGGAATAAAGTTATATTTGTCCCCCCGTTGCTAAAAAGGGGACATATAGAACTTTTATTAATTGTAAAAGTTCCTTCTGCCCTCCGTCACCAATACATATAGGTGACATAGGGACAGATAGATCTATTTATTCTTCTACATCAACGTCCTCCCAGTTTTCATAATTGCAAATAAGTTTTTAGTAGTTTAGAACTAAGTTTAGTAGGTACTAAGTAGAGATAGAAATCTGTTTTATATGTAGCGTAGATAACGTAGACTATTGTCAGGAAAAAATTCAGATACCTTGTCAATAAATATGAAATATCTCCATTTTCAAATAATGTTTATTACTTTTTACGATGTAGTTTTATTGACAGTGAAAAAGCCTAGTAGTTTTAACATATAATATATATCTAGCCCTGTTACTTCTCTTTTTCGAAAATAAGCATCGAACCAAAATGTACTAGAAGTTAGCCAATGTGGCTCTCTTTTATTGGTCGTATTTCAATGTACTACATTGTGTTTCTATACTTAAGTACTTCTGGTGTAGGTACAATCATAGCAAATCGTCCGCTAAAACACAACCTTTTTCTTAATATAGACGTTTGTCAAAAACCGAATAGATAAGCTAGCCTGTGCCAACTAATTGGTTATCAATTTATGTAGAAAATTGCAAAAAATACAGCAGGAAGTAATTTTAATATTAATAATGAATATTATTAATATTTTTTTATAATGATGAAACGGTTTTACCAAACGGGTGCTATTGGCGATTAGTTTGCATGGTTACCTAAAATACCTACTTTGTGTTTGAACAGCCTTTTAGTAAAACAATTAACTACAGCACGTTAGTGAATGCTGATTATACATGTATGTACATATGTACGAGTATATTGCAATAATTACAGGACAAAGAAAAAATATAAATTTCTTCTTTTGAATAGCTAATCAAAGATATTTGTATAAATAGTGCCAACATTTTTGAATAGGTAGGTAATTGTTAAGTAAGTAAGTTTTATTTTTATTCTAAAAATACTCATACAAATAACCTTGAAAAAATCTAGAAATTGTATGAGACTACTTCTTCTTCTTATAGTGTCACTGGTTCTTTTGAACCTGTGTGGAGAAACGATTTCAAGTGCGCCTCGAAGAGGCTCTATGAGACTACTGAATCGATTGGACCGATGTAGCTTTAATGGAAAATGACATATCGCTACTGTAATCTTGGTACCAAGCATGGAAAGCCATGGAAAGCAGCTAGGGGCTTTTTATACTATTGTACAGACCTCAGAGTGAAGCCACACTGCTGCGTTGCGTTGCGTCGCAGTTTTGTATAAGCAATTGCTTCGCAGCGCTACATTTGGGCTTTGGATGCATTCAGTTCCGAATGCCAGAACAAAACTGCGACGCAACGCAACGCAACAGCGCCGACTGCTCATACAGCCTAAAATGCACGCTCCGCTATGCCGCCATACAAATTGAATTACTTTGACTGATCACTCAAGGATCATAGATGCACAAGATCATGGAGGCTGGCTAAAGCGAAAGGAGGCCTATATACTTAGGGTTACCATCCGTCCGGGTTTCCCCGGATTTTCCTAGTTTAGAGGGAGTCCGGGAAGCGTCCGGGCTTCATTTGTAGTCCGGGTTTTAAAAAGTGCGCGAAAAAGCGCTTAAAAACTAAAATACTGAACCGATTTTGATGTTTTATTTCTATGGGACCAAAATGAAAGTATATCCTCTCAAATAAAAATATTTTCCAAATCGATTGATCTATGACGAAGATCTGAGGTAACAAACATAAGAAAACCGAATTGAGAACTTTTTTGAAGTCGGTTGAAAACCTGTTAACTTAACATGTCCGGGTTCTGGGCTCTAAAATCCAGGGTTTTCGCGCGTCTTGTCCTGGTTTCCAAAGTTTAGTGATGGCAACCCTACCCAGCAGTGGGTCCTATCTGGCTGAGATGATGATGATGATCACTCAAGTGGACTGTCGTGCATTTTTAAACGGAAGGAATTATGTTATAACTAACTCGAAGGAATAATAGAAACTAACAGTACTTAAGTAGGTACTTTAGTGACTGTCAACATTATAGGACAGATCTAAATCAAATCAAAAATTAAAATGTAAATCCGTTATTGGCTGTAAGTTTAAATAATAAGTCTAAATTATATTACTTCCAAGAGCTGTGGATTTTGTGTAAAAAAATTAAAAATAAACTGCCATGTTTTTGATTCACGTAGCTGATGAGTGATGAGTCAAACCGTAAGCAGCTCAATTGGTCCATCGAGCGAGACGCTCTGTTTGTGACCCGCACCTTAAGTAGGTTAACTAATTGATGCCCACTCGGGTCAATGGCGGTAGAGCTGAGCATCTGGGATTGATCTAGCAAGGCCCAGAAACACC
Organism: Lobophora halterata; assembly: GCA_932526365.1. Taxonomy (NCBI): domain Eukaryota; kingdom Metazoa; phylum Arthropoda; class Insecta; order Lepidoptera; family Geometridae; genus Lobophora; species Lobophora halterata. Next base: position 11,168,491 of record OW052007.1, on the reverse strand, counting down.
GACTTCATTATAATTTTTACCCGACTGCAAATAAAGGTAATTTTTTGAGTAGGTGATAGGTACGTTTGTTACCTCAGAACTTTGTTTTTTATGAACCAATTTGACAAATTATTTTTTATTTGAAAGGATATATGTATGTAGTAGACAAACGTTTGTTATTTTTTTTTAAAACACAGCCAGGCATATAATATTTAATTATATTCTAATTTTACAAAACCAAATTTTCAGTTAGTTATAGTAGATATTTTTTAGACTTTAGTTTTTCGTTTTCAAAATATTGTTTTAGTGTGTAAAATTCAAAGTTTAGAATAGAAGCATACCTCTTAGTATTGAAAAAACGTTAAAGTATGATTTTATTTTAAACAATTTCTACTACGTATCGATTTGAGGCTAAATTTTGAAACAGGAAAGTAACAGCGCTCGTTAGCTATTTTGAATTGAAAAGGTTCAAATTTAAGGAAAAATGATTAATCAACTTTTGAATCGTGAAAAATAATGACATAATTAATTATGAATAAATATATGATTTTGGACGTACCTAACCCAATACCATATTTTTTTATTGTCAGGTTAATCGATTTTTTTTTACATACTGCTCGACGGCAAAATTTATCTTTAGATTATGTATCTAATTCTACAGGAACTCTACTATCCTTGCTTTCAAAAAAACTATACATATGGTAAAGTATCAGTAAAACAACATAATTTATTCAAATGGATAGCACATCTCTACAGCATACCGTGTTGTGTGTGGAGATGAATTGAATTATAAGTGTGGTCCGTCCGGGTCGCGCGTGGGCGACATCACTTCGTGTCCTACAGCGGCACCTACTATTGGAACTCGAATCTTTGTCACAAATTTGAACTTATTAATGAAATGATAATGAAATTAAAAAAAAGGGTTTGCTGGAATAAAACTCTTATTAGGGTTAAGCTCGCCTTTGTACATGTCTTTTCTTTTATGATTTATATTCTAACGTGTTTGTGTGTACAATAAAAATTACAGAATTACAGAAATTCGTACTTATCTCACTTACTTTACTGTATAGTTGTGTTGAGAATAAGAACGAATAAACCAATAATAAGCATTGAATTATCATAAATTTCTTGTATACCTGGTAATGGCTTACTTTTGTGTTATTATGAGAGTGTATAAGTACAAGAGTCAGATTATATAATAGCGGGATCGAGACTTATCAGATTAGGGAAAGCTCAGCGATTAGCGGTCAAATATTGACTCGAGTAAAGTACCATTTAAATTAAATTGAAGGCTTTCAATAGAAATTTGGGATTAAATTGTAATTTTTGATCGAGAAGTTAATGTGCCAATAAAAAATCTCTACCCAGAAAATTTGTTTGTATTAAATATCATCCCATCCTAGGAAAGAACTTATTTTTAAGCCGAAAATATACAGAACATAAATATTTATGTTCGAGCTATATTCTTATCTGGTCGGTAGAGCCGCTTATTCGTCGATAAATAGTATGATCGACTTTCGTACGAGTTGCTGTCGGCTATATGGTGATTCGTGGTAGGGGATCCGTTATTGAATTAATTAGATCATGGCATCGGTCGCACTCCGAGGAAGATGTGTGCATTACCCACTTCCTTATTTGGATAATTGAACCTTGGAATTTAGTTCCAGTGTTATTTTTGTCATTTTCACTTTGTTTTAGTTGTTTGATATAAGTTTTTTTACCAAACTGTGTTGGCCAGTTCAAATAATGTTGTCTCTCGGAATCGTAAACCATTCATTCATTATTGCTCGTATCAAGGTAAAGGTTGTATGGATTATTAAAGAAATGTAAGCTGACTGTATCTAACTAAAATCATGGTTATTCAAATGCTACAAGGGTTACGAAATGAAACGTTGTCCAAATGGAATGTGGCCGAAATATGAATGGGTTGAAGTAAATTCGTCATTGGACTATTTTTATGCAAATTTTTAGTTCAATACTTCAAAGGTAAAATCGTCATTGTCGAATAAATTATTATTTTTAGGGCTAATCCTCAAATCCGAATTCGATGTTTTTAAGTTATTAGGTAGGGTTAATTTTAAAACACGTATTAAATCTAAATTAAAGTATGAAACCTTTCACATTTTTTGTTGACGAAATCAACAAACATGGACGAAACGAATAGTGTGAAGAAATTACTATAATACGGCGTACTTTTTGAGTATTTGTCCGAAACATTTTGTATGGAATTCGGATTTGAGGATTCCTCTTAAGTGTAACTTCGTCTTTTTATGAGTTTCGGTACCATCTATCGTAGATCTTGTACATACCTACAGCACGAAAATATGATGCTAAGTACAGACAGCGTCATAGATAAGTATCCCCTTTGCATTATAATACCCAGCTTCAAATCCCTTTAAATCACCGTCGCGATGAATAGAGAAGTTTTGCCTTTAAAAAATAGATTATATTTGTATAACTGTATGTAAGCCTAAAATAATTTTAAGTATTACAATTTTTGAAAGGATTTATAGCTGGGTGTCTTGTGCAAGGAGGATACTTATCTCTGACGCTGTCTGTACATATTGACCTGGAATTAGTTGCCATAGTTTTAAGCTAAAAAAGTTCATACCTAGTCTACTTTTTATACCAATACCAGAAGTTACTATCTTCTCGTATAATATACCTATATTAGGTTACAATTTGAATTGAAGTCTCACCTGCAAGTATAAATCAGCAAGTATTCTATTTTCAGTTCGCTTTCTATTTACAAGTATCCAGTTATATTCGAGTTATTATAATGTGAAAAAGTTGATCGCGCGGTGTAATTGCTACCGCTGAGCGCTCGCTGCGCGCAATCACACCGTAATGAACTGTGTCAGCTCCCCGGGGTTCCGTAGCTCCAGGGGCAGGATAAAGGGAAATACCTTTTAGGGCTCAGCTCACTGTTTTGCACCAAAAAATAAATTAAATGTATGTATACATTATGTCTCGATCTTTCTACCGTCAATTTCACAACAGCCTTTCTAGCATCTAAACGTTTGGAGGAAGATTATTTTGTCGAAAAGAGAAATAAAATTGTTATTTATTCAGACTGTATTAAATATTTCAAGCAACTACTAACTAAATGCTAAAACATAATAAAACTAAAACTTAACTAGCTATAAAAATACAGATTACTCAAACTTTGGTTTGTTTGGTTTAAACCTGATTTTTGTACTTGTTTTTTCATCTATGTTTTATGTCGTTTTGGCTCCTGTTAACATTAAATAATATCTACTTAATCAATTCCCCAAAGTTTGTAATAGACATACAATCTTCTTTAGCCTCTGAAATGTGGGAAACGTTTGATTTTATTAACAGTAAGAGTTATCAAAAACCAATTTGAAAAACTACAGAGTAGGTTTGGTAGAGAAGAGACACATCGTAGGTATATCTACTTTCAGTTCGCCATAGGAAAAGTCACGCACAATCCTTAGCTTCTCATAATTACAAATCCAACTTAAAATCCAGCATGCAATCGCGAGCTCAGTGCACAGTGGTGTGCACTAATGATTTCTGGCCAAATAATTTTATGCATGAGCGTGTCGGGCGCGCGACACTCACGATATATGCGCCGGCGCACTCCTTATTAACTCTATACCGGAACACCGAGTGGAGGTGTGAAGTTACTCGCAGAAACACATCATCATTTCGCAGTTTATGGGTTGGGTACCTGCTGGTAGAGACTGCCGTTCTTGTACTAAATATTATATTAAGATGTACCTATGTAGGTATAGTAATAGTTGATAAAACACTCTATATTAAAAGCCGTATTGGCCGAGTAGGAGGTGCCTTGACTTTCGATCCGAAGGTCGAGGGTTCGAACCGGGTCGTACACCAATGGATTTTTCTGTTCAAAAAAATCTATGTGTGCATTAAAACACGTGCTTAACGGTAAAGGAAAACATCGTGAGGAAACCGGCATTGACATGTTTATGACTAGAAACTAAAAAGTTCGAAAACATGTGTCAAGTGCACGAAAGGAGGCTCGTCGAGGCGCACTTGAAATCCTTTCACCACACTGGTTCGAAAGAACTATAAGAAGAAGAAAGACTATCATGATAAAAGTTCTAAGCAATAGCTATTAATTTATGGTTCCCGTTTCTGTTTCTCATTTAACTAGTGGTTTTTATTAGTAGGTTTTTGACTTCTATTTTATATAGAAGTATTTATGTCCCAATAAACTGTTTAGATATAAAACAGAACCAAGTAAAAAAATATTTCGGCAAAACAGTTGTTTTGACTTTGTTAGTTGGAAAATCTTTAAAAACATGTATTAATACAATCACAACATATTTCAAAACAACACAATAAAAAAAGGGTTCTGGCCGCAAACTCGGCAGTTTACGGCGCGTTCCACGGCCATGTTTCACGAAACTGTGACATTCAATTTTTAAGCGGCGAGAAAAAGAAATTAAAATTGTCAAAAAGCTCGTTATACCCGGATGATACAGGGTCATATGAGCTCGTCGAGGGTCACATGGAATAAAATAAGAAAACATGCACAGGCGCACGCGTGTTTTGTAACGGCTTGCGTTTTGATTCAAGAGCAATAATAGTGGCACCCATAATTGGATTTAAAATTGTTTTCCAACCAGATGCAATTGCAGACAAAACATGGGAGTTAACTTCTGTAACTCAAGGAGATTTATTTTAGTGGTTTAGGTAAATATGATAACGTAAGATGTAATTCTTATGTAATTGTGAATGCTACATTGTTCACAAAACGCTCATTCTCTACAACCTTTGTAAATTTAATGTTAAAATTGTGCCATTAACTAATAGAATAATACACCTACGTACACACATACCATAATTTTCACATGATTAAATTATGTTACGATCACCACAAATCGTAAAAATTCCAGAAAAGTCAATAAATAAATAAAATGGTTCAGAATATCGAAAATGGTTCGTAAAGCGGGTAGTTTTAGTGAAACAGCGTTTGATCGCCGCTGAATAATTGATGAGAGGGTGAGAGACGAGGGCGCTACTCACTGCATCGTATTCCGCATGCTACAAGGCGATTGACAATGCCTAAATAGCTACTAGTGGACCAAAGTAGAATTCCTACATGTTTACCAAATTGCATTATGTTTTTTTGTGGCAACTCCCAAGCTTGTGGAATTTGAAGAGATGTAGAGCTTGATATTATCTTGTACTCGGTTGCCTCTATTATATCTAATTTCTAATGTGTAAATAAGACTACTAAAGTGACGAGATTACATGAAAAGTTTTAATAATAACCATTAATTTCGGGCACCTTAATATTACAGAAATGCAATAGGCCCATAGAAATATACTGGGTTAGTTTTTGTTTATGCGAAAGCCGAGACCCGTTTATTTTTTTTTTCTAAAACTCACTGAGATATTCCATAATTGTGTTGCTTCGTCCTTTTTCATGGAGAACCTACTCCTGCGCTAAATTACTCAACTAAAACTACCGTATGTATAGGTACGGTTAGTTTATGAAAAGCTGAGCCCCGTTTATTTTCTTTTCTTTACTAGTCACGATTATTATTTTTTTGAGATATGTATTTTCCAAAATTTAACAGGGGTTAATTTATTTATTTTTGAACTTGGTTATCGATTCTGAGCAAACTTATTTCAGGTTTCGCATAAACAAAACCTAATGTGGTATACCTTACAGATTAACATACATACAATAGAATACAAAATATATAAGAAGAAAAAATCAGGACTTTCTATTTGACGGTTTGCGCCTCCCGATACGATGCCGGCTGACCAGAAGATTTGTCATGAAGTTCATGGTAGCTCGGCTGAACTCTCTCCAAGCCGTGTCAAAGCCGTGCCCAGCTGGTGCGGTACCCTGAGAACCGCCACCTGCCCCCAATGATACTAAATTGTTTAAGTATACGTTTTGATTTGATTGCCGTGTTTCGAAAACCGGCGTAATATTTGACGTGATTGTTTTACCATTTGTATATTTTTTTGTATTTTTAATAATGGTTTGTCTCATTAATTTTGTAATGGATCATTAAGTTTATGACAAGTTACAGACCCGACTACGCCAAATTTTTATAAAATCTATTTATTTTACAAACTTCTAATCGTAACTGTCGTAACCCAGACTTTTCGATATGGAAGGATCTTTTAGGCAAGTGTTTTGTCAACAAAATTGTCACTTTATATCTGGTGAGATGGTGATCAAATGTGAGCGTTTTTACTGACATTCCTCAATGAAATAAACTACCAGTCTGCAAATAGTACACTTAAATGTTTCTCACAGAAGTACTTGAGTACAGGTACTTGGGCGTTAAATGTAGTAGACAGGTAAGTAGACTGTAGAGTGTCAGAGTGCGGTAGCTACAGGGGGTGGTTTCTCAGGAACACTCTCTCATCCACCCCACTGCACCCACGAGAGGCTCTCACATCTCGCAACTGTTAATAGAAGAGACTTTTTTAAATTTAATATTTTAGTGCGTGTGATTTTTTTTTATAGAAAAACGTGAAGGTGAAATAAACTTATAAGTTGATAAAGGTTATCCAAGTGAGGATAAAACATCACATTTTATTTATTTTTGATTGATTGATTGAACAGTTAGAAACCAATTACAATATTTAAAGATAAAATTATCACATTGAAAATTAAATTATTTAAAAATGACTTACATTATAAATTCAAAATAGTCAAAAATTATAATAATAATACCTACATAATTAATTATACTTAAATCAAAATTTACATTCGCAGAACCAATGGCAATCTGAGATAAGCTCTCTCCATTGGTCTGCAAATATGTCACTATGTGGACTGGCTTCTAGGAGGTTGTTGAGGGCAGTTAGGGACCTAGGTATCGGTGAGTAAGACAAATGCAACGGTTGTTGAGAATAGATAAACGAATAGATGTAGTTTAGTCAAACGACCCGATTATGCCAGCACCCAGTAAAATTAATCATAAAATTGTTAATTTTCCTACAAATAAATAAAAATTACTAAGAGTATTTAATAGCCAGTCAAATATTGGATTTAATTTCTTTAGTTCATATACAGAATCAATTAAGGAATTAATCTACTTGAAAATAATATCAAAATTATTGCAGTATGTCTCGTCCACCACCCTTCATAGGAAAATTGAAGGGAAGTTTTCATAACTACTTGAAAACACGCTGCAGTGCCGAGCGAGTGAGTGTGCATAATGAGGTAGCTGGTAGATTGATGGCTTTACTGGATGACATTACTTGACTTGCTAAGATAGAGTCTATGCCATCAAAACCAATTTTGTAAAAATTGTAAAAAGTACCCGAAGTCTCGCTTTCTACCGTAAAAATTTCTGAGATCCATGTAACACCAAGCCGGTTACTTTATTAAGTCCCTACTTAAGGGACCTACTGTCTTTAGTTATTACGTAATTAGCTAACCTAACAGCATCTTATAGTGACCATTATGAATATAAAAAATCTTTTATGTTTTAATTAAAATAGATTGACTTGGCCATCGCATGAAAACACAATGTATCTCACAAGTAATACAATTATTATATGAAATAAAAAAAAGTCAATCTCTTTTAATTAAAACATAAAAGATGTTTTATATTCTTAATGGTCACTATAAGATGCTGTTAGGTTAGCTAATTACGTAATAACTAAAGACAGTAGGGACTTGATAAAGTAACCGGCTTGGTGTTACATGGATCTCAGAAATTTTTACGGTAGAAAGCGAGACTTGGACTTACTTTTTACAATTTTTACAAAATTGGTTTTGATGGCATCTCATTCCTTTTTGTAGGTAGTCTTCCTCTTTTTCTTTTACGGTATAGGTTGATGATGATGATCTACACCTATTATTCCATTAAATTATACATAAATACAGGTACGCTAATTCATTAATTGCAAATGTAACTTTGTAATCCCATATATTTATATGGGATTACAAAGTTATTTATGCAGTTGGTGTATCTAGAAAACGGGATGGATATTACAAAATATTTTAGTTTTTCCTTGATGTATACACTAAATACTAGTTGCATTCTAAATTTGAAGCTTCTATGTCTGCTGATGATCGGTCAGTCAGTCAGTCAGTGACAAAATTAAGAATTTTGATTAGTTATAATTCTTAAACTACTGGTTCAAATTGAATGAAATTTCAAATATACCATGTTTATACAATGCCTGCTTGGGTACTGGAAATTCAGGCTTCGAGTTTTATCCACAACGAAGCTATAGGGGGTCGAAAATGGCCTGAACTGCTTCGAGAAGTATAGTACGGCCGTGCCACTTTTTTGCTCGACTTGGTGGGAGCCCTGCCGGGCTCCCAAATAGAGCTTTGGGAATATATTTTTTCGTAGACTTTCGCGATTATCACACATAGTTATTTCTACGTTTGATAATCGCGAAAAAATGTGATTTCTTTCTTTCTTATCACCGTCACCGAAATGTCGGGACACAAAAACATATGTATGAGGTGAGCGCGATAAATATCCGTTACAATCAAATAACTATTTGGTAATACAGTTTTCAGGCAAAGTAAGTTACTATTGCTTTCGAGCAACTTATTTTTCTGTTGGAAAAATACATTGATAAGTTTAATATGTAACACGTGACATGTCAATAAAGGGTAACTTGATTGGTAAAAAAAACATTGCCAGCATACGAGTAGTAGAAAGTACTTTGCCCGCGCGGTAACTATACCATACCGTATTTTTGGCGTACAGTTTCAGCTTAATAGTACCATTTTTTTGATTATTTATTTCAGGCGTTTTATAAGTATGTATTATTTAATTTAGTAAATATTTTGACTACATCCGTATTACAGTATCACTTTAATCCTTCTGTATATCTGATACTGATAACCGCCGCATTACAACAATATTACGCAGTAGCGTAGTAATCATGACAGATACGATGCTTCAGCCAGTCATCGTGACGAGCTAGTGTGCCCGTTGACTTGCCGTCTACTGTACTTACTCTAATATTCAAGCAGTCGCGACCACAGTCCACTAAATAACAGTTTTGTGTCGTTTTCCCTGGCATTACGGAACCACGTGGTGCGCACTACGTTTGATCGTGCATATTGTAGTGGCTCCCCTGTAATGTCAGAAGTATTCATTTGTTGGTTGTACATTGCTTGTTTCGGAAAACTCATTTTATTTATATTTTATTGTACACACGTATTGTAATAGAGGAGGTAGAGCATTTACTACCAGTTTGTAGAGTCAATACCAAAAAATATTTTGCTTTATAAACTTGTGCTTTTTATGGCAATGGCATTTTTCTTAAAAAATAATATTTAATAGAGAGAAAAAACTCATAGGAAACTGACTGACTGACTGACTTTATAATCATTATTATCCTCACAACGTAGTGGTTATATTCTCTTTGATCCTCACGTCACTTCACATGTCTTTGGACTTTTGGTAAAAATAAAGTGATATAAATAGGTATATATTTTGGACATTTCACACATCGATATCTAGCCCCAAATTAAGCATAATTTGTACTACTCGGGCGAATAAACATGACACCTGGCTCGAATGACGTTTGCGCAAAGTACAGCTTGGAATTGGATAATCTTGATAGAGAAGAGGTCCTGTAATACTTGGTTATGATAAGTAATGATAAAGCTTCGCAATTAGAGGAAGAAGAAACACGGAGAGCACCGCGCGGGGCAGCGGGGGCCGCATCAAGTTCCGAGCCACGTGTCTGCCAGGTGTCATGTTCATTCGCCCGAGTACTATGGGAACCAGATAACTGATCGTATCGTCTAGCAACTGCCAGATGATTAGTTAGGTGATAGCTTCGTAAGTCGTTTATTCCAGTTGTCAATGTACTACACAGCGACACTAGTGTCGTGAAGACATATTCCTGGAAGCCCTGGGAGCCAGCACCTGGGCAGCTCCACCCCGATCAAAGGCTGTTGTGGTCGCGGCTCGCTCGGCCCTCAGCAACACGCTAATTACACACCGAGCCAGTTATGGACAATGTTTCTCTCTATTTTATACCTTGAGAGTTGACATGTGGTTGAGGATAGCCAGGGATCAATAGTACGTCCTTCGTGGATGGTCAAAAACATTTTGTCAACCGACTTCAAAAAATGAAGGATGTTCTCAATTCAGTTATTTTTTTATTGTTTGTTACCTCAGAACTTTGTTGTTTATAAAACCGATTTGAAAAAAAATATGTTTGTTCGAGAGGATAAACATGCATACTTTCAGATTTGCTCATAGAAATGTCATCAAAACGGGTTCAGAAGTTAAGTTTTTAAATCAAATTTACTGAAAAAAATATTTCGTTGAAGTAAACGAAATTGCGTATTTTGATATTTTGCGTGACTCAGTGATTCAGTGATGTTTACGGCCACTAAAACAGTCCAATTGGTAAGTAACTTTAGTGGTGCCAATGGTGACAATAGATAATCAGTATTCTATTGTATGGCTAATGTAGAGCATAACGACAATTAAAGGTAAGGGATAAAATAATTCCTAACCATAGCTTACATCAAGTCTAACAACAAAATAACCACATACTAGCTATCTAGAGTTATTGAAAACGCCATACATTATTTAATACGAAATTGGTATGGTGTCCAAAAGTCCTGAACGACATAGAAGTCTTTAAAGACATTTAATAAGCGAGTATAGCTCTAATTATGGACAAATGCGAGTAATTTGACGGTAATATTGTTGGGTAATGTACGGCCGATCGCCCGACACGCCCGCACGACACACATTACATATGTCCGGGGACATTACGTACATTATTAATATTTCACGATTATTTCACAAACTTAAGGCGCGAAGCCTCAGTTTGTGGCATTAATGCACGTAGCATGGTAGTTTCAACTTCGAGGCTGGAATGACAACGCAACGCCATAAGCAAAATGATTAAGTGTAATGTTTGTAAATGCTTTTTGGGATCAAACTTACACATTAAATTACTCTTTTATAATAATGTGAAAGATTTTGAGAATAGGAACCTAGATGGATGTGTGTTTGTTACTGGATCAAGCTGAAATCACCAAACAAATTGAGCTGAAACTTGGGTAGAAATAGGTTACCTCAGGCGACACCGTACGCTCTCGCAATGACGTGATAAAAATAGAGTGATGTGATGATAAATTAAATCCTGCTAAGAATTATTTCAAAACATAACAAAAGCTTTTTATCAGATTACTTGCTATCACTAAATCCATTGTTTGAAAACATTATTTCAGATTATTTGATTTGATAAAACCTACAGGTATGTACTTACGAGGAAATTGCACAATAATTTCGAAATAAGTAATTATTTTACAATCTTCCAATGACATACAGATAATATTATATTTAAAGGTCTCCAAGTATCATGCCTACTTCATCATTATCACCATTCTCAGCCATTATCAGCCCATTGCTGGGCATAGGCCTCCATTAAATGCCTGTGCTGTCCGGATCTAAACCAGGTGTTCCTGCTTATACAAAGAAAAAGGCACAAAATTCTAAACTGAAAAACCGGTTGAAACTAAAGCAAAAGTAATTCAAAACAGATGTACCAATAACGAAGGTTTTTTATGAAATTTGATACTAAACAAAGTGGCCAGATACCAAAACAAACTATGATTGGCAGGCGGCCGACGGCAGACCGGCAGTAGCCAAGCGCGCGTGAACTGTCAAAAACCTGTCAAAATTATCAGCCGACTGACTGTAAGATCGCTGCTTGATCGCTGGTCTCTTCACGGGAATATATCCTCGAAGTGCAGGGTGGAGGAGGTACATAGAGTCGGTATTTGCTGGTCCTTCAGTGTTTGTGGTCAAGCATAGATGTTGCCGCTAGTGTGTCACTAGGATGGCTAAGGTTTCTCAAAAAACTGTATGGGCAGATAGAAGTTTTTCCTTTTATCAATGATTGGTAGAGTGATTTCATCGACTAATTGAAAGTGTGTGTGATTATTGGTTAAAAACAGTCGGGTTAGTATTTGCGGGATCATAAATATTATGCAAATGATCTTATACTTATAAAACTTATAGGTACGACGCCAAAAATCGTAATAAATATTAGTAATTGAATCAGAAAATTTTTACTTTCAATTAAATAAAAACCCAGAAATAAAAACAACCTATGATAAGAGGTACTCTCATACTACTCATACATAAAATATAGATATAAAAGTACCAGTTTTATCTTAAACTCATGGTCACCGCAGGTCAAATGTCAAAACTGGTGCGTTACCTGTCAAGGCGAGATAGCCTATCTCCTCGGATCTGTCTGACAGTTCATCTGTGCTCTCAATCGTACGTTACGCTCCAGTTGCGACTAGACACCAGTTCATATCATACATACATACATCGATCTACTGTGTGTGAATAATAATAATTGTAGGCAGGTTTGAATACCATAAATACTATCTAATAGTATCTAGCGTCTGTCTATAATGATATATTTTAAAATACATTATAACCTTAGAGATAGAAAAGATAAGATAAATTAAAACAAACATTTTAAATAAGTATGAAGTCTATTACTGCATAAGCTTACTACTACAATCTATATTACAAAATTTACAAAAGGAAACAATTGGGCTACCTATAGACCGTTGCAAACGATCTATAGGTAGTATAGTATGAAGTTAATAATTAATTAATTATTGGAGTCAAATTAAAAGTATGCAAGCTGAAGTTAGCAGTGAGCTAGCCATGTCTGTCGAAGAACCGACAACCGCTGGAGCAGGCGAGTTCTCGAGTGGAGACCGCGTATCGGCAAACGTAGTGTAGGGCGCCCTCCGGCCAGGTGGAGCGACGACCTACGTAAGGCAGCCGGTAAAGAGTGAATGCGTAGAGCCGAAGACCTGGCTCAGTGGCGTGAAATGGGAGGTGCTTACGACCAGCAGTGGACTAAAGTGGGCTGATGATGATGAAGCATTCAAGGTATCTTATGTTCGTCAAAATAAATTAAGAGGTAACAGGCTAGGTAGAGACACGTGATGCAAAGGGAAGAATGTCATGTAACTAGAAGAGTGCTGAATATGTAAGAGGATGGATATAAGAGTAGAGGAAGGCAAAAGAAAGATGGATGGACTGTGTGAAAGATGTTATGAATAAAACAGGTGTAAGTACAGAGATGACGGCTGATAGAGACGAATGGATGAAGAATACATGTTGTACTGACCTTACGTAAGTGGGAAAAGGACCAGAAAATGATGATGATCTTTTGTTCGTCAAAACTCTAACCATATATTACCAGTTTCCAGGTTGTGCAAGAGGTGATACGCTTTATTGGTTATTCTTAAAATAGTCTTAAAATAGAAATAGTTCATTTCCTTGACTCAATATTATTATTGTATCACGTCTATGAACTGCAGATAAGACAATGTAAGATGGACAAAAAGAGTTACAGAATGGATCCCAATAAAAGGGAAAAGGAAACAGGGAAGACCAAGAAAGAGATGGAGGGACATTCTTACACAACGATGCGGACCGGAATGGATGAGGAAAGCCAGGGAGAGGGAGGACGTATGGAGGAATTAAGGGGAGGCCTACGCCGATGAGGCGACTTCTACAGAAGAATTCGATTAGTTTTAAATTAGATTTAACCAGTTTTGTTTCGTAAGCAGAAGCAATAAATGCTTTTCTATTTTTATTTTATGTACTTACTGTTGTTTACATAGGTGTTATAATTAAAGGCGGTGTTTGTTTTATGAGTTAACATTATAAAACTATGGATAAGTGTAAATACTACTATATCTCTAATGTTTAGCAAACACGCGACAAACCATCAAAACACATGATATTTATAGATGTTATGATAAAATAAATGTTGTTTCTGAAACCACCTGGTTATACACAATCACACAATGCTTCCATATTATAATATTTAGTTTGAGAACCATATTTGCACAGAAGTATTAAAGTAGTACATTGAAAACGTGACAGAAAAATGGGAGCGACATTGGCTAACTTCTAGTACATTTTGTGCGATCCTAATTTTCGTAAATAATAAATATTATAGGTCAATAGGCTTTTTCATTGTTATTAAAGTTCCATCGTAAAAAGTAACAAACAATATTTGAAAATAGAGATATTTCATTTTAATTGACAGGGTGTCTGAAATTTTTTGGTCCTGTCTTACGACTCCATCTTAGTTTGATACTGTCTATCTTGGTATTTTATAGGAACACCGTTATTCATCTATGCCTATTTGTATTTATGCTCCTACCAGAGCGCTCTGAATTACTATTTAAACCTAGCTATATTACCAGGACGTATATATTACTGCTCGAAACTAGCCCTTTGGTCCATACAATCAAACACCAGGAGTAGTCCAAAAAGCCGTGTTGGCCGAGTGGGAGGTTCCCCGACTTTCCATTCGAAGGTCGTGGGTTTGAACCCGGTACACCAATGGATTTTATGTAAAAATCTATGTGTGCATTAAAACACGTGCTTAACGGCGAAGGAAAACATCGTGAGGAAACCAGCATGTCATAGAACCTAAAAAGTTCGAAAACATGTGTCGAGTGCACGAAAGGAGCCTTTTCGAGGCGCACTTGAAATCCTTTCACCACACTGGTTCGAAAGAACTAGTGACACGATAAGACTAGAAATTTCAATAACACGCACCGCTCCGCACTTGAGTCTTACCTATGTTGTGCTATAATAAGTAGGTATTGGTAATTGTTCGGGTTCAAAATAACAATTTTCTTTCGAGCTATTACACTGCAAGCATCTAAGTAAATGCTTTAGTTAAGTGAGTGTTATCAAACGAGCTTTTTCATTGACTCTATCCATTCGGCTGTGACGAATAACACAAAGCCTTCATTGCCAAAGGTCCAAAAACGCCGTAATTCAACACCGAATCGCTTTCAATAGCGACAAACACAGATAACATCTAAAACATATTATTTTTCACTCAACTAAACATGTTTTAGTCCCTTTGATCCAAAATAGATGTTATCTAGCTGTTTGTGCAAGTTATTGCCGTGAGATATGGTTATTATTATGTTTTTTTATAATGTAAAACGGTTTTTAATGGAGTCATAACAATAAGTTGTAATAGCAGCTCTATAGAGCGTTTATCTATTAAGATAAAGTGATAGAATCTATTGCTAAAGCTAATAACAATATAATCTATCAATCAAGTATCACTGAGAAAGAAATATGCCAATGAATGAAGAACAAAATTAATTAAAAAAATATATATATATTTTCAAAATTACCTACTTCTTCTTCTTATCGTGTCACTTGTTCTTTTGAACCAGTGTGGTGAAAGGATTTCAAGTGCACCTCGAAGAGACTCCTTTCGTTATTTTACGTCATTACCTACTTATGTTAATTAAGTAATACAGGTTAGTAAGTAGGCCGGATCAATTCGTTTATCAGATTTAAATTAATATTACTGGTATATGGATTACGTACCTATGTACGCCACCTGTTTTGCGTAAGTTGAAACTTCGTTGATCATCAAGATTTCTGTGTGAACAAAAAATGCTTCTGCGCTCTACCAAAATGAGGTTTTACAATTAGATAATACCGGACATGCAACCACAATCGCTAGCCTGGCTCCGAGAGGCTGTTGAAGTCCTCGAATCACCACTACCAGATACCAAGCTCATAGTGAGACCACAATCAGAACTGGAACGTAGAATCCAATGCACCCTATTTATACCCGAGCCCAATGACGAAATCTCCACTGTTAGGAAACTCTTGGCTGCACACAACCCATTCGTCAAAATAAACTCCTGGACTCTAATAAAGGCAGAAAGACAAAAATCCTATAATACTGAGGGGGTCTTCTTCATATTCAAAGTCCCGGAGTCCGACCTGAAGATCTTAAAACAACAAGAACGGCGGCTCTACTGGCTGATGGGCAACGTCTACATCCGCACCAAAGAAGACGAATCCAACCCAGAGTCTAAAGAGCCTACTGCAACCGAAACGACAACCGCACACAAAGAACAACCGACAATAGTACCCCCACCCACAAAAGTACCACCACCGACAAATATCCCACCACCGACTAATATCCCACCACTGACAAATATCCCACCACCAACGATGATACCACCACCTACAACGACATCGGTATCAATACTAGGAACGACTGCACGTAAGCCATCACCACAACCACAGTCAGAAACCATGGACGTGGTGGAACCAGCACCAACCCCGAGATCCGAAGAGGATCGCTTTCTCGACGAGGAGGGGAGTGAGCCCAGCGACAGCTGCCTCGACTCCTCTCCAAATCGAGATTGCTAAACCCATCGCGATCCTCCAAACCAACCTCCAGCATAGCTTGACGGCAACGGCTTCCCTACGTCGGGCGCTGGAGGTCAACACCGAGACCATAGCCCTGATCCAGGAGCCGTGGGTCAGAAAAGGCAGAATATGTGGTCTGAACATCGAAGGGAAGCTTTCACTGGACACTACTGTAAGTAACCCTAGAACTTGTATCTATACACCAAAACGCATACAAACCCTCTTGCTAACCGAGTTCTGTTCTAGGGACCTGACGGCTGTCAGGCTGCATAACATAACCTCTGATCGACAGCTCCCTGACGTAGTCCTTGCGTCCGTGTACCTGCCAGGGGACGAGGACATACCGTCGACGGAGCTGGCATCGCTGGTCACCTACTGCGACCGAGAGGGACTAGAAGTCATCATCGGCACCGACTCCAACGCACACCACACCCTATGGAGCAGTGACCGAAGTAACGCCCGTGGAGAGGACCTGGTAAACTTTCTATTTACTACTAATCTCACACTACACAATAGAGGCTCGGAACCGACCTTTGTCAACTCACGTGCACAAACTATAATCGACCTTACACTATCAACAGAAGAGGTTTCACACTATATATCGGACTGGCACGTCTCCGACGAAGCTTCATGCTCTGATCATAGGTGGATTCGCTTCAAACTCAACATGTCCCTACCGACGCTACTACCGAGGCGCGTTCCCCGCAAAACTGACAGAGCCTTATTTACTCGAAAGGTTGAATCAGACTTAGCCGAGATGAACGCGCTGCCTACAGATTCTAACGTAGAAGACATCGAGCGGTATGTAGAAACAATTACAAAAATTGTAACCAACAGCTATGAACAATCCTGCCCCCTAGTACTACCGAAGGCAGGCTCCAAACGACACTGGTGGAACCCCGAACTACAAAAACTACGCTGCAAGGTAAGGCAATCCTTCAACAGGGCGATGAACACCAGGTTATCATCTGAGTGGGAAAGATACTATACCCTCAAAACGACTTTTAAAACAAAGATTCGACTTCGGAAAACTGAATGCTGGAGACGATTTTGTACCAACATAGAAAACAACAGTAAGGTAGCCAAAATGAAAGGTATCTTAGCTAGCGACCAAGGGCCTGCATTAGGTTGCCTTAAGAAAACTGACAACACCTATACAAGAACCGACGCTGAAACCAGCGAATTACTTCTAGAGACACACTTCCCCGGGTGCCAGATCAATGACAGTCTTGACTGGACTGAGCATGATATGTGTGAGCCCAGTGGGCAAGACTGGACCGTTGCCCAAGATATTATCAACCGTGAGAAGGTAATCTGGGCGATTAATACCTTCCTTCCTTTTAAGTCGGCAGGGCTTGACGGAATCTTCCCGGGCCTGTTGAGATGGAGTGGAACACAACTAGCTGACCACCTTGTTAACATCTACAGGGCGTGTATTGCTCACCGATACATACCGAAAAAATGGAGAGAGGTAAAGGTAGTGTTCATACCGAAGCCAGGGCGGAGTGACTACACCCTGGCTAAATCATTCCGTCCCATAAGCCTAACGTCATTTCTCCTTAAAACACTCGAGAGACTCTGTGACAGAGAAATCAGAGGAAATGTACTCCATAAGAAACCGCTTCATATACATCAACATGCATATAGCCAGGGCAAATCTACTGAATCCGCCCTACACAGTGTTATCTCACGCATAGGAAACGGACTTTCAGCCAAACAATCCACTCTGGGTGCCTTCATTGACATTGAGGGGGCATTTGACAAAACCACCTTTTGTAGCATAAAAAGAGCACTGATGGAATACGGTGTTACCCCTACACTTTCAGAATGGATAAACAACATGCTAACATACAGAGCAATTCAATTCACTGTTAACACAACCACCAGAGGCATAGTTGCCAGAGGCTGCCCCCAGGGTGGAGTCCTCTCGCCACTACTGTGGAACATAGTAGTAGATGAACTAATCCGGAAACTGAATGGCTGCGGTCTCTTCACAGTGGGGTACGCAGACGACCTTGCTATTCTAGCTACTGGATGCTCTGAAAACATACTATGTGACATGATAAGAACAGCCTTTAAAAACATTGAAACCTGGTGTGCAACCAATGGACTTTCAGTTAACCCCACCAAAACAGAACTCATTATGTTCACCAACAAAAGGAATTTGGGTAGACTAAAACTACCAAAATTATTCAACACCGAGATATCTTTGACGCACGAAGTTAAATACTTAGGAGTCATACTGGACAGTAAACTACTCTGGAACAAACATCTAGATAAAAAACTACAGAGAGCATGCGCGACCTTCTTCCAGTGCAAACGTATGCTCGGGAGAACATGGGGACTAACCCCCAAGATAACGAAGTGGCTCTATACGGCTGTGATTAGACCAACACTAACCTATGGAGCAGTCGTATGGTGGACTAGAACCGAACTAGTAACAGTGATATCGAAACTACAAAAATTCCAACGACTTGCATGCTCTGCAATCGCTGGTTGTATGAAAACAACACCCACAGCAGCACTAGAGGTCATCCTAGACATAACACCGCTAGACCTATACATACAACAAGAAGCAACGATGGCCGCGATCCGCCTCAAGCACCTTGGGCTGTGGGGCAACCCAAACAGCTCGCACGCAAAAGTTCTAGACAGGGCAATCACCTATGAACCACTACTAACCGCCCCATGCGACAAAATACCGAAGGTATACATTTTTCAAAAGAAGTACCTCATACAACCATGCGAGACCGAAATAGATCAATCAGGGATCAATGAAACTAGAATCTATACTGATGGCTCAAAAACCAACGAAGGTACAGGGGCCGGAGTCTTTTCATTTGATTACAACATAAACATATCAATGACTCTCGGTATGCACAGCTCCATATTCCAATGCGAATGTGTAGCAATCACCGAGGCAGCTAACACCATACTTCGGAGGAAAATCGAAAATCAAAATATACGAATTCTAACCGATAGCATGGCTATACTAAAAGCACTAGATAGCAATACTTGCGACTCAATGCTCGTTAACGAATGCCACCGAGCACTGGAGAGAACAACCCAAGCCAACCAAATAACACTCCAGTGGATTAAGGGGCACAGCAACTCTTTAGGGAACGACGCCGCAGACGAGTTGGCTAGGAAAGGATCTGAGACTAGAAGGGAAGGGCCATCTCCCTTCCTACCACTACCCTTTTCTCAATTGCGAGCGTGGATACGCAAACGCACAAAGACACAGCACAGTGAACGCTGGCTGCAAACCAAGGAATGCAAACAATCAAGAATGGCCTTACCGCAACTTGCACCACGTCTAACTAGACGTTTACTTAGTTTAAAACGACCAGATTTAAGAATCATTGTGGGTACTATCACGGGACATTGCCTGCTTAATAAACACTTGCACAACATTGGAAACACAGACAGCCCACTTTGTAGAGGCTGCTTGACCGAGGAGGAAACGCCCGCCCACGTTATCCTGGAATGCGTGGGAGTGGCGAAGCAACGACAGGAAATCCTCAAAAACCCGAGGTCACTCCGCGAAGCCTGCGAAGAACCCAGGAATCTTCTGTGCTTCTGGGCGGAGTTAGGCTGGCTAAACTATTAGTCAGGAAATCCGACGTACAAAGGACCAACTAAGAGTCCAAGTGCGGAAAAGGGAGTCCATTTACATTTACATTTACATTTACATGCAACCACAAGGGAAGGAAAACGACACATCACGTCATCTGAGAACGTTATTTATCTAAAAAAATATTCTCTATTTCCCAAACACTGAATAGGATTATCAATTATTTGGTCACCCCATAGAGATGTTATCAGCGTTCGGTAGAAATATGATAGTTTTATTATAACGATATTCGCTAGCTCATTGTGCGCCACGATGCCCGATAAGGGCTTTGTGTAGCCCTAATATGACAATATTATGTTTCTGACACAAAAGTGGTCTATTTGTGATATTTCGGATATGCAACTGTCATTTTACAGTAAAAGTAAAAGTAACAATCTTAAAGTTGCGACTGCGAAATAATTATACACTCATTATCAATTCATTATTCTAAATTAAATTTAAACATATAACTTATATATATTTTTGTAATATCCTTTAAATACCTTCATTTTGATACCCCACTCGATAGGTTTGGTAAACAAAATAATATTAACGATTATTATATTGTATTTATGTAGCTCCGAAAATCCACCATTTTGATTACTTTTTTTAACCCATCTAAGAAAACTTGGGTGATCAAGACGAATCTAACGATACCTTAACTGTCTACCAATCTGTTCTTACCTACTATTACCTACAATTAAAAAAATGATACAGCAAGATAAACTAACTACCTACTACAATCTATATTACAAAATGTACAAAAGGAAACAATAAGGCCAACTCTAGACCGTTACAAACGGTCAGTAGATAGGTAGCTCAAAATAAAATATACTTTCTTGTAACTTAGTCCCATATAGATATAATTTGTTTCTCAATCGCGTTACCGCGGCCTCAATGCTTTAACAATAAAGAAACAAAAAGCACAATAACGGAATGACCGACAAAATGTTTCTTTGTGTGTATGCAAATAACACTGTAATAACGCTTTATACGGATATTAATATTGTAGCTCTTTGTTGCGAGCTATTACGGCGATTGTGTTTGTTCTGGGGAAGGAAGGGGGCAGTCTAGGCCGAGAACAAACATGTTGGTATGCTACAGGGTGTTAGCCAACCTATAACTGATGACGACATGGATGGTCGAGTGGCAAGTGCATTGGACTGCTACGCCGAGTGTCGCAGGTTCGATTCCCGCATCAGGACAAACATCTGTGTGATGTACATCGGTGTTTGTCCTGAGTCTGCGTGTTTTCTATGTATTCTATGTATGTATTCAAAAAAAAGGCTAAACAAAAGCTATACCTACGCCAAATTTCAGTTCAATAGTTTCAATAGTTTTGGCGAGATTGAGGAACAAACATATTTCCGTCTTTTTAAACTATTTTAAAGATATACCTGTAAGTTTGACAACAAATGGACTCTACAAAATATTTGGCTTTCATTTCCAGAGTAAACACATGATATACTTTTTTCTACATTATTAAATAACTAACACCCTATATTTATCGAATAATTTAATCAAAATCCATGTTTTCTGAAAGACACGGCTAAGCTATAATTTGGAAAATAGATAGCTCATCGCACCTAATATGTAACTATTAAAATACGTCCGTCCGTTAGTCAGTAGCCGCCTGCCTCGGAACAATAAATGCATGGATACACCCACGATACACCTGCCATGTATTTTCAAAATAGATATTGAAATAGCTTTTGACCGAGTAAATCATGGGGTAGTTTTAAAAATTTTGGGAAATCATACACCTTACAACGATTTCCTTACGTTTCATTAAAACATCTAACTATTTGGAAAGAGAGCGATAACAAAGAAAGTTTCTGAAGACAAGAATAATCACTTACAATGCGGAGGGACCTTTATTGTTGGATCTCTAGGTTCAGAGATGACTATCGGATTTCAAAAATATAAAAGAAAATGATAACAATTTTCATCGGTTAAAGGTTAAATTTCAGGGTGAAGGAGGAGGGAAAAATGTATCTGCCGGCGTTTTTTATTCATCCAGTAGATTCGAAGCGATCATAAAACATCCAAATAAACACGATTTTTTGGTTACAAGTATGATGGCTTACTATCAAAATGAGCTATGCTTATTTAGTTCCTAGGTGTCGGTAACCTAATAACAGGGACCGTCAAGTGAACAAGCGAACAAAAGTACCACAGCATAGCTACCACTTTCTATGGCTGTGCCAGGGCATATTAAGCAGTTAGTATGTCATGTCAAACTGACAGTCACGCTCATTAGCCCCGCCCCAATTAGTGAACAGAGCAGGTGCGCCTTTTCGTGTCCATTGTTTGCAGAAGGGTGGAATTATGTTGGAAATGTTGAGACTGAGGAAGAAAGGCGGTTGAGCTTTATGATGTGACTCAATCGAGCTCAATAAATACGTACCCTCTAAGAGTCATCAGATAACTAGAACAAAATGAAAAATGAATCAGCTTCAATTCTGTGATTTAATTGAGCTACAATTATTAATGCAAGAAATGATGAGGTCACTAATGCCATATCCTATTTAGTCACAGAACAGGGAGAAAATGACGATGATGAATAGGAAGGAAGATATGAGGAGAAAGGCGAACGGTACTAGACCACTTCTACTTCAAATAAATAATCAGTCATATAATACCTATACTTAGTCATATTCGCTGCAAAAATTTGGATTCAGATTTTGGCAATTAAAGTGCTATATGCAATTTTTGTTAAGATGTAATGAGTATCTGTGCTCTAGAAATAAATTCTGTATTGCTTAAAATGCAATAAAAAGATGACTAGTTCTTAAAACTTATTTGCACAACGCAACGTGTGTTGAGTATTAAATTCAATATATTGACCATTATATTGTAAATTATTCTAATATTCAAAAGTATTTAGTAAAGCATAACTTGTAAACATGTTCCCAAAAAAATATTCGCAGAACACACGTTGTAAGGACCATAATATTGAAAATTATAAATTATTCTAATCTATTCCAAATTTCTTCCAAAAACGTCTAAATACAAGTCGCATTTTAAAGATAAGGTTGTTGAGTGAGATTACCACATTCAGAACCAGGCCCTATAAAAATAACTTAGGGATCCAGCGAACAGCATCATTACGGAGAGCGGGTGTTGGGACGAATTAAAATATTAATAATAAAGCCGTGGACCGCATTAGCTACCTACTACATACGGTACTTTATTGGGGAGATAATAAGTGCACACTGTTAAAGACTGTACGAGAAAATAACGTCCCTAAATAGACTTTGGTACTGCACCCACAGCTGGGTACATTATATGTATCCTCTCTAATGTAAAATGTAGAGCAATCTCTGGCAAGACGTAACGTCAATCTGTGAAATTTAGAGAAAAGTACTGAGCTCTAGCGAAAGAATCATATTTTTTCAAATTCAAATGTTTATTTGCATAAAATCATCATCATCATCATTGACAGCCTTTGAGGTTGCTCACTGTTAGGTATAAGCCTCGACCCTCAACCGTCACTGCAGCCTCTCCTGTACCCGCATCTATTGTAACTTTCGTCGACTCATTTTAATTACTTCAAATGATTCCTTCATATTAAAGAGGATGACTTAGTCCCGCCATTTTTCTAGATCTGCTGTAACTTGCGTATAATTGAAATGCAAGTTGTTTAATAATTTCGTATGACAGTGGAAACATGTACCACCTAACATTCCCGGCCGATGCTAATAGCCGCTCCGCTCCCGTCAACGACGTCGATGCGACAATTAATATTCAAATTAATATGTGTTTGAGACGTTACTCCAAATACCGCTCTTGTCCACTGTGCGTTTTCTCTTGACGACACCAATATACTTACTGCTATGTGGCTAAAGGATGTTATGAAAGTTATAGTAGATATCATGTTCTAGAAATTTATTTAGAATCTAGGTGATAATACGGTCTACATAGATAAAATAAATAAATACCTAATCCTGTACATACTTAATCAATATTGAACTTGTAACGGAAGAGCGTGGTTCCCTAACACAGGTATTCTCATACTTAAAAGGGAACCTTAAGAGGTGAAATTACGATTAAGATATTGAATAAAATATATATATGTATTTGTAAAATATTTGTATATGTAAATAAATAAAATAAAAAGGCATTTATTCACATAAATATTCACTAACCTATTATCCAAAGATGATATATTCTAGATACAGAGTATAAAATCTTTGTGTATTAATTCTGTAAGTATAGGTACAGATAAGACTGACGGTAGAGCCAGAAATCTCTAGGAGAGGCCTGCTTCCCGGAGCGGTTTTTACAGTTTCAGGTTTTTGTGGACAAACAAATTTCCTAGCGTCTAAAAGGGGGTTTCTGTTCACCCCCACTTATTCGTCTCCAATGGCCGGCTGCGTGCATAGAGTAGGTACCTACATAGAAAACACCCAGACTCAGAATAAACACTGCTGTTCATCACAAAAATGTTTGTCCTGAACCAAGAATCGAACCTGCGACACCGGCGTGGCAGTCCAACATACTTGCCACTTAACCAATCTTGTCGTCGTTTTTTTCATAACTTTTTACCATTTTGTATTTTTGTAACCGTCCCATATCTCCCATATTATTATATGGTATCGTTCTGTCGTACCCGGTGGTAAATTACCCAATGATCTCTTCGGCTGGTTCGGAGTCGACTGTTTACGATACACTTAGTTAACGAACTGTTAATGCAACGGCATGCAAATGACGTTTGTCTCTGAGCGCTGAGATAACGCTGATAACGCGTGTTTGTCCAATAAGAGGGACCATTTCATAAACACATGACATGTACACTTTTCATAATTCATTTCATGTTATGGTAAGTTAAAATTACAGGATAATGTGAAAGAAACACATGTATTCCGACCATTAAAAATTGCTGTCCGTTATAACAATTTCAAAAGCCTGCAAAAAGTGAATCCGGAATGTCGCAGACTGGGCTCAGTGGTGCGTTAAGGGGGAATTCTATGTACTAAAGTAGGATAATGATGATGAATGTTTATAATAACTATATGAATATTTATAATAACGTAGAAAATATACCTTACATTTTTTATTTTTTTTATTTGCATAAATTTAATTAATGAAAATACTTTATACATCGTAACCATCAATTGTAAAAAGATTGCAATAAATACTAAATACTAAAATAAAAAAAAGCAATAATATTAAGAATGAAACATTACAAAAATTTAGTACAATGAACGGTCTTATCGCTATTCAGCAATCTTTTTCAGTATAGAGACGGTTACGGAAATACAAAATAGTCGGGGGTGCACAAAATATATAAAGCAAAACTGAAAAGCAAAATAATTAAATTTTATGTCTAATCTAAGTAAGTAATCTACTACAGTTACAAAATATTCCTACCCATTTTAAAACACTATCTATTCGAAGCATCACACGGTCCTAATAGAGACGCTACTTCTTGCGAGTCTGCCGCCATCATCAGGCTGACTCCAATAAACATCATTATTCGGGACCGTATCGATAACTACATCGATTAAGATACTGGAACTAGTGATGTGCCAACACACCGCTAGTGACGTCCTACTTGTAGAATCGTTTTGTTTACGAGATTCTGTAATCAACGAGTTAAATTAGTAATGGAATTCGGGCTCTTTATGGTATAAGGTCTTTGAACACTTATAACTAGAGTTACAGTCGGGTAAAATTAATCAGATAAAAAAGGTAACATCAAAAATTATGTAATTAAAGAAATATAAAGCGTATGAATAAGCCTTTCAAAAATTATATTTAAATATATGACTATTAATTTAATATTTGTTTTGGTGTACAATAAAGTATTTCTATCTATGTCTCTCTAACCATGTATGTAGACAGATAGATATACATAGGCGAACTTAATGCTAGTTAGCATTCTCTTCCAGCTAACCTCTGCGTATTATGGAGATGTGGTAGTGCTAGAAAATAGTATAAATGTATGTAGTCTGAATAAAGTTTTTTTTTGTTAAATAACATATAATTGTCATCGTAGTGGTAGCTTGTTATGGTCATGGGTTTTAGTAGTTTAAGCAGGTAGGTAAGGGTATTATGCAAGTACAAGTGGGAGTAAAATGTATCATAAGAAACTAAGCAAAGGAAACGTTCATGTTAGGAAGACTCTTCTCAGCAGATACATTCAATACCTATTTTTGTTTGTTTGATTTTTCACTGAGACCTTTTGGGTCTGCTATGTAAGGTATCGGTGTCCAAATATAAATGTTCGAAGGCGATGGTCAATATTCTGTTTATGTCCGTAATGGAAGCAGTTTACGGTATTTCTGGTAGCATTTTTAAATTATTTTATCTGTGGTACTTTTAGTAGCCTCTCTGATTGGGTCGTTGTTTTTGAAATGTTTATTGTTTTGTAGAAAGTAAGATGTTAAAGAGAACTTAATTTACCTAATCACTTATATTCAAAAGTATAAAACGTAGACCAAAGTAAAAGTAAGCGAAGTAGAGACAAAAAACCGATCACGTTTAACATTAATTTGTTACGCGACATTTAAAATTATTTTCACAATAGGCACAAAACGTCGAATAAAACATAATATATTGCATGTTTTTATTGTTAATAAAACATAAGTTACACCGCATCAAAAACGATATAGCCATTTTAGGGTAGGCGCACATCGGCGGCAACCCTTAGCGAAAAACTAATGATTAATGGTCAAAAATACAATTTTACCATCACTGTCACAAAACTATAAACTCATCTTTATACCCTAAATAATAGAGACTATAAATATCATTTGTATTGTGGGATAACTTTGCCCGTGGTATTTGACTTTATTTATCTATTACTGGGGTTTTTGTTGTGGATCCCACAGATTTGTGCGATCCGACCAGAATGCGTAGCAAATGCGACATCTCAATTTAGCGGCATTGTCTGAGCGCACAAAGCCGGCCGTGTGTGCGCGCCATTACATAAATCACCGTGTTTCCGAGACGAGCCTTAGACTCTACCCTAGTGTTACATTACAACTACTTACATTATTTCACCAAATTTTGGTCGGTTTAATGAACCATGCATATTTGACTACCGTACAGCAACCAAAATGTACCTATATTCAGTATTTTTTTGCAAACTATGTATCTACTTACACATCTAATACAAGCTAAGGGGCTAGGGTAGATAGATACATATACCCTGTTGTGTACTTTTAGCTATTTTTATATAACATATTTAATAGTAATAACCAAGGTTTTACAAAAACTTACAACAAAAGTCGGTTGTTGTAATATGACCGTAGGCACCACTGAAAAGTCACAAGGAAGCAAAATACTCAATTTTGTTCACTTCAAAGACTTTTTTTTTAGTTATTTTGATTTAATGACTAAACTACCGATTTTGATATGTTTTTATCGGACCAATCTGAATGTATAACCTCTCAAACAAAAATAGAAAATCAAATCGTTTATGGACAAACCACAAAGTTTGTAGAAAACAAAAATAAAAAAAAAACATTCAACCGAATTGAGAACCTCCTCCTTTTTTGAAGTTGGTTGAAAAGAGTAAGCAATCTTGTATGCGATCATTACACATAATCCAAATATGTAAACACAATAATGAATCAAAAATTCTGAATTTAATTTCTATTCCATCTGCATTTTTTGTCACAGTTCCACAGCTCAACATTGTTCATCAGTGTCTATAAAAAGTCAAAGATTTAAGTAGAATTCCACAGTTTTATAGTCCTCCGGTGGGATTCTTCAAGGACCATAAAATTGTGCTGTAAGAGTCGCTAAGTCCTCCTAATCCCGCCTCGCCGGAGGATCTCCCAATCTTTGTTGTTGAAACAGAAACACTGAATCAACAAACTTTACCAATTTACCTAAATATGTAAAATAGATTCACACATCATTAAGATTAAAATAATAATACTTATGTTAAATTCTATAGCGACAAATAAAAAATAAAATAAAAAATCTCAATATACTTGATTTTATGCACATTGCACAATGAGTTTCTGTTTCATTTGTCATTGTTTTTTTTATTATAACAGTAAAATTACAAAGTATTGCTTTTGAAATTCAGCGTTAGAGAATTTTTATTTTAGATTATTTTTTATTCTTAGCATAACTATTGAACCTATCTATCTAAGAATAAAAAAGGTCCAGCTGAAAATCAGCGTTGGGTGACCTCTGAGGTTGTCCAAACAAAAAGTGCCTACTTAACATTGTTTTTTTTTTATCTTGTAATTTCTCTACATATGCCAAATCAATACTTTTCCTTTGATTTCTTTCTTTCTTTCTATCTCAGAAGGTACTAGTTGAATTCGTTATTTTCGTGTGTGTCTCCGCAAGCTACATTTAGCCACGCTGGCAATGTTATCCAACATGGCTCTGGCCACAATAACAACCAGAGGGTTGCTTGCTACCCTTCATACTTATACTTTGAATTATTTTTATTTCATTATTAACAATACATTTCACCCGTTTTGAAATATGATTTGCCGCCGCCATATTTTTTACCCCCTTGTCTGCGCATACGCAATTTTAAACGCACACACAGACATTCTTTTTGTGACCGTAACTAAAATGTATAAAAAATAAATGTTATAATTTCTATATTTATTGAAGGAACGAGCGTTGCCGTGTCAAATGAATAAATGGAAACTGGTTTTTTGATTCCAATATGTGTTTTGACATGTTTAAATAAGACGCGATTTAAATCCGCAGAATTTTAGTTCTGGTTCTGTAGAAACATGGAATAGAAGTTTGACTGGTTTTGACTACATATCTGTTTTAGTCGCGTCGTTTGTATTTAACAGCTCGCAATGAAACACGGTCAAGTATGTATGTACCTACATTGTAACTTGTTTCCCGTTTCAATTCCAACTTATTTAAAAATCGCCTGTTGGAGGAATAACTGACATAATTTTTAATTATACCTAAGTTACGATTTTACGTACGATTTTTCTGTATTATAAAAGGTGTTGTGCTTTAAAATTGAAATTCATAAAAACTCACGACACAGAATAGCTAATAGTCACATTAGTATTAGTCACATGCCAACTAGTAGTTTTCATGAATTTCGACAAATTTTAAAACACGTATAAAATCTAAATTAAAGTATGAAACCTTACTAATTGTTGTTCACACAATTGGAAAACATAGACGAAACGAATAGTGTGAAGAAATTACTATAATACGGCGTACTTTTTGAGTGTTTGTTCGAAACACTTTGTATGGAAATTTGCCTTGAGGATTACCCTTAAATTCATAAACACTTACAGCTTTAAAGAAAAAGAAGAGAGAACGCGAATGAAAATAAAGAAAACTCTCTTCTTGAAACAAGAGAGTTCTACGCTGACCCTGATTTTGCATTCTTGTTACAGTCGTAGTGGTGTCCTAGAGTGCAGGGTCCTCTGGAGGCCGGGCCTGCGCTCCGGGCTCCGGCGCCTCCCCGCGGGCTGCGCTGTTCACAAATATTTGTAAATGTTTTATTTCACAGCACGGATCTACCGGATCATATTTTTGGGTATGGCCCATATTACAAGTGAACGTGAGTAAGGGGAACTTATTTGCACGCAGCGCCGTTACTATGAGTCCAGAGTTGTAACAGAGTTTGTCCACTTATGTACAGAGTCAGTTTTTAATAAATACTAAAATATTCTGAAGGAAATACTTATGTACCCAGGTTAACACACTAGTTAAATGTTTCGTTTTGACTTTTCAAGGCCAAATTTTCTGAGTCTACCAAACTTTATCATCGATCAACAGACTAGTAACTAGATACTATACTACTAGATAGATAGTAACACTTTATTGTACACCCCTAGGAAACACACATTGTAATAACTACTACTAATAACTAGCCTAATTACGATTATTTGATTGATGAATATAAATATTTTTTTTTTTTTTCAGATGTTAGTTTAATGCAGTTGGCCACAGATAGTTGTTACAGCGTCACCGGACTCTCAGTAATAAATAAATACTTTCTAGCACGAGTTTTCCGCTTCCGCGCCCGCGCCCGCCGCCACTTATGGCTCAGACGGCCACAATTAGCCGCATTGTGCGCACCCTAATCTCTGGCCCGGTCGATGTAGATCGAATTATGTTTGCACACATGCTTACAATAACGCGCTTTTGTGAGCTGCGGGGATTTAACGGGAATTCTTGTTACGTTACATTTTAGAGCCTGGAGGGGATCCGAATTTTTAGTTTTTTATTGTAAACACTAACTTATGTCGTTCTGACTTTAGCGAAGAGTTAACTTGCCTGTGCAATTTCTATCTGATAACCTCTGAAATTAATTTTTTTTTGGACATTTCACACTACGCCATATAGCCCGAAACTAAGCAGAGCTTGTACTATGGGAACCAGATAACTGATACAATACTTATATACTTTTTTTTGTAAATACATGCATAGAATAGGTACATAGAAAACACCCAGACTCAGGATATACACCAGTGTTTATTACACATAATTATGTTTTGTCCTGAAGCGGGAATCGAACCCACACGGTATGGTAGTCCAATACATCTCAAACGGGTTATATTGTGTAGCTACTTTTACCTACAGATAACTCATTAAGACCTGAGATGTAACCTACCTACCCAATAGATAGATAGATAGATGAACACTTTATTGTACACCAACAAGAACAAATCAGAGTAAAACTATATATAGAACAAGTATAAAAAGGCCTTAAGGTAAAGTACTACAAGGGGTGGCTTTATCACTGTGAGCGATCTCTTCCAGGCAACCCAGCAATTTGGAAATAAATGACTGAATCTTACTTTCCTACTTATAATATTATAAACGCGAAAGTTTGTAAGTATGGATGGATGGATGGATGTTTGTTACTCTTTCACGTAAAAACTACTGAATGGATTTTAATGAAACTTTACAATAATATAGCTTATACATCAGAATAACACATAGGCTACAATTAATGAAGATACCTGCACAGACGAAGTCGCGGGCACCAACTAGTACTGAATATACTTGCTATACAATGGATCAGATGCAGCTGAGAAAAACCCATTCAACCATCCGTGTTGCCAAAAATAATATTTGGTTATTAGATATTAGTCAAAAGGCAGTATAAATGGTAACATTTCCGTCAAATAATAATAAAGCCCATGGCAGTGCGCACGCGCCGCCCAGTTATCTAATGCGTGGTCTCCGCGCCCAAGCGCTTGATTACTAATTAACTTAACTCAGATTTTAATTGCTTAGATGCCATCGTTATTTTGGGGATAAAATAATAAGCTAATTAACGGATATGTGTCAATATGCGTTAAAATAAAAGCAGTTAAAAAAAAGTTATTAAACTTGTTTAATCTAGCGTTAAAATGTATAATGTATAAGCCATATTGTTAACTATCTGAAGAAGTGTGAAGTCGTATATAAATTATTTCAATTTAAAGACTCGAGTGCACGAAAGGAGCCTCTTGGAGACGCACTTGAAATCCTTTCATCACACTGGTTCGAAAGAACTAGTGACACGATAAAAAGAAGTAGATTTATAGACAAAAAGTAGCCAGTAGCCACAGACCGTGGCAAAGACCGAAAGATGACTGCATTAAGAACAACTCTAACTAAAATCATTACTCTCCTTTTCCACAGTCGTATCGGTCGGATAAAAAGTTAAAATAAGGAAGGGAGACTTTTTCCTGTAGTCGGGAAGGGCTCTGAATAATAATAATTGATAAACAGACGCACAAA
Organism: Lobophora halterata; assembly: GCA_932526365.1. Lineage (NCBI taxonomy): Eukaryota > Metazoa > Arthropoda > Insecta > Lepidoptera > Geometridae > Lobophora > Lobophora halterata. The sequence goes on along the minus strand of OW052007.1, from coordinate 11,137,003 downwards.
CTGATATAATAGTCCAAGTGACACACAAACAGACGGACTGACAATAGGTGACATCAATGTGAACTAATTTCATACGGTCGCTCGCTTTCATTCTATACAATGCCATACTTCACTGTACAAATCAAAATCACACCCTTCATTCCCGAATATGCTCAAGCAAACTGAACTCTATTTCTTTGAAATTAAGATCGAAAATTACGTGATAAATATTTGTGTAGGGTGACAATCATTTTGACTTCCGCGCGACATCACTAACCCACACATTAGCGGTAGAGCCGCGCGTCTTTGTGTCGCCGTCAAAGTCACAATAATCGGCATTCACAAGTGTCTAGCTCGAACCTTGTCTCTATTTAATTTTTGTTAAGTTAGAGCTTAAAGAGAGGTTATTTTATTTTCAAAATAAAGATAACTCTTCATTGCAAAATACGAAACAGGAATAACTTACAAGAACGAGAAGAACATGAAAAGTAAACACAATGTCTTATTGCAAAATTTCAAATTAAATTTTGTTAATTTTTATTTGGTGGTAGTACCTACCTAATGCTAAGCAATCAACGAAATTAAATACTTACCTAATTGTTGGATCACAGATTATACAGTACAGTTATGCTTTAACATAAAAGGCAATATCAACTTTGCCGATTTACCAACTTCACCGGTAACATATGCTGATATCTTTATTAGACGCATTTACACTGTGATAAGGGTGTTATTGTTCACACAAAATATTTTCAAATGTTCATAAAATAAGTCATTCATGCAATTTAGATTAAAAAGACTATGATAGTGGACTAAAATAAAACAGGGAAGAATTTAATTCACTTTTACAAAATAAAAATTGCGTTCTATTTTTTTGAAACAATAAAATAATATTAAGCTGTAAAACATCAAATTAAAAGTTCACTTCATATTGAATTAAAATGACGATTCTAAGCCCAAACACAAAAAAAATTGAATAATACGTTTTTGCTCATTTACTAAGGTTTTGCACTTATTGATGCCTAGATAAAAATTATTATGTGTAAATAATTTTTATTTAGGCATCAATAAATGATCATTGATCATAGCAAGTAAATGATAAAACAATTTTCTCAAACGTTGACTATTTCTCCTTATCTTCTCTACTGCTATTATGTTACCTGAGGTTGCTACAATTCCTATAACAGTACATATAACAAGAACCTTTAAAATTGAAAAGTAAAAATGATATTTAGATAAAATTTTGCATTAAAACCCTAATTTTGATCGATGACAAGAGCCGTACTTAAGGTTCGCTTTAAGCCGCGTAAAATCCTCTTGTGTAATGTAACACATTAGGACATCTTAATTTCAATCTCGATAAAGGGCATAAGGAACGGTTTTATAAAAACTGGATTTAAAAGCGGGCATTCACACTGTTACCAACTATGCTAATATTGAAATTACACCTTTAAGCACTTCAGACAAAATAATAATACGATGCAAATCAAATTTTAATTTAATATCTTCTTCGAATAACATCATAATTGCATATTTATAACAAGTTATTTCAAAATTTTCAAATTAATGATTGCAGCGTCATCATTGGGCAGTATTATTGTTTTGATTGCAAATGAAAACCAATTATCTTCGTTATATTTTTGGAATAAAATTGTTGCGAATTATAGTCAACCTACTTACGAAAAAGAATTAGACTAGAAAAAGTTTATAAAAATATCTTATTAAAATAAGTTTTAAGAAAAGCTTTCAAAAATCAGTTACGCATTGGGGTAACATTATTTATTATTTTAATAATAATGAGGGTTAAATTTAACAAAACTATGAATTAAAATAATCAACGTTATTTTAAGATAAGATAAGATATATTTACTTGTCAAAAATATGGATACATAAAAGTTGGTAATATATGTATATATATCTAAAAAGTCCAGCATATTTTGCTTGATAATTCATACTTTTGTAAAATTTTACCCTTATTATTATTTCTATAACTTGGAGATACTTTAAAAACTATCTCCAAGTTATAAAAAAGTGATGCGTTAGTGGGATGGCAGGTTTATCTCAATGAATAAAGCGACAGTAACTGGCGACGACGGCGCGCGATTATCGTAATCACGAGTGTCCACCGCGGCCCTTTGAAGTGCCGCCCTCGGGTGACCACGAGACCCGACGACACAAGGGGTATAAGAAATGAAAAGTGAATTGTAATTAGGTTCTTTGGAGAAATAAATATATATAAACCGAAAAGGCTTTGTCCCAACTGACTGACACGCAGGACTAATCACTAAACGTATATATAGATTATGAAAGGTTCTTTCATCAAGGAGTGAAAACGCGTATTATTGTAAGTCAATTATACGCGATTTCCCTGCAAACGAGTTGCCGTCTACAGCGACTGACTAGTTGTTAACGCGCCAAAAAAGTTGGCAAATTTAGCCAACTTCTAGTAAATTTTAACGATGCTTAATTGCGAAAAAGAAGTTACAAGACTAGAGAAATATTAAAGCTTATAATTACTAGGCTTTTCCATTGTTAATTACTCCATCGTATAAAGTAACAAAATTTATATGAAAATATTTTATTTCTATTGGTGGACTTTTTTGACGTGACTACGTCTAATAAATCGATGAACTCAGGCTGCATGCACGAAAACGTTGACGTCTTTGTCCCGTAACGCTCTTTTTCCCATTACGCTGATGACGTTGTCAGTTTAGTCCGGTAAGCAACTTTACAGACAACCAATTTTTTGTCTTTATTTCCACCTCCATCTGAATTGTATAATGTGTACCTATTAATCATAATGCAAATTACAAAATGATAAAATTAAGTAGGTTCCTGTATAAATTCAGTCTAATTATCTATTGTCTAATTATTTATCTAGCAAATAAAATCGTTAAGCTATCCAAAACACAATCATAACGTAAACAAACGTAGAATTCTTGCAAATCATTTAAAAAAAATCCGTTTATTTTTTTGCTTATCACCGACTTTACACATATATCAGATAGTATACGTGTCTAGTCAACTTATTATTAAAAATATGAAATATAGTATTGAAGGACCTAATTTTTTGAATCACCTACACTCATTAGATCGGTACCATTGAATCCTATGAGTGCCTAAAGGAGGAGATAATTAGTACCTATAGCTACTTATCTAGATAGTAACAGTGGAATGGCGTCTCGGTTTTCACCAAAAAATGGGCGCCCTACTCCACCCACGACAAAGATGATTATCTCGCTACGCTCAGCGACAAAATTAATATGTTATTGTACTTATTATTACAATTTACGGAACCTTATACTCCGCCGATGCCGTCTCATTAGTTTTATAGCAGATCAGCTCTTAGGGCCGTCTTACACAGTGCGAGTTCGCGTGCGAGTTGCTCAGTCACATTTGCATATGGCTAAGCTTTTTGTTAAAGAGAAGGGATAGCCGGGTTGTTTAGGGTTTGACTTGCCATCTGATGATGGCGGATTCAAATTCTGGTGACAGTCATGTGTATATGGTTTGAAAAATTGAAAAAAATATGCATTGATACCGCATTTTCACAACCACAAACGTAAAAATCGTGAGGGTCGGTATGTCATGAAAAGAGAAAAAAATGTCTTTAGCTTATGACACCTACCATCTGCATTGGGTACGCGTGGTAAATTAAGTGAGACCTCTTCGCTCTTCAAGTGAAGAGTAAGCCCAAGTCCCAGCAGTGGGAAGATTATAGACTTATTATACTTATACCATAAGCTACTAACCATATTTTGCGAGTCACTGTCGTAGTTCTATAGTTATATACAATGCGAGCAGCTGTCTACTGAGTGAACTGCTAGCACAGTGTAAATCAGCCATTAGTTTGTAATATACACAGTAAAAGTGGTATTGTTATAAATTTTATATCGGAAAATATGCACCTACTTTGGAATTACCTTTTATAAGTTTAATAGCTCTACTAGCACTAAGTAGAGCGGTAAACACTTTATTACAATAATAATAAATATGTTAAGGTTTATAAGTACAAGTTACGGCTGAAGTTACTGTAAGTCCTGGTTATTGTACCTACTTATTTACAGTTTTATTACAACAGATTAAATTCGATAATCTGTACGTGTAAAAATAATTCTCGACACTTTTTAATTATATGTGCTAAACATAGTATTATATTATTCTATTAAATATTACTGAATATTAAAAACAAATAAGATAGTTACCTAACCTTAGACTACAAACTAATCAAAGAATACGTCATAAACTTCCATGATCGTAAAGTACTCTGCCTGCCGATCAAATCAAAACAAAATCACCCTAATTTACCCACAGATCTCATCAGGATGAATGCAGTTGTAACAAATCTGACAGTTCATCATAGTCCTGAGACAGCTGGCTCGACACGGTGGTCCTGCACTCCACAACACAATCGAAGACTCCAGCTACGGCCCATTTGAGCCCCAACAAAGACCTGGAATGAACCAAATCAAAAGCACATCCAAAATAAAGTGATTACGGCCCGATGCGTGTTTGCGACGTCCTTTCGGCAACAGATAAATAAATAAATCCTCTGAAATAATCCGCCATGAATAAATAACTGAGATCAGCCGCTTTGTCAACGTGACGTATTGTCTATTGACAGGTTTTGCCAATGAAGATGCACAACCTTAACATAACCATTGAGTATCTTGAATTTGAACTCTGTTACATTCAATTTAGAGCTGAAGATATAAGATCAGTCCGCACGAAAGTGTTGCCAGAGAGTAAGAAGTAAATCAACGCAGAAGTGACGTTGCATACGAGATGATAAAGTGCCTATTCGCGTGCAGGTTTCATGTTCCTCGATCTGTCTCTTAATCCGTCGGCGCTTAGTTTTGATGTTTTTGAAGATTTTTTGAGAGGAAACGTTCACTTTCTTCGACATCTGTCTTTGAGATAATTAGCCGAGACGTGGGTGGGCGAAGAACTTTTGCGACATACACTCTATTATTCTTTATAATAACTCCTTTGTTGGCTGTCAACGCTGTTTTCACTTTCAATGCAAATCCTTTACGTTAATACGTAAACAGAAATCGATAGTTGTCAATAGATTATCTAAGAGAGGAGTCACGTTTGAACGAACTTTCCTATTACCCTCGATCCTAATTACAAATACAAGCATAAAATAAAAATAAAACATTTATAATGAACGATAAACTATAGAGTCGGCATATTTTCACATAAAATTTGAAGAATCATTATTCTATTGTTGTCCGAAATATATGCCTTATTAGCGGACAAAAAGCGTATTGTTTCGCATCGTGCGGGGCCCGTGTGAAGTTGATATGTTTATTATAGCGGCAGCGGCAGCGGCAGGCAGCGGCGGCGTAGCGGAGGCGTGGCAGCCGCGGTAATGACAGCTTACCGACAATGCTGAACGGTATCTGACTCTGAAATTATAACACCTTTTCGGTGGTAGGAAAAAGTTTTGTAGGCTCGATGATTTTTCATAGATTGTAGATCTAAGAATTTAAAGAGGTGAAAATATATATGTTGAGCAGTGTTTGATGAATAAATAAATATTCAATTTACTATGACACTTTCGTATTAACATAATTAATATCGGATCGAAAACTATGTACGTATTTTTAATTATTTTTTTTATTTCACAGATGACTAGGTACTCTGCCCAAAATACATTAGGTATACACATCAGAAAAGGACTTAAGGCGTGTAGGTGGCTAGTAGGTGCCTATTCGTATTTTAAATATTTATAAAATATTATTTTTTTGTAACTAGAAACCGGCTTACATCAAGTTATATACTTATCATGTTTTTTTATTCAAGTTATTTGTGTACTGTCTGTTAGTTTCCGCGCTCTATGCTCAGTAGTACCGCGTCATTCGCACTAATAAGCCGCGCCGCGAATAATTGAGTAATCTAATATAATTCTAACACAATATAATTTCTAACACAATAATATAATTTCTGACATAATTGCGGGCCGTTCTTGCGGTGTTGTGTTTCATAACCTTTCAATTTTCTGTTACTTTGTGGTGCCGGCTCTGCACCTGTATCGAGTACCCATAGAAGTGTTTTATTACTTTTTTAACAATACATACATGTACACAAATAATATAACAATTCAGTTATCGAGCTTTAAAAATGTTTGTGAAGACAAAATAACCATTATGTTACAAACCAGCGCTCCGTATAACTTACTCTACTTCTACATTATTTGGAAAATTGAATCTAAAAAGTGAGCTAAAAAAAATTGGTTGTTCCTAAAGTTGGTTTACGGACGATAGTTTAACGTGACCACCAGCGTAACGGGACAATGAGCGTTACCGGACAATGACAGCGTTACCGGATCACGCTCAATCACGTCAACGATTTCGTGCATGCAGCCGGCGTTCATCGATCTATTAGACGTAGTCACGTCAAAAATCACAATCTAACCTATGTACTTTAAAAATGTCTTAATATAGGTAGATATTACTTAGAGCGTAATCAACCCCGTTGTTCACAGGTTATTCTTTATTGTTACAATTAATCATTAAACAAAACAATTAAAATTATATAATATTATCTCTCTCAATTTCTACATCTAAATAAGACGGGGACGTTGAACGAGTTAATTAAGGCGCGTCCACATGAGCGGATTACGTGGAGCGGCGCGGGCGCAGCGAATCGCACCTGTCCAGCCGCTCTGAGCGGTTATTTATAACTCTATCACGACTGTTTATAACTTATATATGAACTTATAACTTTATTGCTGGTAATGCTCATATACCTTTGGCTATTGATGTTTGAATAAATTACTATAAGCTTATTTTAACCTAGAAATGTTGAAACAAAAGGGATCTCAGTGATTTTTTTATTAAGTATGGACATTTCATGAAACGCTATCTAGCTTTAAACTAAGCAGAGCTTGTACTATGGGAACCAGATTACTTACCTGGAATAATTTTTACACTTTTTTAATATAATAGAATACATAGAGACCTTTAGACTCTGGACAAAAACCGATTTCCATCACAAAAATGTTTTACTGATACGGGAATCGAACCCACGACACCATCTTGGCAGTCCAACACACTTGCCACTTGACTATCCAAGTCGTCATTTTGTAACTTTACATAATTTTACCCGGAGTAAAAAATTGTTAACGATATCGTTTCCTATAGAAACGGTTCCGCCTCACCGCGTGTCGAGTGTTACCACGTGATCGCAGTGGTGTGACAGACAGACAGACATGTGGGTTTTATTAGTTTTGACGTGCATGTCTTTATTAGTTTAGTGGTAGTACCTAGTTAAATACAATTGTTCTCTTTTAAATATCCAACATTCTATTTCGCTACCGTAAATCATCTTTTCTATATCATAAAAATATGTATTTGACGACACCGTGGCTTAGTTGGTAGTGACCCTGCCTATGAAGCTTGGTGTTCCAGGTTTGATCCCCGGCTGTGGCAAATATTTGTGTGATGAACAAAAATGTTTGTTCTCGGGTCTTGAATGTTGTGATGTCTTGTATGTGTTCATGCCACCCGACACAGGGAATCCTAGTGCAGGGGTGTGAGTGTGTGATTTTTTTTTTTTTTTTAAATAAAAGACTTACTTGTTTAATTATGCAGAAAATAGTACTTCAAGAGTTAAGATCCAATATGGCTTCCTGAAATACAAATATTTTAATACAATAAATATTTCGAAGAAAGTTAAATCGGATTAAATTTAAAACCCTCCTATTGTAAACACCAATCTCTACGGTTTTGTGTTTTTCGCATTAAAATTATACTTGTGTTAAAGTCCAATAATCTTTTTAAAAAGACAAAAATTAAAATACTCTTTTAAATCTTTAAATAAGCTATCGTTATAATCCACGCGAATCCATTGAAATCGACTGACAAAGTACTCCGAATTTTGCTCAACCACTCTCGAGCACGTAACGAGCTCGTCTGCCGACCCACACCTGAGATCCTCACCCTCATATAATTGACACGAGGGCTGTATCAATTATGATATCATCTCTCCTTCCGATTGCGTTCCCTCATTCAGAGAAATGGGGTGGAAGTGCTTTCGTCACAGTTGAATTGATATCATCTTGTATTTTATGAGGTTAGAGGGGAGGAATTCGGAGGCGGAAAGACTTGAAGTACGCTTTATTCGAGAAAATTGTGATTAAAGAACTGCTCTTCGATTTCACATTATGCTGGTCAAAACCTCACAAAACCGAAACAGCTGCTCAGGCACAAGTGCAATTAGTTCAAAAAATGCAAAGCAAGAAAAGAGATTGTTATGGTAATACATAATCAACATAATTTTGGAAACCAAAAACTCATTAAATTATTTCTACTCTTGGCTCACTTGGCACAAGGTCTATTTTACATCAACTTTGGTGTGCTGAAAGCCTCTATTACCTTTTATGTAAACAAGTTACAATAACAAGCCGAACGAGGCGCTCTTCTGATTATAATAGCGCCTGCCCATGACTAGAACAGAGCTACACAGGATTTTAAATTACAAAGGCATATATAACACTGCTGTAGCATTCATCCCCTTTTTAGAGAGATATAGATTTTCAAACGACTTCAAAAAAAAGAAGAGGTTCACAATTCGGTTTTAATGAACTCAGAACTTTGTTGTTCATAAACCGATGAATAAATGACAATGGGCAAAAATGTATGGAGCCCAGGTCCCGATTTTTTTTCAACCTGCATGCATGATTTTTTTTTGTGGCACTGTACTAACAGCGTAGATAACATATTATATATGCCGTTTATAATCCAATGCAGCGGGGGAAAAAAGTTATTGGCTAAATAAAAATATAAACAATGACAAAATAAATTGGAAAAACTGTGATAAATCTCATGTTTTGTCACATAAAACCTGCCAAGCCATTTATTTAGTCACTTGCTGACTCCCTAAAAACCTTTAAAAATAAGTAAATTCAGAAACTAACCCGATAAAGAAATCCAAATGTAGGAAAAAAAGTGGTTGGCTCTTTAGCCAGATTCTTTAACATCTTGGCACACTTTTTTACAAATACTATTACACTATAGTTTATATGCATCTTATTTACAATATTTTATTATAATTTGATCTCCGAATTCTCTGATATACGAAACGGAAACCAAAGAGAATATAACCACTACGTTGAAGAGACGGGACTTCAAACAAAAAAACAACAAAAAAAAACATTGATCATTCTACGTCAAAACGAGGAAGAATCGCCATTACCAACATTCTAACAAAATAATCGTTAGGAGCCTTACCAACATGAAGAAAAAACTAGTGACGTCCTGGCAAAATTATCGATAGCTTACATATCGATGCTTGTCTAATTTAATTGAATCAGTAGAGATTTAAAGTCACACATGTTTATTTGAAATAAAATACCATGTTCATTAAAATGCGAGGTTTCTAACATTTTATTGAACATAATATTTTTTGTTCAAATAATCATTGTGTGGCTTTAAATGAAAATAAATATATATATATATATTTGTAATTTACAGTTTATATATATAATATATATATATACATTACATCTCAAATGAACGCATTATTATTATAAGGTCTCCTGCTGCTTCCACAGCCAGTCTAGAGCAACGTCCAAACGTCCCTTTGCATATTTCAACGCGCGCGGTGCTGTATCCTGCAATATACAATATATCAATTGTACTGTTAGCCTCAAAATTCTAGTAATAATTAAATCAAATTGTGTTAACTACAAGTTTCTTGTCAGACTTAGACTATTACTATTACTGTTATTATTATTATTACTATTACTATTACTATTACTGCAACAAAAGTAATATTAAATTAAAATTTCTCGCATATCGATAAAGTACTTTATGAAGTTACAAGATATATCACCGTATAAAAAAGTATATAACTTACTAGGATCACATGTTGTGATTTCGACAGTATTCTCTATCGGAATTTCATACTCATGGTATATAATTAGCTCCTCGTGAAACATATCTGTAGCATGGGCTAATGAATGTTCTGTAATGTTGTTTAAAAAACAAAATAGCAATATAATTTGATAGCAAGTGTGATAGTAGTCCAATGCAAAACAAATACAAATAAAGAAATCTGACACTTAACAATAAATAGGTACTATTATTTGTCGTAAAGTGGTGGTTTGCAAGGCCTCTAATTTGCAAATCACCCATACAACGAGCCTGGTTCACGTCTAGTTAACACATACCTTTCATTTGTTGTACAACTTTTATTTAGGCTCAAACAATCAGAGAAAACATGATATGGGAACTCTGATAGAATCTTGTCTGATAGAGGTTGAGCTGTTAGTCGTAATGAAGGTACAGCAGTATTTTTCAATAGGGTTTTTTTCTTTTTGAAATCCTTGTCGTGGAAATGTTTGCCACATATAAATTTATTTGCGTATAACTTTTCAATGGGTATATACGCCAAATCTTCTTTCCCTGTCATCTTAACCCACAGCTTGCACCTGTACACATTAGAACAAATATAATTTTATCGATATCGATATTTTAATTTGACGCACTATTTTCCAAATCCACTATTTTACAAATAAAATGTAAATAATATGATGTGGTTTAAACACTGTTTACCATTGTATCATTTTACTTGTGTTGTACTTACCGAGATTCATCATTTCGAGGGAATCTTGCCATGAAATACCTTCTTTTACCATCTTTTCTTTTCGATATCAAACCACAAATTTCACACTTTCGGTACGTCATAGTAACATTCTACAGTCATAAAACTGAAAGTATTTTGTAACAAAACCACTAATATATGATATAAATCACATAAGAAAATTTAGAAATAAATAAAGCAATGATCGGAATGTCGCGAATGAATGACGTGAGACAGAAGAGCGAGAGGTTGGAGACGTGAGTGAAACGTATATATAGCCACCATTAAAATTTTGCCTCCGTCCATACAAAGTTTTTTTAGCCCGTAGTTTCGACAGCCTGACGGAAACAATCCATAAGGTTTTTTTTTTTTTTTTTTTTTTTTCTTTCGAAGAACATATGTTCTTTGGTTTTGGCTTCACATCAAAGGTAGTATAATATAGCCAGTGTCAAGTAATTGGAGAGATTATTTTGTCATAAGTCAGAGTCGATAAGTCAAGTCATGCCCCTGTAAAGTAGTGGTGGTTGCGACTTTACTAGAGGCTTCTATGGAGTTTTGGAGGCAACACGAAAAGTCACGTTTTACAGCATTACACTATTCACCAACACTCATACACGTTATCCATAAGGTTAGCGGTTTGTTTCCTTTTTTTAAACAAATAGTATGTCACACAGAACTAATAAAGTATAGAAACACAATGTAGTATATTGAAAATGCGACCAATAAAAGAAGCCACATTGGCTAACTCCTAGTACATTTTGGTCCGATGCTAATTTTCGAAAAAGAGAAGTAACAGGACTAGATTAATATTATAATGTTAAAACTACTAGGCTTTTTCATTGTTAATAAAACTACATCTAAAAGGTAACAAACATTTTTTTGAAAATGGAGATTACAAGGTATCTGAAATTGTTTCTGGTCTTACGACTCCATTTTGATTTGATACTGTCCATCTTGGTGTTCTCTATATGAACACCGTTATTCATCTATGGTATGTCATTGACGGTATTTTTTTTTTGTCGACGAACTTTATATGTTTTTCAGTAAGGCTCCACATCATAGTGCCAAATGTAGCCAGTGTCAATTATTGGTAAGATTATGTTTAATTTTAAGTATGTTTATAATGCGACTTTACTATGGCTTCTATGGCGTTTTGGAGGCAACACGAAAAGTCACGTTTCACAACATTACACTATTTACCAACACTTATGTACACGTTCACGAGCACATAATGAATAAAAACCCCACCGTAAACATAAACAAATACACTCAAAGTAATACAAGTTTTGTAAATAATTTAATTCCGCGAATGTGACATTTCACGCTCCCGCCAAAACTCAACGGTACTTATTTGTATTGGTTTTCATCAACTGACATCAACTATCATTCTTGTCAGCTGACAAAGACAGTAACAACTTAACTCTGCCAATCATGTTGGCAACGTTACTTTTCCACGCCATTTTACCATCGATACTACGATGATTATATCAAACTAAAATCTTATATCTTGGTCATTTACTAAACCCCGCTGCATTAGAGATTTTCATAACTGAAACGAATACTTATAGATATCGAAATGAATTGTCAAATAGGTAAAATAACTGGAGGCCGAGACCTGTTTGCAATTATTTTTCCTATGATGCTTATATCAAATTAAAATCTTTTATTTTAGTAATTTTCTAAACCCCGCTGCAATTGAGATTTTCACGACTTAAACAAATACTTAAAAATATCGAAACGAGACCTGCGATGCCCATTCTCCAAACATCAATCAATTTCAGTAAAATCTTGATTATATCTTATGTTGCCCAGTAATGTCACTAATTTAAGTGCCCTAAAAACGAGAAGAAAGTGATGTCTCCACATAATTGTTTAGCAGCAGAATCTGAGCATATCTCGCACCTGCCCTACGTTATGTGCACAAGCAAAAACTTCGCATATCAGGGTCTGTACGTCTCAATCAGGCACTTTACACACGCGTTGACAGTCGGTAACGGCACGCGGGGCACAGCGGCACAGCTCCCTCGACGCGGGTGGTGCCAATTAGTGCCGGGATCCATCGCGCCGCCGCACGGGTACATACCCGCCGGGATGCTTGGAGCACGGGCAAGATTCGCAACACTCGAAACGAGATACAATAACTTACAATAGACTCTACTTACCATGATAGCTTTAAAATTTTGGAGAATCATATTTCATTGCCTAATCAATCATCATCATTGTTTTAAATAAAAGGCTTGGACCTGACTGACTGACTGACAGATAACGTACAAGCCAAACCGCTGAACGTAGAGACTTGAAACTTGGAGGGTGTGGGGTGTATTCGTGTTCGTCATGAAGTGCAAGCGCGTAGTAAGAAATGAATTTTATTACTTCGTAATAAAAACCAAGGTGGGGACGTAAGCTAGTTAATAACCCTTCCTTGGCAGTCGGGTAAAAAGAAGAGTCTCGCTTCTTTGTTTTTATTTAGTTATTTTTATATTGGGAGGTTTGATTTAAGGTACTATTATGGCGTGGTAGGACACACAAGGCTTGCATCTCAATATTATCTATTTACAGTCTTCTTTTAAACACATACCTACTCGTACCAACTTTGTATTTATTGCAGTGTTTTAACAAGATAGAGAAGTCAAATTAATCTGCTACATCTATTTTTTTTCTTATTATAATCGTCTAAACTTGCTAGCTAAGTGATCTGACCATCCGACCATCCCTGCCTCAGACCTCGACTCCTTTGAGGGTCACTCAGGAGTGAAAGCGGTCCGTCTCCGAACCCTCGGCCTCGGCTCTAACAGCGTCTTCGGTGCATTACGCTTGTTTGTTTGTTATCTTTTTGAATGTTTTACAAAGACCTGTAACTCAATACCGTGTTTTATCACGCGAGGGTAATGCGTTTATCCTTGTTACTGACCATCGCTTAGGAGTCGGATTTATTTACCGGCGTCTGTGATATCTATGTCTCAGGTAATTGCAGTTTTTTGGATGTCGCGTCGTAGTCATAGAAATAGGACTACCCAACTTCTATCTTATAAGGTACCTTAGGATTAACAAAATATGCAAGCGATAATAAATCAAGGTTGTTACAAAAACATGTTATAATTGACTTCAATTGGACTGTTTAAGTGATCGTAAACACCACTGAAAAGTCACAGAAAAGAAAATACCTACGCAATTTCTATTGCGACGGTATATTATTTTCACTTACGTTGATTTACGTTGTTTTGCCAGTCAGTCACTAAACATTTTCAGAAGCAGAGTCAAAGAGCACTACTTATCACTGTGATATATTCAGTATTTGTGTTAGTATATATATATATATATATACTTATATATTTATTTATGTATAGGTATTAATTCTAGTTTATTTAGTATATATCTTAGTAGTATTTAGATATATTTATTCAAACATTATATATATTTTCTTCTTCATAATTTTAATTTATCCATTATTATTTATGTTACTGTACACGCCCCCACACTTTCCATGGTCTCTCTCTAACCTCAGAAGGTTTGCTGGAAGAAAACTCTTATTAGGGTTAAGCTCGCCTTTGTACATGTCTTTTCTTTTATGATTTGTATTCTAATATGTTTGTGTGTACAATAAAGAATTACAGAATTTAAAAACTAACAGCAGTTTTTTTAAGGTAGGTTGAAAAGCTTTTGTATTGAAAATTATTATGTGATTTGCAATTATGGAAAACAGTAGTTATAATATGAAAAGGAACCATTAGCACCAGACTACGTCTTTGACACGTCATTCTTAGATTCCCTCCCATCAATGAAATTGCAACCTCGTGAAGAATGTCTTCAACGAAGGTGGCAATGTCTTCCGAAGTTCAACAAAGCGTCTCCTTTCCTTCACGTGTGAATTGTTATTTATGACTCACAAGTATGCGAAGAATTTCTGCCATGCTCAAAGGTGGTAGAACGTGGTACCGGCCCCTTTGCTCGCTAATGTTTGTGGATGCCAGGAATACCACCACGCCTGCACGGCTGCCGTCAAGGTGGGAGTCAGGATGTGACCTGGTGGAGCGTGGCGGAGATAATTGGCGGCGAATGCTTCGCTGCTGAGGAGGTATCGGAGCAAGGAGTTTAACGACATTTGGTGACGATTATAAGACTGGTATTTTAACGAAAAATGGGAGGTAATGTGGAACAAATTGATGGATTGATGATTGAGTGTATTTAAAAGTCTATTATTAGATATATTCCTTTTTAACCGACTTCAAAAAAGGAGGAGTTCTTTAACTGATTCAAAAAAATCTTATATCGGATGTATTTTTAGATTGGTCCTAATCGGTTTAGTAGCAACTAAACGAAATTGCGTATTAAATTGCCTTGTTATTTATTTTAAAACAAGTGACCAGACGAGCTAAAGAGACTAAAAATGAAGAGAATCTGTGAGTTTGTTTAGATTTTCTTCAGAATACATTTTTTCCCATTACCACACCATAATCATACTCACGGTTAACAAGTCCATAATGTTTATAAAGGTGTTATTTTGAGCTACTCACAATAACAAGCTGTTGAGTGAAGCACGTGTGTATTCGGCAATTTGTCAATGACTTTGAAGTCGGCCCCCCAGCGCGGAATGCGTTCCATCATACAAGGTGCTAATGAGAGTCTAAAACTATTAATTACAACCGAAGAAATATGGCTAATGATTAAGACATAAGATAGGAAGAGAGAATACATGCTCAGTGATGCATGTAGGAAGAATCATATTTCTGTATAGATTTGTTTGATCTCTATTAGGTATATTCTACGCATTACTACATATTTAAAAAAAAATGTATTTCAGTATTATATCAGTTGTCTGGTTCCTATATTTATATTCAAATTTATTGATTTACCTTTGGAAAATTTTATACACTTGTATATTATTAGCTCTGCTTAGTTTATGTGTGTGAAATGCCCCATATTTTTTTCTTATCGTATCACTAGCTCATTTGAATCTGTGTGGTGAAAGGATTTCAAGTGCGCCTCAAAGAGGCTCCTTTGTGCACTGCCCCAAATATATAGACATATACAGAATAAGAAGAATAAGAGACATATATAGAAAGCTTAAGCTAATGAACAGCCAGTTCTTAATAATCTTCAGCTGTTGCCCGTGGCTTCGCCTACGTCGTATCGGGGTAAAAACTAGTAAATATGTATACCTTTTTATAGCTTAACTCTACCCGTGAATTTGTCGTGATTTATAGAGCAAATTTATAGAGAACCTACTTTATTTTTTTTACAGGCCAATTGATTGAATCAACTAGACATTGTCCCCGAAAGGAAGCAAGTTCACGGCTTGGTTCCTGCACTAATTAGCGCAGGGCTTCCTGCATGATGGATGGACCGCCAGGAATGTGGTGCATAGCAGAGAAGTGCTCGGGGTTAACAAGGGGGCTATTTTTGGAAAGGAGAAAAGTTTGATTGTGATGTCAAAAGAGATTGTAAAGGGTTTGAGAAACATTGTGTAGCCTCTATAGAGCTTATGCGCTTTGAGACACCTTGATAGTCTGTCTCGAAGTCACTGTAATTTAACTAGCTACAATACCTTCCAAACCAGGACACAGAAATGCTTACACACATACTTAGCGGCATAACACCTAGCACTATGAATAGAATTAAAGATACTCTACTTTTTACTAAGACACCCGAATGCATTTGCACTAGTTTAAATGCTATAATTGAAAACCATTAATTTAAAACTAATCTACCAGTTAGGGCAAATTTACGAGCCACTTGACTAGCGATGCCACCCAGCTTGCCTCGAGATAACAGACAGACGTTTTGCTAAGTGTCGCGGCTTTTTAAACATCTTTATTTGACCTTTAGAGATCCTCTAATCTCACTGGTAAACGGTAAAAAATCCCGCTCTTTACTCAAAAATAGTGATGTAAACCGGAACTCTAGAATTAGTCTAAAATTTGGTGCAAGCTCTGAAATCGGAATTTAATTTGAAATACCAAATATTCAAGGACCTATTTATTTATATTAGGCTATGTATTGACTAAGTAAGTAGTAATATGAGATTTTTATCAGTCCAAGCCAATTATATTCAAGTCGAAGATAAAATGATCTTCAGGATCGAGGTACTCTAGATTTTTCACATTTTTCAATTGCCAGGAAATTCAGCTTTAAACTGAACTAAGCGTCAATTTCGTTATTCAAAAACAGACACAGCTATCCAATGTTACCACGATATGAAATTCGGAAAAAGTTATGATTAGGCCTCGAATTTTTCAAAAGTTCTTAACCTCTTTAAACTGAAACTCTTTAAACAGATTTTATAAGCAATGACTTTTTTGCCCTAAAATGCAATTTTACTTCCTGCAAAACTTCCAAGAAGTTGAACTTTACGAGCCTTGATAGGTCTTGATCATCCATTTCCTATTTTTATATGTACGGAACCACTTTAGTTGAGGTAATTTTTTTACGGTATGGTGTCGTGGGTGGTTTATTTTTTAGCGATCGTTTAACCAAAACACGGCGCCCTCAACCCAACCAATCTACAACCCCAGCGCTGGGCATATCTCTACCTAATTGGTGTTTAACGAAAATGACAGCTGGGACCTTATCTGCCGCCATGTTGCGTAAGATAGTAGTTAGTAGTAGTAGCTAAAGAAAATGGGTTCCCAACGAGTTACATCTAAACGAGTAATAGTGTTACTCGTTGCTAAACTTTTCCAATGAGTAGTAACACTCTGAGTCTGGTCTTTTACTCGATGAGAAGGAAATTTTAATTATTTTCACACCACCTGCTCGACAATATCACATTACATATCAAGCTATCATCAAGGTAAAGCAAAGCATTACCTACCTAGGGATGTAATGTTGTATGAAACTCCCAAGGGTAGTAAAGTAATTTGAATTTGGAACGTCAAATTCGTGTGGAAACTTGTGGAAAACTAAGTAAAAGAACGCCCATAATGGCATTGAAAAAGGTTTGTTCTAAAATCGAGCTGGCCACTCATAAAAAAAAAGAAAAAAGGCGCGACTTCAAACATTGTGAAACAAAAGACGGTGTTGGCTGCTGAGTTCGGAGCCCTTGCTTTTTATTGCCTCGCAGAAGGTGTGAAAAGTAGAGTATGCTCCTCTGGGATAGAGCCTGTCTTCGTCTTGGGCAGCTTGAACCCCTCGCGTCACTCAGGACTCTACATAACTCCCTCGCTTCGCTCAGGAGTTAACTGAGTCCCTCGTTAGCTCAGGGTTCAATATGCCACCCGCGACATAAGACACTGCTTTATCCCCTTAGTGCATAATCTACTATTTTACCCACTTTCCGATTATAGGAATACCTGTAGAGAGGTTAAATAATCAAGATTTTACAAAAACATAGACAACCTACTTCAATTGGACTGTTTTAGTGAGGGTAGCAAAATACGCAATTTCGTTTACTTCGACGACATATTTTTTTCAGTCATTTGGATATAAAAACTAAACTACTGAATCGATTTTGATGAAATTTGTACGGAACCAATCTGAAAGGATATCCTCTTAGACAAAAAATATTTTTTCAAATCGGTCCATAAACAACAGAGTTTTGATATAACAAACATAAAAAAAAAACATTCAACCGAATTGATAACCTCCTCCTTTTTGAAGTTGGTTGAAAAAATGGTAAGGAGAGCTTCTGAATCTTATAATGATGTTTTTAATCATTACCATACTACTTTTTTACAATTTGTTATCAGTCTGAATCAATACTTAATGACCCCTAGGGAATGGAACTCGCTACCTGCTGCTGTCTTCCCGAACAACTTCGATCTTGGTCTCTCCAAGAAACGAGTATATAGGTGTCTTCTAGACCTTCGAGATTCATCGTCGGCCACATAATCACTTAACATCAGCTCCTAAACTATATCCATACAATCAAATCAGCCTAGTGGGTTCAGCGTATTTGAGTAGCAAACATTGATTCTGTAACTCTTCAGATTTTACTTCGAACAGACACACGAATCAATATCAAATTCATAGCTAGCTATACTCTCAAAATAATACACTTACAGTCCCCTAAATTATGGACAGATTAACGGTTTGTATCATCTTTGTTTCTGAATCAACAGGTCACCCAGTGGGCTGAAACAAACATAACTAGAACAAAATTGAAACAGGAACAAAATATCCGAATAACGTAAAATTTCGAATTAGGAACCGACGCGGTGTGTTTACAATAAACATGCAGCGTTGCGTGCGATCTTTTTCATGCGTGCGTCGGCGCTTTGAAGCGTCGGTATATTTTGAAAGCATCTCTCTAGTTCGACATGAGTGGAGCTAAATACCCGATAAAGCCGGTGTTTTACTTGGGATTAGCGATGCTGGTGGCCTTCAGGCTCCGACACACAAATTATAAAGTTTACTAAAATAACAGTTACATACGTTGTACAATGGGGCGGTGTTTTTGAGTCTGATGCGAGCTCTTTTATAGTTTAAGATGTAAAATAAACTTACTAATAATACTTGCTTAGGTTCATATCATACATTCTTAGAATAATATTAAACCGACATAACATAAATAATTGTTAAGTCAAGCTACATAAAAAAACTTGTTTTACCACCTTATCTGTATTTATAACAGAATACACTCATCTGATATTTATTTAGAAAAACTGACAGAACTATAATACATAAGTATAAATTTAGGTGTAGGTTCTACTGTTATACATATATTTTTCTATAATTTATTTTTATCTGTTACATTATACTCAGTAAATTTCAATAAAAGTTACCCAAATCTATGAATAATAACACAATGATACGGAATAAAAGTCACTCATCGTAATTCGTCTTTATTATCACACCAAAATGTGCTTACAAATGAGCCCTATGCAGATGCAGATGTCGAAGGATGCTGCATTGCTGCCCTACATTTACTGCGGAGTGAGTTCCAGCAATGTTGTAACAATATTATCTATAAATATTAGCCCGATTGTGATTTCAATGAGGGTTGGTCCTTTGTGCGTCCCACTGTGTGGTTCTATTACAAACTTCACAAAATTAAAGTTAAACGATTATGTATCTTACCACAATGTAATAAAAGTTACGTAAAAGGTTTTTGAAAGATTGCTAGAAAAATATTGACGCATAAAACAGCATGATCATGTTTGCAATTCACAGGACATGTGGGAACACGGGCTTTTCAATTTAATCGAGATTTATATCATTTGGACGCGATCAAATTTCAAATTATAATGTTTTTCCAAGTTTCGTAGTTTATAGGCGATAACTGCCACGCTTGTTTCCTCTCATAAACATCACCCGATAGTTTTTGGTGATACTTTATAATGTTATTCGTGACTTTATTAGTCTTAAATTACTCCGACGACATTTCGCTTATAAACTTGTCTCCTAAATAAAACATGGTTACGTTTAATGGAGATAAAGCTCACAAAACGTATAATAAATGAATTGTAAAGTTTACTCCGACAATATCTAATGCATTCGGATTTACGAGTCTCACAAAACCGAGAGTACACTCGAGTGGGTTTTAAAAAAGCGGTGAAATGTGCGTGCGCGCACAGTGGGCCGACAGCGCCCGCCGCGGGACTAAACCTCGCCATTAGCGACTCCAGCGAATATCGACAATTTGCTACGTGCGATTGAACACCATCAATGCGATTTGTACACCCTATGTTCAACTTATAACGGCTGTCACATCAAGTATCAAAAAACCAACTCAATTCTCTACTATTTAAGGTTTACTATCGTAGATGCGACGAGAATAATGTTTGCCAAAATAAAGACATAAGCGTCATGTATTGAGGGCGAATGCCATAAAATGTTATCATTTATCAAAGAGATGTGTTTGTTATTGCAATAGCGGTTATTGTGGTAAACGTCGGCGTTACCATTATTAATAATCAACCGATGACATCTGCACGTTACGGTTTATTTCTCGACGTGTCGTAAATCTTTTGGGGAAAATCCTCGTAAATGTTCTTTATGCATGCAACAAGCTGGAATGACCAAGTAACAATACAATTGGAACAGGGATAAATAAAAAAATTCGAGACATTCAATATTTTTAGCATTTTCTTCAGAACGACTCCTAAATAATATGGTAGAAAACATATAGTTGCGAAAGCACAACAACAGATTGAGACGGCACAATTAAATAAAACGCTTAATTTATTACGAAACGTTCATTCTGATAATGTAAACACAGCGACTGCAGGAATAAACAAAAATGATCACAAAATCTTTTAATACCGCTGTAGACTACCGATGATACATTTAAGCTTTAAATAAAATCAACATATTTACAGAATCTGCCCAATTTATCATCGTCAGCGCAATAAATACGTTTGGCAAACACGTCGCTAATCCACGATGTTTGTACAATCAATGCGTACGCGCAGCTTTCGCAAAATGGCCGCGCTAATGTTGCGAAACATTCATTTAAATAGGGGACCGGTGTTTATCGTTATTATTAAGTTGTAAGGGATTTTTGACTTCCGCACATTCATCACACATGAAGCGGGATTCGATGAAACCACCAGTTCAAAGCGTGCCAAATCTATTGAAACGAGCGCGCACATTGCGTTTTTTGTCCGTTCCGTCCCACTGTCCGAGCCATGATGGGTTTATTGCGGGTGCATTTTGAGAGTTATTGGGCTCTCATTCTGTGAGTGACGAAGTTATATGGCTGCTGTAAAACAATAAATAAGTTGATTGTTTACAGTGTTCGTGGTTAGGGCATTGTCCGGGCCTATGCCTCGCCGTTCGACACGGTCGCCGTAAACCGATGATGGAACATTAATGGCATTCAAGACGCATTCAACCTCATTCTGGATACGATGACGAGCTGTATTCAAACTTCTTAGACTCATGAACGCTATTTAGTAGTCTCTTTGAGACAAATGAAAGCCCCTATTTAGTATTTTATGAAGAGCAGCGGGGAATCTGTGGTCAGAATTGGTAAAAGGTCGTTACGAGCGTGACGCTGTGATCGATATTAATTTATTGCACTGGAGAATTCTGGAGAAAAGGAAAAAAGTTAAAACTGTTAGCAGCGGGCTACACAACTTGCATTATAACAGTGTAAGTACATGTTTCCAGTTATAAACAATCAGTTTTTTAGGCAGCGGAACAGCACAGTGACTTACAGCATGTGGTAAAACACATCAAGAATTCTACTACTAATATAACAAGGGTAAATAGAGCATGAGTACTTTTTTGACTGAGAACATATTCAACTCATTAGACTATTTACCTTTTATTATATACCTGCTGAATCTCAATTCTCAAACAATAAACTGTTAGTCAATACACATGTCTTGTTGCAGTGAGAACATCAAATCTACGACTGAATTTGTTCTACATTAAAAAGTTTTATTTTGTAGTTTTTAAAAATAATCAAACATTAATATCTACTGTTAAAAAAATGTGGGATGATACCAAAGAACATAAATAATGATAATTACAAATAAACATTTTTTTTTTGTTCTAAAGCTACCGCCTTCTTACAACTTACAGCTGTATTGCCTACAGAAAGCAAGATTCGATGACAAATCACGTGGAAGTAGTGTTCCCGTGAGGATAGTATTGTTCTTGTGCAGAGAGATAATCCTTTGGGACCTCCCCTCACTTAATGTTTTCATCATTACTTTGCAGTTTGGCTCCTGGACTTGGCTAGAGACGAAAACAGTAGCAAAAGTATTATGTAGAGTTAGAACTCACGTGTTTTTTGAAAGTTTTCTATATTTCTTTATTAGTTATTTACGTTTAGTTTAAATTTTTGATTAGTTTTGGTTCAGTAGTTATATTTTTGTGTTAACTATTCGTTTTTTCAAAGATTTTATTGAAATTTTTATAGTCTTTCATAAGTAGAGTCACATTCTCATTCAAATGGTGGCGGAGCGCTGCTTTTGACTCTTTTCTATATCACCACTTAAATACAATATTTCCCTTAAACCATAATCTATTCACCGAAGATTTATTTAACGTAAATCATCAAATTCGAAATGAAAGCCTTCCGGCGGCTTGCACAAACCGATCGCTTACCGACACTCTAATTCTATTGTGATCAACACGCATCTACTAAACACGTCACTCTTCTATCAAACACGAAACGGCGCAAGTGTGGATCGCTACGTTATTGGGTACTTTTTAAAGAATAAGGTCGACTTTGAAAGGTATAAAGTCAAAAGTCGGTATCCTTTGGGCCAAAGGGATAAATAGAGATGTCGGAGCCACACGGGGACCAAAGGGCCGACGCAAAAAACTAACAAAAGCATCAGTTTTGGACACAAAGCGACATCGGGAAATAAATTATTTCATCTGTTCAGTCCTTTCACGATAATATTGGCAAATGTTTCCATCTGCGACTAGCCACGCCCTCGTTACGATACAGCGGGAAAAAAATATTTTCTATACATATTGATTGAATACTTTATGTCTTCGATTTTAGAGTTGCAAGTCTATTGAGCGTAGTGGATAGTGGGTCGGCGCGTCAAAAAGTCGACAGAGATGTTTCTTTTAATTTTTTTCTATTAACGCAAACATATATTTTGACTATGATGTTTTTATTATTTTTGTTCGGGATGGAAACGTTATTTGTGGATTTTTTCGCAAAGCGGCGGCGCATACGCATGCCTAATGTTTGGAATTGTTCAAATGGGAGTCCGATACATTCCTAGAAAAGCCGACAAAGTGTGGCTGGTAATTATCTAATCGGCACTTTGACTCTTTCGAGTATTTGGCTTCCGTTGGGGTGCCATTAATCAGCAGTAACTGGACAGGAGGTAGACAATAGCGTTTGCCATTGGTCCGCAACGACACAACACTCTATGTGCCCAAAAGTTGCTTTGACAAAGCCAAAGACCAAACGCATGTACTATGATAAGATAATATATCTACGAACTAAAAATTATTACTGAACTTTTTAATTAAATGCAATAGCTAAACGATCAACAACAACCATTCTTTCTTAAAGTCCACAAGCGCTACAGCAATGCTCGACCGGTCTATGTGATTCAAAGTTGTGTGTAGCACTGTTCTGGTTATGAACAATGAACATGCGTGATCTCTTACTATCAGGAGAGCACCATAATATTTTGTCACTTTTTAACAAGAAAAAACTATTTCACCTAATTATCTATCCGTTGCATGAAGTATTTAATTTTTATGTGTCGTAGTATCGCCCCGATTGGTAAATAAAAAAAAGTTAATGATTGGTAAAGGACCCAATACTGATGACCACCAAATATTTATAACGACTTTTATCGCTTGAAACTATGCGTTAACATTAGCTATTAATACGATAATCTCTATTCTAATACCCTTTAAAAATTCCCCATTCGTCTCTTTTATACCGACAATAAATGAGGCAGGCTATAAATTGTGCAATAAATCTAACATTTTCTAGATCAGGCAACACAAGATGGGCGGGTACCGGGGTTACCACAATATTGTTCATACCGTACACGTCTGTAACACGAGAAGCACTGCTAGTCACCTGTTTGTTTATTTTTAAAACATCTACAGTCAGATAATGAGAATTTGGCTGCCAGGTGACCTAGAAATCAATATAATTCGATTAGTACACAGTCTAAGAAATTATTACAACATTAACGATCTTTGAAATTCTTGAGACTGGCTAGTAATTTGTATTAAATCACTAGGTTTAATATATTAAGGTGTTCAAATACCTGTGCAATAGGCAAGTAGGTAAAGTTAGACTCTATTGTTATCTGGTAGATACCTACGAGCTCTGACAATTATATTAATAAAATGAAAATAAAAGCTTGTTCGTAGGAATGAATGGATAGATGTATGTATGTTCTCTATCACGCCAAAACCACTTGACCAATTGCGCTGAAACTCAGTATAAAATTAATTATTTTATAGCCAAACCTCGCTTGCGAAGTCGCGTTCTGTTCCTAGTGATAAATTCATGAATATTCACTAAAATAAATAACTAAAATTTCAAACAAATCGAGTGCCTCCAATTTACACAATTACTTCGCAACCCAAGCAATACAAAACATACAGACAAACAAAAGATCCACATGTCCAGCAGTCTTCCCCGAACAGATTCATAGACAATAGACCGAACGGAAACCAAACAGTAGTATGCGCAGAACGCTCTTTGCAACGGTTAACTTAAAAAAAAAGAAATGTCAGTGTCAAAGTGACGTCGTTGCATAAAAGCGGGTAATAAGGCGCACATTGGGGGGCACATAAATCAGAGAGCTATAATTGGAACTGAGAGTGGGTTTTTGGAAATGTTTTCGTTTGTAATTGTTTGTTTTGAATGCGGATGTAATGATGAAAGTTTTATCTTTGCGAACAGCTTAGCTCGCATGCTGTGACGGTGTTGCGATCAATCGATTCTACCCAGAGCCGAACTGATTTTACATATACTATACAAATTCCTTTGCTAAAATTACAAATCACAGCTTTCTGAGTCTCTGAGCCAATTAGTTATTTAGCATGCCAAGGTCTTAAGAATTCTAGGGCATTTTTAATAATTTATTTCAGCTCTATAGCAGTGCTGCCCCGACTTTGCCTGATTTATAGTACTGTGTAGTACTAGTTTGATCATGGCAAGCATGTAGTTCTTATCAGTTGTTAACATAAAAAAACGATCTATAATAGATCAGTATTTATTTATGTATATCTGATTTTTTAACAAACTAAATTCTTGGTTTTGAAAATAAATATCATAAAAATTTGGTAAGTAACTCTACTTCTTAAGAAAAATATGCGTTCACATTGGCACGCTCTGTAGCCTGTTAGATACGAGACAATGCGAGCCACCTCCCGCACAGAAGCTTTACAACCATCAAACAATAGTTGAGCCATATCACTGATTCCAGCTTTGTTCAAACGCATTTAGCTCCTTGCACGCTACGCTTGTTACTGCGCCAAAGAACTATGAAAAAAAACATCATCGATTTGAATTTCGAACTGCGACTTTTTGTCAAAGAATAGTCGCAAAGAAAAACAGAAGTCGTAAAGTAGCACAATGATGCATGAAAAGGCACATTAAAGCAGATTTTGACAGAATAACGCACAATATACGCATTAATACCGTGAAATTCATTAACGGAGACACCCAAGTAGCTAGTAGCAGAACGAATAGGGAATCTGTGTCTAATTGAAGAACACATGGAAGCAAGTGACGATTGTTCGTCATTAATTTAAAAAAAAATAACTTGCCGGAATAATAAAAAGATTTTAGAAACACGATTTTAATTTCATCATAGTAATAAAATTGCGTCATAATTAAAATAAGTAGGTAATTCAAATAACTCAAAGATTTAGTGTATGTACATTTGCGAATAAGATAAGTAGGTCCCTACGATAAAATATTTATCATTACTACACATAAAAAGTGTCTTAAACAAACATTATTTTGTTTCAAATTAGAAACTTTGTTTTAGAAGATTTAAATACGAGATTTGTTAATTTTTTACTCAAATCTGTATCATTGCGAAATCAAATTCCTTTTAAATGTGTTGCAGTTTTTGCAGTTCCCAAAACATCGATTACTTTCGCAATCAGCAGCCATATATCACTGGCGAAACGACTCGCCGCGTGTGACCGGGGCTTATTAATCGCGCGATTTGTAGGCGCGTCACACGAACCCAGCACATTACTGTTACAACTCAAAAATATACAACTCACTACATTTTTACATTATATTTACATTAATAAATTAGATGAAATCTTGTTTCAATAAAATAGATGAAATCTTGAAAAGTTTTTTTTTTTACTCCATTACATATATTTAAGTATACCATAATACTTTGCATACAATGCTCATCATAATATTTCTTTATTAAATAAAACGGCAATAGACAATGTACCTACGAGTATGACCATGATATTCTTGGTAGATTGGTAGATTCATTGGCTCTACTTTTCAAATTCCCCCGATTGAGTGTATATTTCACATAGATGAAAAACGGTTTCCTATAAGTTATCAAGATGGACAGTATCAAACCAAAATGGATGCGGAATACAGGACCGAAAATTGTCAGACACAATGTCAATAAAAATGTATCTAAATAATGTTTGTTAAAAAATCTATTTTAAATCTATTATCAAATAATGTTTGTTACTTTTTACGATGTAGTTTTATTGACAATGAAAAAGCCTAGTAGTTTTAACATAGTAATAGTTATTTAGCCCAGTTACTTCTCTTTTTCAAAAATTAGTATCAGACCAAAATGTTCTAGAAATTAGCCAATGTTGGCTCCTTTTTCTTGGTCGCATTTTCAATGTACTACATTGTGTTTCTATACTTTAATACTTCTGTGATATTTCAATACAATTCATTTTCCCTATTCATGAAATGGATACAAAAACAAGAGTCTTGTAAGAAACTGTCACTTCCTACAAGATAGATGGTCTTCAACACGACTAATTATAAAACTATGCAAATACGTTCCAACAACAGACTTCTGTATCACAAAACTTGATTACAATATTTAAAAGTGGCTCGAACAATGGTCAGGAACGCCACGAATGGTGGGTCAAACTCATTTCTTGGCCATAAACAAAGCAGTCTGCCTCACTGAGTTATCCATTCACATTTAAATCAGTAGCTGCTCTCGTTTATTTTGAATTTCGAACGAGTTATAGACAATAGAGGAACAAATGACAGTTGGAGCAACAGTTAATCTCTGCACAGTGGCGCCGAAGACGCGCGCGCGCAACTGTCAAAATGAGACGCCATATTTTTTGACCAGAGACAATAACCAGGTAACTGCCTTTTAAATGCGTTTTTAAATATTTTACCTTTTTTGTAACTACATATACATATGCACGAGCAGAGAATATAATAATTTTTGATATGTAAAAGAACAAATAAATAATAAATAAAAGAACAACTTTCATTATTGCACTATCTATATAAAAGCTGTAATACTTTCATTCTAAATGTCATTTGGGCAACGTACATCGTGTTGACTTTTGGGAAAGATAATAATATCTGAGCATACTTCATTAGGCATGCAATTTAATCTAATATAAGACAGGTGCTCTAAAAACTGTTTTTTTTTTGTAAATTGTACACGGTTGTCGAGCCCGGAACATCAGTTATACGTCGTGGAGATAACCATCGACACGGTTTTGATCGATTCCCTGCAACGCCACATCAAAACTATGGATTCGGGTCAACAAAGGAATCCATCTCTTATTTCTGTAAAACTAGCTGCTGTCCGCGGTTTGACCCATGTGAAACCCAAATAAAGACTCTACATTTCCTAGTTTTTCACTCTAATCTGTTAGTAATTTTTGCATTATTTATGACGACTTGCACCAAACTCTCAAAGATCTGAAGCAATTACTTTACTCGCTTTCTGCAGTTTACGATCAGAATCTGGACTGTTTAGAACTACAATGCGAGTAAAGTAATTGATTAGGGACTTCGATAGTTTGATACAAGTAGGCATTAGTCCTGTATTTTCTTAATCCTTACATACCTACTTCTTAAGCAATTTTTAGTTTTTCAAATTGCCATTTTTTACTGAATAAATTAGGTATAATTTGGCCGAAAAGGTTTAGCGCAAAGAGGGAAAATAGGTGGGATAGACATTTGTCCAAAAGTAAGACACAGTCTACGAAGGTAAAAAATAAACTTTAACAGAATAGGTAGTAGGTACCAAGTTAGTCAATTTCAAAATCGTGTTTAGAAACAAAAATAATGTAAAATATTGATAAACACCCCGATAGCGGTTGACCGATCCATCAACGGAACGCCAAGAAAATATTTATGTATGAATGTATGAAACACGGCACGATACGTCTACGCGCGTATCGCGCCATCTACAAATAGCTGAATGTAATGAACTATTATTACTTCCTTCGGTATTTCATGCGATTATGAAAAAAACTTTGTTATTACATTTACCTAAATCAGTGTTAGAAATGTAACCTATCTTAAATTATAAATTATTGTTGTTCATATCTTTAAATTATAAATAAAAAGAGTCACTGGCAACGTTATGTCTTTGAATAGCGATGCTAATTTTTGGACCGAGGTACCGTCAGACCGTCAGACTTTTGATCGCTTAATTTTTATCTGATCCTGATCTGATCACGCGCAGAGACGAGCTGAATAAAACAGTCGCGCGACTGAAGGTTAAAGTCGAGAGAAGAGACATTATTATCGCTGAACAACGTCAGGAGCTTGATCGTTTCATGGCCGACGCGAAGACTGAATTTGCCCGCGGGAGGCAAACGATCGCAGATCTAGGGAAAAAACAGCGCTTCGATGGCGGCCGCCGAGACTCGCGCCATGGAAGCAGCGGGAGAGGCAGCCCGCGCTTCAGAAGCACTCTCCGCTTCGGAAGCTCGTTTCAACGAAGAAACAACTCAGCTCAACACCAATATACAGAACCTTGAATCATACATCGCTGATCTTAAACAAGAGATAACATCTTTCAAGGTTAAAAACGAGGCGTTGGGTGCTCAAATTAAGAAAAAGGACGTGGAAGTTAACGAGCTCACCTCTCGCTATTTGTAGATGGCGCGCCATCTACAAATAGCTGAATGTAATGAACTATTATTACTTCCTTCGGTATTTCATGCGATTATGAAAAAAACTTTGTTATTACATTTACCTAAATCAGTGTTAGAAATGTAACCTATCTTAAATTATAAATTATTGTTGTTCATATCTTTAAATTATAAATAAAAAGAGTCACTGGCAACGTTATGTCTTTGAATAGCGATGCTAATTTTTGGACCGAGGTACCGTCAGACCGTCAGACTTTTGATCGTTTAATTTTTATCTGATCCTGATCTGATCACG
Organism: Lobophora halterata; assembly: GCA_932526365.1. Lineage (NCBI taxonomy): Eukaryota > Metazoa > Arthropoda > Insecta > Lepidoptera > Geometridae > Lobophora > Lobophora halterata. Next base: position 11,107,680 of record OW052007.1, on the reverse strand, counting down.
CGCAGAGACGAGCTGAATAAAACAGTCGCGCGACTGAAGGTTAAAGTCGAGAGAAGAGACATTATTATCGCTGAACAACGTCAGGAGCTTGATCGTTTCATGGCCGACGCGAAGACTGAATTTGCCCGCGGGAGGCAAACGATCGCAGATCTAGGGAAAAAACAGCGCTTCGATGGCGGCCGCCGAGACTCGCGCCATGGAAGCAGCGGGAGAGGCAGCCCGCGCTTCAGAAGCACTCTCCGCTTCGGAAGCTCGTTTCAACGAAGAAACAACTCAGCTCAACACCAATATACAGAACCTTGAATCATACATCGCTGATCTTAAACAAGAGATAACATCTTTCAAGGTTAAAAACGAGGCGTTGGGTGCTCAAATTAAGAAAAAGGACGTGGAAGTTAACGAGCTCACCTCTCGCTATTTGTAGATGGCGCGCCATCTACAAATAGCTGAATGTAATGAACTATTATTACTTCCTTCGGTATTTCATGCGATTATGAAAAAAACTTTGTTATTACATTTACCTAAATCAGTGTTAGAAATGTAACCTATCTTAAATTATAAATTATTGTTGTTCATATCTTTAAATTATAAATAAAAAGAGTCACTGGCAACGTTATGTCTTTGAATAGCGATGCTAATTTTTGGACCGAGGTACCGTCAGACCGTCAGACTTTTGATCGTTTAATTTTTATCTGATCCTGATCTGATCACGCGCAGAGACGAGCTGAATAAAACAGTCGCGCGACTGAAGGTTAAAGTCGAGAGAAGAGACATTATTATCGCTGAACAACGTCAGGAGCTTGATCGTTTCATGGCCGACGCGAAGACTGAATTTGCCCGCGGGAGGCAAACGATCGCAGATCTAGGGAAATAATTCGAGAAAAACAGCGCTTCGATGGCGGCCGCCGAGACTCGCGCCATGGAAGCAGCGGGAGAGGCAGCCCGCGCTTCAGAAGCACTCTCCGCTTCGGAAGCTCGTTTCAACGAAGAAACAACTCAGCTCAACACCAATATACAGAACCTTGAATCATACATCGCTGATCTTAAACAAGAGATAACATCTTTCAAGGGTAAAAACGAGGCGTTGGGTGCTCAAATTAAGAAAAAGGACGTGGAAGTTAACGAGCTCACCTCTCGCTTGAAAATGACGCGCCACGCCCGCGCGCGAGACACCGCTTCCGCTCAGGCTACACTTCGAGCTCACACAGAGGAAAGTGCAGCAGCCGCGGCGGCCGCGAAACGCGAGGTGTCCTTCCGCGCCGATATAATCACGCAGCTGATGCGCGCAGCGGCGGAGGAGGCGGAGGATCGCGCGCGCTGCGACCAAATGCTGCGAACTGTCCGCGCCGAGCTGCGGGGCGCCGCCAGTGCGCGCGACTTAGCCCAGGAACAAGTGCGCGTGCTCGAACTCAAGTTGCGGACGAAACCACGCTCAGATCACGAAGGTTCACTGATCTATAACTTTAACAGCGACAGTAACACGGAAGAAGTTAACGCGCTTGATGATTCGCTCCCGCTAGTTCGCTTCATCAAAAACAAGCGGCGCCATGGCAACAAAGAGACAACGACCAAAAAGACCACGGCCAAAAAGACCACGGCCAAAAAGACCTCGGCCAAAAAGCAAAAATTGTTGCGCTAACAGATAGTGCATAGTATTTACTCCAGCGTGACAACTTTCACGATGTACTGCATCTATAATTAACTGAGTTAGTCTTGAATTACGTGGAAGAAGCGCTGGGTGTTTGTGTTCGAATTCGAGACCTGAACGCGACAATCGGCCACCCACCCTGAGAATTCCTTGGCTATCGCAGAAAGGACTGAGTTTCCTAAATTGCTTTGAAAGGGGTCCAGCTACCTTTAGGTTCGTGATTTCGCTTTGAAAGTGGTGCATTTGAACGTGTTTAACAATACACATCAACGCAGAATGTCTCTCAAGTTGAGTAAGGAATTTGCCCTTAAGTCTTTGCTCCTTGTTGATCCGTAAATTATTAATAAATCGGAAACAATAACCGAGGATACGTTGAGTCTTTCGTATCGAAGAATGCTGTTCCAGCAAATGGTCAATTAAGTGATGGTCTTCTTGAACAACTAGATTTTGAACACGTTCCTCAGTCTGAAGATCCACAGAAATTTCATCGATTGGATAAGAAGGCCAATAATCAAGGGATTGCGAGAGCTAGGAGGGCCCCGCCCACCATAGCGAGCTCTTGACTAGCTCCTCAGCGTCCATACCGCGTGATGGAATGTCTGCAGGGTTATCTGCAGAACCTACATGATTCCAACGAGCTTCCGGGATGGACGTCTGGATGTGACCCACCCGATTGGCCACAAAAGTCTTCCAACGGGACGAGTGCGAACGCAGCCATGCGAGAACGACCATCGAGTCAGACCACGCGAATAAATTGTTTAATGCTGGAAGGGCTGGAAAAGTCTGAATGACGAACAGCATGAGATCCGCCAACAATACCGCAGTACATAATTCCAAGCGAGGTAAGGACACCTGTTTGACTGGCGAGACACGGGATTTTGCACACAGCAAGCGAATATGTGATTATCCTCGGTTCGCAAGTATATGACGGCACCGTAGCCAGCTTCCGACGCATCTGCAAACCCATGAAGCTGAGACGATTTAGTCTGATCGATCGAAATACACCGCGGTATTTTAAGATGGGTCAGGCACGGTAACTGCTTTAAATATTGTTCCCAGCGGGAAACAATGTCTTCCGGAGGCGACGCATCCCAGTCGATTCCAAGAATCCACAACCTTTGCACGAGAAGTTTTGCTAAAAAAGTCAGGGGAGCCAGAAACCCCAAAGGGTCAAATACCCGTGCCAACTCGCTGAGAATGTTGCGTTTGCTACACTTCAACTCATTAGGAGTGACTTCGAAAGTGAAAATGTCCTGAACTGGGTCCCACCTTAAGCCCAGAATCTTTATGTTCGTTGTTTGAGCCATGTCCATAGACAAGAAATCCGTCAGACAATGTTCCTGGGGCAAATCTGCGAGCACTTCCGGCTTATTACTAGCCCATTTTCGCAATTCCAGATGTCCACGTTTTAGTAGCTCAATGACTTCCTGTTTCATCTGATGAACTTCAGCTGCATCCCCCCCCCCCCCCCCCCCCACTTACAATATCATCTATGTATAAATCAGATTTCAAGACCTTGGACGCTTGAGGGAATTCACTACCCTCATCAAGCACTAACTGTTGCACAGTTCGACACACAAGAAATGGGGCAGCTGGAACACCGTAAGTGACCGTGTTTAGGCGATACTCTTGAATTGGAGAATTGATATTCGGTCGCCATAGTATCCGCTGAAATTCACGGTCCCTTTCACGAACCAGGATCTGCCTGTACATTTGGCGCATGTCTGCAGTGAATACAACAAAATGTACGCGGAAGCGCAGGAGTAGTTCCATTATGTTAGTTTGGAGCTTCGGGCCAATCATCATTTTCTCATTTAACGAATTACCTTCTTTATCCTTCGCTGAAGCATCGAAAACTACTCGTAGTTTAGTTGTAGTACTCTCAGGGCGAAGAACACAATGATGAGGAATGTAATACTTTCCATGCTGACACTCAGTTGAAGTTACGCGACTCATGTGACCACTTTGTAAGTAGTCATTCATGAAAGCAACATATTGTTCATGTACGTCTGGGTTTCGGTGGAGGTTGCGTTCTAATGAATAGAAGCGTCGTAATGCTATATCTTTTGACCCGTCAAATGAAAGGTTGTTACAGTCTTGAATCTTAAACGGTAGAGCTACTACGTAACGTCCAGAACTGTCACAAGAGACGGTGTCAGAGTAAAATTGTTCGCATGATTCCTCCTCCCGGGTGAGTGATACAGAATCAGGAATCGCTTCAAGTTCCCAAAACTTATTAACCTCCTGATGAAGTTTGTCGTTTTCCAGCGATAGAAAGGTGTTAGTAAACCCTTCGCTATCACAACCAACACTACCCGAAAGTAACCAACCGAAGATAGAGTTGATGCCTGAAGGTTCCATACGGTCACAGTTGATATTCCCTGGAAGAAGAAGCGAGGAGAATATTTCAGCACCTAATAGGATATCTATAGGTCCAGGTTCATGACAGGTAGGATCAGCTAAAGTTAAATGTTGAAGATGACGCCACGATGATTTATTCAATGGAGCAGAAGGCATCTCTCCACAAATTTTGGGCAAAGACAAAGCATTAATTTCAAATAGAGTTTTGCCCTGAATACCGATTTCCAATCTGACTGAACCAGAGACAGACGCAGATGATTGTCCAAGTCTATGAATTTTACGCTTTGTTTGCGTACGTATAAGACCCAAGCTTTCGACCGCATAATCAGTGATGAAATGAGCTTGACTGCCGGAATCAATTAAAGCTCTGAATGGTTGAAATTGACCTGATGAATCTCGAATATCGACGAGCGCTGTTGATAGAAGAACTGTACAATGGTCGCCTAGGTTCGTGAGTACGTTGTCAACGGGAGTAGGTGTGGTTGGCGATTCCGACACTGATTTGACCTCTTCTTCAATAGGAAGACGCTTGTGTAATAATGTGTGATGGCGTTGACCACATTCTCGACACTGGAAAATAGACTTGCAATCCTTGAGATGATGAGAAGGGCGTAGGCAGTTAAAACACCAATGATGAGACCGTGCATAATCAATTTTATCATCAGTCGACTTCTTCGTGAACTCTTCACACTGCGAAATATGGTGCGGTTGATCACAGTAAGAACATTTGAACATCACCATAGCTGTACTCGAAGGTGTGGAAGCCTTTTGAACTGTAGCGGCAACATTACGCTTTATATCCTCACCCTTAGTCGCGACGAATGATGAAGTCTTCTTTGAAACGTTAACCGGTGGGTTATGAAATGTGTTACGACTTTTCTCCACGGAGGTACGGTCATGGGATGAGAAGTGAGTGTCTCGTACGAGGGTTTCACATTTCGAATACAGAAATTCCTTTAGTTCCTTGTAGCATGGCAGCTCGATGGAAGGTTTAGATTGCTCATATTCGTATCTGGTCTTGGAATCTAGCTTAGAGAGTAGCAGATAACATAGAACAAAGTCCCACTTATCAGTCGGAAGCCCCACTCCCTTTAAAATTGTCTCCAAAATGTGAATGTGTAGTAAATCGAACCGAATAATTCGCCAAGTAACCAACAGAACCAACTGCTTCAAATCACCTACCTTGGACCGCTGCCGTGTTCTTCTCCTGTGCCCGGGCAACAACAGCACCTTGTTGTATTTATTTGAGAAAATTGTTTTGTTTTTGCACACGAAAATTTTCTAATCCCATTGTCAGAATGTCCGGTTTTTCGGCAAAAGCACATGTCCCCCAAAGAGATTGGATGTACTATAAAAGAGGCAATCATAGGAAACTTCAAAGTAAGTCACACAAATGTCATAAGGGACTTAATTATCCAACCAAGTGTATTGTAAAATGGTTCTGTCGCTTTCCATCTACAGTGACTATCTTTCAAATATAGTGTCATAAAATGTCATTGTTTTTGTTTATTTTTCAACGGGGTTTTGGATGTTTTATATTGTTTAAAACGTATTGAACTATTGTAAATAGTGAAAAAAATATGTGAAATGTCGAATTGTGTCCTCGTATTATGCCAGTCCTCCGCAAGTATCATGAAAAATCAAGAGAACCTGAATTTTCACCGGTAAGTATCTATTTGTGTATTTACTCATTAATAACCCATACTAAACACATAATTATTACGTAGAAACACTGAATAACGTCCAATAAGTATAGAAATATGAAGAATCGGCGTTTTTCATGCTAAAATCATGAATAAATCGAGGCTATGATATACTAACTAGGGATGTCATAAAACGTAAAAAGACCCATCTCACTTAAACACACTCACACTCTTTGTATTTTGTTCGATTCATATTTTATTTACTAATATTATATATTTGCCGTCCTGCCTACTGTATCATGGTTAAACACAATATCTATGTGTTCAACCATGATAGTGTAATATACAAAAAAAGAGAGCTTCAAAATAATCACGGAAAATATTACGTTTACACTATTAATATTTCAGGGTGTCTCTTTGGCGTCCAATAACGATCGGCAAGAGTTAAAATGTTCTTCCGGCTATTCTTCAACTTGAACCAAATGCAATGCTCGTGAAGCTAACGGTCAGTACTGTACTTAAAATTGCGTGTTATAGGTATATTATAATTACATGAACTATAAATTAAAAATATAATGTGTTTCGAATATCCCTTTCATCAATGTACCTAAGCCAGGACCTTCGGATATTACAGAAATAAGTTCATCAATGTTTTCAGACGTACCACCGAAGAACACTAGCGTAGAATGTACAGAATGTGCAGTGTGAGATGGTCGATAAAAATCCAGCCTACTCCAGTTTGCTAAAAATTAACTGTTTCAGACAGCGTACGAAAAGCCATGAAAATTGGTACTGATAAAGAATACCAAGAAAATATAATAATTAGAAATAAAGTGAAGGAAAATAAATTGATAGAAATATATTTAGCAAAAGAGTCTTCGCCACATGCGTATAGCATTGAGTTAAAAATTAACACTTCTACCATCAATATGTGATCGTCAACGTTATGCTTATCCCAATGACGGGAAAAGTACTCAATACTTAATAAATTTATTGTCTTCACATAGTAAAATACTTACAAAAAACCAACAAAGTGGTAGAATCGCATAGTAGGGGGCAGGCAGAACAAGGTTTAGCTGAAAAAAGTATTAAGCTCAAGTGTTAACTTTTGTTAAGTATAAATTTTGTAATGAACTCATTTACCTGTGTATGTTGTATATTATTTTATCTAATAAAAAAATGTCATCTTAATTCGTGGTTTTTACAAAGTTCAAGGTTCCTTTAATCCAGAGTGAATCTAGATAACGTTATCATAGTCACGGACTTTAAGTTGTTAGGATTGATATATCGATATCAGTATCGGATCATCGAACTGTTAATATCGATATCGATATTTTACGACTTGGACATCTCTGTGGCTCAACGAGTGACAGATGCCCCCTATATTATGACATACAACAAATGCATGTTTTGTCTCGTTTTATCTAGTGCAAAAAGTGGTATGCGCAAAGAAGATAGCGAATTTGTCAAATTTAGGAGGGATTCTATTTACTTCATTCTTCTGAGATGTCCCCCAATGTCAATCTGTCATGGTGACAGTGACTGGTGATTTGAAATGACGTTTGCACGCCCTGCTGGACCGATGGTTCCTCTAGCGTACATCGGTCGAGTACAACCATTCACATTTTTTGGAGGCGAATAGAAGTTATGGTTTATGAAGACGAAAAAGGTGTTATAAATATGTAGTTACCTAATAAGTATAAAAACAAAAACCTGTTCGTAAAATAATCGTTTTATAAAATAAAATGCTCGTTCATTAGCCAGAATAGACACTTAGTAGGTACACTTATTGCCACTTGCACCAAAGTCGAAAAATCTAATACTTTGATAGGATTTTTTTAATATAAGTACTGCCTAAAACTTTACTTAGATCAATTTTCATTGCACCAAACAGAGCACGCTATGTAACTCCCAAGTCTGTTGATTTTTAAATAGGTGAATGAAAGAACGAATTTTATGTTGTCTTGTCTATGGTTTTTTGAATACTTGACATAACTTTGTCACAATAAAAGTAAACAAAACTGGATAGCAAAAAATAATTTTATGATATTTTCCGGGATTTGTGTGTTTAGTGATGTTAAATGTATTTCTTCATTATAAACTAAGACAAGCAGTCAAACAATCATACAAAAAGGGCTCATTGCTATTTTGGGAAACGAGACGGTGAGACCGAATCGACGTAAAACGGTCGGCGAATTTCTCCGAAGAAAATAAATTATAATGAGTTCCTACAACAAGAAAACGCAAGAATATTGTGTAAAAAACGTTTGAAGATTCAAGAACCAAAAAAGCTGTGAAGAATACAATGCCAGGATCTTAATTCTAGCGGTTTTGTAATGACTATACGTAACCGGTGTTTGTTTATAAAATTATATATTTTTGGCTTATCAATGTGTTTTATACGGTTATTATGAAGGGCTATATAGGTATGTGAAGAGTTGGGGTCCGTCGTTGCCTAGCTAGATCATCTAGGAATTCTAGATAATCGTATTTTAATTTCATATAGGTAGGTAAGTAGATACAGTGCTGCCAGTATGAGAGCTTAAAAATGTACCTACAAAATACTGCTCAAAAAGGTACGTTATTTGACTGAAAGATATGAATTTAATTATAATAGGAGTAAAAGTTACGTAAATCTAACTTTTTAGTACGTACTGGCATTGCTGGTTTAGAGTAGTACCTACTGATATAGTAGGTATGCTCAATAAGAGTAAATATGCTCAATAAAGAGACAAATATGTATTCTGACAGAAATGACATGACGGCTCATTGGGATAGGGAATTTCTAAGTGCTATGCTGTGCTAGGTCGAGCAACGGGCTCCCAAAGTTAAAGAATTCTTTAGGCGTTAGATGAATACTTATAGTTGGTGCAATAATAATAAAAATAAAATAAAAATATTTTATTTCGGACTACAGGATGGACAGGAATGAATTTGGATCGTAAAGATCTCCCTAGCGAGTAAAATGATTGTTTAGGATTTTTTAAGGTTGGTGCAAGTAGCCATTAATTACTTAAGTTAAATATAAAGAATTGGCGGTCTGTAAAGTTAGTTTACGGACGATAGTTTAACATGACTAAAGCGTAACAGGACAATGATTGTTACCGGACGTTTTCGTGCATACAGCCGACGTTCATCGATTTATTAGACGTAGTCAAGTCAACAACGATTGATGAAAAATTGTATTGATTTAGTTTATAACAATGATCATTAACAATGATCTTAAATATTTGAACTCTTGTCAGAATTTTAACATTTGCATAGTTATTTGTTTCCTACGAAATATATATTTTTATTTCTTTGGCTTATGTGGACATTCTTCAAGCGACTGGTTTGGATTTTGCCAAAATGTAATTTCTTCAATAAGTCGCTTCCTCGAAGGGCGATTTTCCGGTCAAAATCTTAACCCTATGTCCGCGGCTTGACTTCGGTCCCAATGTTAATTACATTTTTTTTATCCCACTGGCTCGGTCAGGCGGAATGAAGAGTTACCCTTGTCAAGTGTGACGTCAGTAGCGCGCATGGGCACCGGCGCAGAAATACCGACCGACGCCTGTCAAGTATGAGAACTTTTTGTAACAAATAAATATTAATATTGTGATTGAGTGATGTGAATAGCTCGAAAATGTTAGTGGGAATTTTATTTTAACAAACCAAAGTTTTTGTACTGACAAAAAATATTACCCTTGTTTATCACAGTCGGGTAAAATACAGACGCTAAAATGTCAATTTGAAAGGTGTATAGTTATTGAACTATTACACATACACAAAAAAAAGCGATTCTCTCTTAATACATTATCAATCTGTCGTAGAGAGTCTTCGTCGGAATTGAAATATATTTCGTAGACCCTCTACGACGTAGGCATAGCTAAAACTTTGGCGTCCTCTAAGGGCTAAAAATCGAGGGCAAGCGACCAAGAGAAAGTGCAAAGCGATGGTCAGACCAGGTGGCAGAATGTCTCGAAGTGCCAGTGAATGTCGCTTTCCACAAAGCTGCAAAGAAGATAGAGGAAAGTGGAGAAAAGCAATTGAAGAGATTGCAAGACGTCACGATCCTCAGCAGTGAGGGACCGATCGAGGAGGAGGAGCCTCTTAGTAGCAAATACGTATTATTTCGATATTTTATACTCTATATATTCGATATAGACTTCAAAATACCTACGGGCCAACACTCTTTGAGTAAAGTCTTCTGTATTGAGGCTCAGATGGTCTTCATTACTAATATCACAAAAAAAAAGTTGACAAAGTGGAAGGTGCCTCGACTTTCGATTCGAAGGTCGTGGGTTCAAATCCCGTCGTAGACGACTAACGAATTTTTCTGTTCAAAAAAGTTATCCGTGCATAAAACACGTGCTTCACTGTGAAGGAAAACATCGTAGAAACTGGCATGTCATAGAACCTAAAAAGTTCGAAAATATGTGTCAAGTGCACGAAAGGAGCACGAGGCGCACTTGAAATCCTATCACCACACTGGTTCGAAAGAACTAGTGACACGATAAGATGAAGACAAGAGAGATAAGATAATATACGACACGATTGGTCGAGTAGCAAGTGCATTTGACTGCTACGCCGAGTGTCGCGGGTTTAATTCCCGCTTCAGGACAAACATTTGTGTGATGAACATCGGTGTTTGTCCTGAATCTGGGTGTTTTCTATGTATTCTTTGTATGTATTAACAAAAAAAAAGTTTATAAGTTGTACGGTTTTTAAACCAAACCTATTGAGATTAAACTGGCGATTTTAGAGTATGTATTTTGAGTTTTGAAAGTACAGTGACTAGGGCTGAAAACGTTTCTACTGATTTCCGAAGGCAATTGAACACCACGTCACCACCTTTGAACTGCTGCTCCTGGCTTGTTGGTTTGGTGGTAGGCAAAATCCTGTGACTGTGAACTCGCACGGATCCAGGTTCTAAAGTCTTTGGAAAAGCACACAGCACGGCTATGAACCCGCGACACTACACTAGGATCAAAATGCTGAGATGCAGATTTGGCATGGAAAAAAATGAAGGGATAATCGACGGATTTTGAGTAGACCGTCCACACGCATCCGATCACAATGACTCATGATGCCAATGCACTGATGAGCCTCGAGCTCTTCACGTTCGGGTAGGCCGTGATTTACCAAACTACCCTCAAAATAACAATAAAAACGCAACATAAGTATTGTATCAAATATCTGGTTCCCATAATACAAACTTGCTTAGTTCGGTGCTAGATAGCATCGTGTAAAATGTAAAAAAAAAACACTAGAAATTAGGTAAAACGTAACATTTAGTTAGAGTAGACTGTTTTATCTGTACGTGCGTTTGGTTTACCCCACACATGTAATAATTCGTTCTCAACGTAAAACACTGAAAGACTTGTAAGCAGATCAAACGCTATCAAAGGCGAGCACGCGGCATTTCCGGTTGTAATCACTAACTAATGCTTCCGGGATTTTATTGTGTTGTTTTAACTACAGATTAAATACATACTCTTTTAATCTATTATTGCTTTTTGATAGCACGTCGAACGAACTCTTGTAATATCACACGAAAATGGCGAATAGTACATAACATACCCTATTTATTAGTATGAATTACACATAACGGTGTTATGTATAACGGACTTACACGGACATCCATTTGTTGAATATAATAGAATTGAATAGGAAAATAACACTAAGATGGACAGTATCAAACCAAAATGGATGCGGTTTATAGGACAGAAAATTTTCAGACATCCTGTCAATAAAAATGAAATATCTCTATTTACGAATAATGTTTGTTACTTTTTACGAAAAAATTCTATTGACAATGAAAAAGTCTAGAAGTTTGAACATTGAATCTAGCCCTGTTACTTCTCTTTTTCGAAATTAAGCCTCGAATCAAAATCTACTACAAGTTAGCTAATGTGACTCCTTTTTTTGGCGCATTTTCAATGTACTACATTGTAATTCTATACTTTAATACTCCTATGGAATTACATTATTTAATTTATTGTTCGTTTAAAAACAATAACATTTAGGTTATATATAAAAATTACTACATAAATCATACATTGCATGAAATCCGAATGCGAATCAGTTTCCTCGACATCCGTTCTCTTTGATCCTCATCCATACATCATACATCCACCACCGGGGAAGCATCCATCATCCATACACACACACGCACCTGTATTGACACATTTACGATATCCCACACATTAAAACATTATTTTACACATGTTTCAGTTTTATATGATTCAGAGACTTTTATGAAGATTCTGTTTCATGATTGTAATAATAAACTTTAGGGTAAATTTCAGCGGTTTATATTCAATTTATTTGATACGTTGTAAATATCCTGTGTTGGATTTATTTGTCTGATTACAACCAGTTTTAATTGGTTTTGCGGACTATGCAGGTTTTACAAAAACATACAACAACCGACTTCAATCGGACTGTTCCAGTAACCGTAAACACCACCGAAAAGTCCTAGGGAAGCAAAATAGGAAATTTGTTTACTACCACATTTTTTTCAGTTATTTTGATTTAAAAACTAAACTACCGAATTTATTTTGATGAAATTCTATGAGACTAATCTAAAAGTATTTACCTACTCTCAAAAAAAAGTTTTTTTCAGATCGGTTTATAAAGGAAAAAGTTATGAGGTTAAAAATACTAATTGAGATTATCCTCCTTTTTTGCAGTCGGTTGACAAAATAAAGGTTTAATTTACAACGACAAATTTAATATTGCAAGGCTTTACTTATTAATGACTGTAAAAATATGAAGATCTACGTAAGTAGAGTCCACTTCCTTCTTACAAGACGCCCGACAAATGCTAAAATCCATCGGCAGCTGATCAAATTAATTCAATATTGGATAAATCCACAAGCTTGGGTTTCCGTCGAAGCCTTACGGTTCATTTCCATAATCGGTGTAATTTGATTATTCAGGCTTACTTTTGCCACAATCACTTTAACTTTGGCTATATTGATAAACCTACTGTATTTTTCACTTATCTCATCTAATAAGTAGGTATATAATGAATTTTAAAAGTTTCCAGGCACTTCAGGAATCCCCTCTCTATTAATCAGCTTACAGAATAACTTCTTATAAACTTAATCTAACACTGGTGCTGAAAGCTTATGAAAGTACATGAACTAAAATCCGTCAGTATGATGTTAACTTGTTCAGTTTTCAGTGCGTTCGTCTTTTCCAATAACTAAAGTCACACACGGTATCACTCGTTGGAAACGCAGCATTTTCACGCTTATTACCTTTTGTATCCTTTCTTTATCTGTTTTAGGCTTCGATAATCTAGCAATCACGAAGGTCTTAGGAGTTCTATCAATAAATAAAAGTTACACAGGCGAACGCAACGTATAATACTAATTGAAACGCGCAACTTTGTTTGCGATGCGAATTGATTAAATTCCTTTCTAAGTACACTTTTTAACGAACACACTCTCGAAATTTCAAGTCTCTATATCCAGTGGTTTAACCTGTGCGTTGTCTGTCACTCAATCAGGACTTCGCGTTTTATGCATATTGATTTAGGAATAGATCCTGTTTGAACCCATCAGTCACGAAACCGTAAAAAGCCGCTACTGAATTCCTCAGCTTAAACGTGTTCAGAAAGCGTCGTCAAACTAAAAGGTTAAATGTTCGGCGAGAGTTCATAAGTAGCCGATGTTCGGGTTCGCCGCAAACACGATAATAAACAAACAGTACGTAAATAACCAGAAAGCACTTCAAAGTGGAGTACGGAGAGCCGACAAGACGTGTGTCATGAGAAATCCGCTGTGAAAGATTGTAAACGAGCTGTGTATATTCTGTTCTGTGTGTATTCGGGCGGATTGGTACTCGCGAAACTTCTCAATAGGCATGGAGAGTATACCGAGATTCTATTTATCATGGTAGCATGTTATTTATCATGGTATAAAACTGATCACACATAACACTTTTTACTTTCTGAGACCATAAGCCTGTTATAAAATCACCGGTGATATCCGCCCGACGCGCCCCGGCACGCGATTTTATACGCTGTGATGTCATGATACCTGTCACCATTCATAATTTAATTTGAATCGTAAATAACAATAACAGACAGTCAGTAGTGTGCTGACTGTGAGCGGAAGTAATTGCGTGAATTATTTTAACAAAATGTGAAACTTTAGGCCGACCTGATGAAAAATCATTGGTGATAAAATCACCGGTGATTTCACTATGACAAAATGAAATCATATCACTATGTGACAATGAAATAGAAGTAGTAATCATTTCAATGCCTATTTCTCAAGCTGAATGCGCGTTTACCCGCGTATTTATAGGAGAGTCACCGTCTCTCGCGGCTTGTCGCGCGTATACGCTACAACGACTGTTGTGGCGGATACGCTGCAAAAAACAAAACAGTAGCGGTTAATCTGCTAATCTGAAACCGCACTGAGAAACCGGTATAAACTATCATATACATTCTAATGCAGAGTGTGATTTAAATTTGTTTCTTACGTAAACAGGTGACGAGCTAGGCGCTCGCCTGATGCTAAGTGAATTGAATATTTAATGCGAAATGTTATGTAAGTAATTCAATATATGAACCCAGCTTGTCTAAATATATCTTGTAAATATATTCAATTTTAATTCTTACCACTATGAAAGGCAGAAAAATGCAATTGGCCTGAGCGTTTAGTAACTCTAGCAGTTTGAAATTGTAGATGTTAGAGTAATTATATAACTTTTGTACCCACTTAAATGTTTAATGATTCGCTGTGATCGCTTCAGAGAGATTCGCTCGTGTCTTGGACCAGCCAAGAGCGTGGAAACCGAATCGTCTTGTTTACGTACAACACGCTCATTGGCCAAACCGACCGAATGGAGTAATAAACACCGCCGGTACCAACCAACACTTTATCTTTTTGAAAATATCATTGCTCTATAACAGAATGTTTTCTACTGAACAGTCTATTAAAATTATTCAGGTTATTATCATACGAAATGCATAATGATAAGAGGTCAAAGGTCAGCGGATATGTCCGTATTCCCTTTAGTGCCTTAGAATTCAATTCATCAGGTGTTTATTACTCCATATTATTCATTTCATATCATTAACTGCCATTAATTCACCGTAAGCTGCTGATACGGGCTTTATTTACTAGCAGTATTTTGCCAAGAAACTCCTGGGTTCTGCCTCCAGGTGTTACTGAGCTCAGCTTTCCTGGTGCCATGTCAAACCAGAGCTGTGACGTCATCATTGCGACTGCTCTTCATGATTATTAATTGTGCTTTTCATTTATTTGGACCGTAATCTTATCCATTCTATCTTATCAAGAAGACCCAATAGAGGCAACCCAGAGACCCGCTGGAGGTGTTGGTGACTCACCACACCACTGACTTCCATAAACCAGTGTTTTTCCTGCAGCTGCGCGCAATTTATTTTCAATCATAACATTGGGTAACGTTGGTCCATCCACGCAAATCTGTGTTTGTTTTAGAGAACACAGACGCGCGCTTGGCGTAAACAGCGGCCACATCAAAGTGAGAGTAGTCGCACGGCCGCACTAGTCTTGGTCATTCTACTATAATATAAAATAAAAATCTTTAATAAAAGTTTTTTTATTGGAGATAGACTGACCGCAATCTCACGCAATATTATATCCACAAAAAAAAAGCGCATTGTGCAAGAGTAATTAATAAAGGAAGTAGTTTCCCACATTGCCTATAACATTTCCTTATTTGCGACCAGGTCTACTCTCAACTAACAGAGTGAACGAACGGGTCATGTGGATGCGAATCCTCAACATTATGCTGAGCACAGACCGTTACCGGCAACGCGGTAAACCCAGCATCTGTGTGTACCTTCTACCATCCTTTTTGCAATCATTTGTTTTGTTTGTAGGTAGGTAGATTGTACGTACATGTTATAATTATTTTTTTATTTTATTTTAAGTTTTCTGTTTTTTTTATAATTATACACGGTCAATTTTTAATCACCAGAAAAAAAATACACATGGTCAGTTGCCGTTACTGAACACAGATATGGCAAAAAAACTTGAAAAAATTAAGTCGAATTCTTGTATTTTTTTTTTATTATTAAAAATGGATAACTGTTACCGTTAGTTGTTTTCCTATGGATTTGCATCATGCGGTACCCTTTATTGATAATAATTTAAGTTTTATTTATCGTTTGGCAAACCCGGGTACCTAGCTCGAGCCAGCTCGCAAAAGCTCGGCTCGGGCACCGCACTCGCGCCGCTGTCAGTCTGTCATTTTGTAGAAATTTCAAATTTTGACTGCACAGATACAACGTAGTACCCCCCGTCTGCGTATACCTGTAATCTATTAATAGTATTTTCTAAATGTTGCCAAATGGTGTAGCCGTGTATGTTGGAATAAACTATTTTTCTTTCTTTCTTTCTTCTTTCATATATTTTGGGACTGATAAGAAAGCACACTTCTGATGATTGACATTCATCAATAATCAGGAAAAACACTCGAGGAGAAAACATTACTCAGGTCCCATTCAATTGCTTTTACAGTGTGAATCTATAAACCTAAGTTTATATCCGCTTCAACATCTCAATTAGTGTCAATTAAGAAGGATATATTAATCGGTTTGAAATCACAAAAAATCAAAGACTGATTAAAATGACCAAGACTCCTAGTTCCGGCCGAGTGCACATCGGCGGATTGATCAAACACTTTGATCTTTTGGATCACGCGCCCTTTACTTATATTGCTTTGATTTTAAAATAAGTACTTTTTACTCACAAAAATATACAAAACACACCGATATAACCCTTATGCTGAAAAGATAGAGTACACACCGCGAACTGATTAATCAAGACTTACGACTTCTTAGAGCTGATAAAATCTAGAAACTTTTTTATTCTAAAACGTCGAATAAAATCTGAAATCCACCTCCAATTTCAAACTTTAAATTCATCGATATAGAGTCCATCTTTAAATTCAGTGCCGCAGTTTTAAGATAGTTCAAAGTAGGATGTGTTGGTGTGATCTGTCAAAATTGTGAGGAGTAGCAGAAGTGAGGTGTAAACACTTGAATGATCACCATTATTTATATTCTTTGACGCTGGGAGAGTATACTAATTGTGGCAACATTATCTAGCAAACAACTATTTAAACCTATTTAAACTACACGGAAAAAAAACTATTCTCAATCGAAGAGCAAATCTATTGACCAAGAATAATAATGATTTATATATGGCCTAAACAATGTATTATTGTCTTAAGAATATTATTGTTTCAAATCGACTGTTTAAATCTAAGAAAATGTGTTTATATTTAAGAACAATAATTCTCTTGTTATAAGAATCAGTTTCAAATACATTAAATGTCTTATCCCAAGAATATCCATATTCTTCTAATACAAGAAACATGATTGTCTTCTTTACAAAATAATAAAATTCTTGGAATAAGTGTAGGATATACTCGAAATAATAAAAACTCTGTCTTCATTAAATAATATGTATACTTGGATGAATTGAAAATATTGCTTGATTCAAAATTATTTGAGAATATAACATCTCATTGTAAGAATTATAATGTCTGTATATGATAAAATCTATTGTCATTTAAATACACTATATTTTTAAATTGAAACATTATTATTCTTAATGAATGTATATTTTTTTTCAGTTAAAAACACCCTTTTCTTGTAATAAAGGTTTTTTATTCTACTATGAATAAAATATGCTTTTTGTTTCAAGTAAATGAATTCTCAGATGCATATAAATTAATTCTTGATCAAAGGCATCATTTTTTCGAATTGAGAATATAACATTGTTGTTGTAAGAATTATTAGGTCTTCATCGAATAAAACTGAGGTTAAAAATAAATCAATTATATTCTTGGTGAGAGAAAATTTATTTTTGATTATAGACTCAAATTTCTTGAACTAATGATTTTTGTGTCTTCATATTGGTAATGTATTCTTGATTAAAACTATTATTTGTTTTATATTGAGAATACATTTTCTTTTAATAAAAATTTAGTTGTTTTCATTCAATAAAATTAAGTTTCATGTTAATTATAGCGTACTCTTAATTTGAGTATGTATTGATTCTTAATCTAAAGGAATGGGTTTCTTCCGTTGAGATTATATTTTTTTTGAGTTAAAAATTGTAATGTCTTCAGTAAATAAAGTGTTGTCTTCAATTAATAGTATCATATGCTCAATTTAAAACAAATTATTGTTAATGTAAGATCATGAGCGCATTGTAATCAAAAATGTATTAGATTAAACAGAAAATATAATTTCTTGAATTGAAACACATTGTTTCTTCAGTTGAGCATTAAATTATCTCATTTGGTACAGATTCACATGCGATACTTTCTGCATAAAAATAGTGGGTTACCGTGGCAGAACACTCGCCAGTGGTAACCATACCATTGCTATGCGAAAAGTGTCATGGTGGGATAGTATTTTTACCGTTCATATCACTCATAAGATGAACGGCAAAATTACCACCTACGGAACACTATACTAAAATAAGAAAATCAAATACACTCTGCAGATAACAGACCAAACTCAAGAAATTATAATCTATAAATTATTTTCAATTTAATCCAACACAACAATAATTATAGCAACAGGCTCAATCATACATGCACAATTTCAAACTAAAACAATAATTTAAATGACAAAGATTGTCAAAATAATTATCTAAAAACAACTAGGAAATAAAGTTTACAATGCAATAAAATATAATCTCAACTGACTAAGTAATCTATCAAATAATATGTCATAAAAAGTTCAGTTGATCATTTATTATGGAATAAGGAAATGGTTATATCAATGGTCATCTCTTACATAGGAGGTATGTAGGTACAGTTCAAATACTTACAGTTATTTTGCAGTCTTAAATCAGTAAAATCTAATAAAAGTTAGTGATAAGTATGTACAGTCAGCTGCACAGATATGTATACACTTCCAAGCCTTTACATTTATATTACTCTTAATTTTGCAAAGTAAAGTGCACACAATCATTTTCAAATTCATGCAAAATTCTGTCATCTTAGATGTCAGAATTTTGCCAGAAAAATAATGTTATTGCAAAATTAAGAGTTTAGTATAAATATGAAAGCTCGGAAGTGTATACATATCTGTGCAGCTGACTGTACCTTATTATCTACAACAGAATCGGTATCATAGTCACTAGTTATCACATTCACAAGTTCACAAGATTCAACAATCATCTATTATGGCTTGCATAAAGCGTGACATTTGGTTACAAGAAAAAAAAAAATAATTCTTAAAATATACCTAACGCCTAACTAAACTTAGTTAACTACTACTGATAGCTAGTACCTAAAGAAATCAACTTTTAAAAACAACTTAGTAATTATCAATCATACAACAATTGCACATTGGTATTGTTTATACCAATTATTAAGCTTATATTATTAAGTTTATATTTTTAAGTCCATATTATCACTCTGATCAATATTATGAATAACGTTTGGCATGACACTATGGCAATTGTTCAAGTAAATGAAATCAGTTTTATTGGACCTTTCTACATGATATGCCATAAAATGAGCATTGTAACCTAATGTGTGTAAAACGTCACATAAAAAATATACACAGGCTCCTCGTTATTAGTTTCTTTCAAAAACACGCTTCGAATTATATAAAATAACGGATTGTCATTTTCATACTTTTACAAATGGGTGTCCATATGACTATATTTAACGCCATTTATTTCAAAAAAATTAACGCTCATGTACTCATCGCGTTTTACGTCGTCTGGCAATTTTAAGGTGCCTTCAATAGAGGGTTTGCCAATTTTTAACCGATTTTCTAATCCAGTTTTAGCCCACATCTTATAACAAACTTTTAATCGCCAATTCACCATGCGCTTTTATAAATCATTGTCCGTTGAAAATTTCTGTGTTGCATTAGAAGATTGAGCATAACTTTGGATTTTACTGCTATTGCCTTTATTTAAACGTCTTCTTTAAATCGCCAGGTTGCTGGAAATATTTTATAATTATTTCACTATAATTCAGTTCAAGTCAATAATTATACACAAAGGATGTTCCACGTCCATGCCACATGAGAGGAGAATTAGGTACTTTAAATATTAAAATATTAGCTAGCGCCCGCGGCTCAGCTCGCGTGTTAGGTACCGGGACATAAAGTAGCCTACAGAAACGTTATGTATGATTTTTCGGGATAGCGTGTGATAGTTAAGGCGATTAGCGTGGAAAAATACTATATATATGTATATATTATATATATGTCCAACCACAAAAATTATGCCCAGGTAGAAATACAAAGCGAGCCCTCATAAAGCTCAGCTTTTTGCTAGTAATACCTATATTAGTAAGGATAAGGACAGGAACTTTTGTTGAATAAACACTTTCATTTATTAGTAACCGACAAAAAGAAGAAGGTGATCGATACGGAGGCTAAGAATTAAATGATAATAGAAAAATAAATTTGTGGCGTGAGACATCCTGTATTTTGGTTGTATGCAATTTTAACTTACCGCAGCATTCACAACTATGCCCTCAATGCATTCAACAGTGGAAAATTTTGCTTTTCTATTCAACCTTCCCTTCGGCGGTATTAACCGGCAAAGCAGCATTATTTGTTTGATCGCCTTTTTGTCTGCAACAAAGTTCAAAACTATTAAATAAAACAACACAAAATAATAATTTGATAAACAAAGTTAATAAATAAATAATTTTTCAAATTGATTTATTTATTTCTCTCAATGAAATGTTTTTTTTTTCATTTCATTTCTATTTTATACCTATTATTCGTTCTCTATTATATTGAACTCACCAATGCTTCTCCCCGTATATCATTGACAATTTTCCATTCGTTTACGAAATCTGCAACGGTACTGTAATTTGACTAATTTGTAGCGCTGCGTACGCTGTAAGTATCAGTCCAGTAATCAATAACCTTCTGCCATGGCTCGTTGTTGTTTTGGAGCCATACAATTTTTTCTTCATTTATATCTGAAATGTGTACCAGTAACGTATTAAATCAAGTTTAGTGAAAGAGAAAGCTCTATTTAGCTACATTCTAAACTACTTACACTCCAGATATTTATTATTATAAAAACCATAAACATTACTTAAAAAAATAAAAAAACAGACATTTATAACAGTGCCATTTAGCCCAAACTAAGTAAAAACATACATAGATAGATAGCCAAAAAAAAAACACCCAGATTCAGTCACAGTATCAGTCTGAAACATAATATTTTGCATTACTAACAAATGGATTGTACAATTAAGTGCACTATTGGACATTACAATCGTATACATACCATCGAAGTCAGGAATTCTTGGATCTTATTTTTTAGGATTATCCTTATGCCAATAGACGGGCACAGTTCTTTGAGCAGGTCCCCTTCTATTACATCTTTCAGTTGATCTATAGTTATACTATTATCTGAAAGCAAGAAAGAATGTCTCAAAATTGAGAATCGATAGTCTTGAAATCACGAGCCCATGAACTTTTCGATGGTAGGTATATCATTTTATAGGATAAACGACCCTCGTACAATAATCACATCCACATCTCAGATCTTTGGTCTACATAAAATAATACATAAAATACATACCTCTAAAAGTTTTAATAACTTCTGATGGAATATTCCAATCTGATAGTAATTCTTCCATTTTCTTACACTTTTTTATCACGGTAGCAACAGTACAATTTAAATTTAAATAAAGGCAATAGCATAAAATCCAAAGTTATGTTTTTTAATGTAATGAAACACAGAGATTTTCAACGGACAATGATTTATAAAAACGTATGGCGGGATTGCCGGCCGGCGGCGCTAGTGTTGCCAGTCCCTAACCAAATTTTCCCCAAATTAAATTTTAACTCATAAAAAACTTTTTCAATTATTTATCTAACTCTTGGTAAAAAATGAAGGGGAATCGCCATGGATAAGCAGTGGGAATAAATAAAAATAATTATGTGGACATTACACACAGCGTCATCTAGCCCCAAAGTAAGCAGAGTTTGTATCTTGGGTATCAGATAGCAGCTGATTTGCCATGTTAAACATGGTACCTAGTTCAAGTTCAAATTCTGTAATCATAATATCTGGGGGCACGGCAATGCCCCCACCAAGTCGAGCAAAAAAGTGGCACGGCCGTACTATCCTTTTCTCGAAGCAGTTCAGGCCATTTTCGACCCCTTATAGCTTCGTTGTAGATAAAACTTGAAGCCTGAATTTACAGTACCCAAGCGAGCATTGTATAAACACGGTATATTTGATATTTCATTCAATTTGAACCAGTAGTTTAAGAATTATAACTAGTCAAAATTCTTAATTTTTTCACTCACTGACTGACTGACTGACTGACCGATCATCAAAAGTCTAAGTCACTTCTAGCAGACATAGAAGCTTCAAATTTAGAATGCAATTAGTGTTTAGTGTATACATCAAGGAATAACTAAAATATTTTGTAATATCCGTCCAGTTTTCTAGATACATCAACTGCATAAATAACTTTGTAATCCCATATAAATGTATGAGATTACAAAGTTACATTTGCAGTTAATGAATCAACGTACCTGTATATGTATAATTTAATGGAATAATAGGTGTAGATCATCATCATCATCATAATCAACCAATACCGTAAACAAAAAGAGAAAGACAACTTACAAAAAGAACGTTGCACTGTAGCATATTGGTACAAGATGATAATAGGTGAGGAGTTTGATATTCAAAAGAAGGGGTTTTTTTATAATTATTTTAGATTGATTATTATGTATAATAATAATTCAGGGCACTTACTTTACACTTTTTTATTTTAATGGGAGTATTTAAATTATGAGTACTATTTGCTTTACAAGTGGCAACATTGCGATTAACTTTCTAGAATTATATTCTTGACTTATGAATAACGATTTTTGATTTGTGTCTCAAAAAAATCTGTTGTCATGCTTCGTCTAATGTCGTATAGATGGCGCTAGCTGTATTTTTAAACCAAGTAAACATGTTTTGATTAGATTTGAAGCGAAGATAAAGTACTCTGACTAATCTGTGAAGATAAACAATGAAACATGAGCTTGAGTACAATTAGCGGCACGAAACTTAAGCACTATTGCACAGAAGTAAAAAATAAGTTACCTGAGGGGGGCTACACAAGTACACATAACAGTAACACGTGCCGCTATCGGTGTCGGTATTAAATATATATACCTACCTATTCGATAAATAGGTAGGTATATATACCTAGTAACTTTTATTTTTCTGTCCATCCAACAGAGTACCTACCTAAGGCAACACCTATATTTCTTTAGAGTAAGCTCGTCTGTGATATCATTCATTGAAAAATCTAATATAGGGAATGTAAAGAAGAACACGGGGTGAGTAGGGGTAAACTTCGACTTTTTACCCCCCTTTTACTCCCTAGGGATAAAATATGGTATCTCAAAAAGTATTAGCCGTAGAACATTGCGGTTTTCGCCAAAGGTATTTTTTTATGTTCCAATTTGGAAATTTTGCAAAATTTCTAAATGCCGCCATACAAAATAATTGGATTTGTATACAAAAGTTGGATTCCCATACAAAATTTTTCAGCCTGAGCGAAGCGAAGGTTGACGATTCGCACGTCCACCTTGGCACCTACATGCTTTCTCGAAAAATATAAGTCGTGGAGGGTTGCAGTTTAGCGCTAAAAGTATTTAATTTTGTTCCAATTTTGAAATTTTGAAAAATCCAAAATGGCCACCCTACAAGAGTTGGATTTCCATACATTTTTTTTAACCTGAGCGAAGCGAAGGTTGACTATTCGCACGTCCACCTCGGGATCTACATGCTATCTCAAGAAGTAAAAGTCGTATTGACATGCGGTTTTCACACGAGGTATTTATTTTAGTTCCGATTATAAAATTTTGAAAAAAATATTTAAGCCGTAAAGTAATATTTAAATATTTTTTTTGGCCATGTTTTTTTTGGCCAAGTTATTTTTTGACCAAGATTTTTTTTTGGCCAATTCTTTTATGCCTAATTTAAGGCCTTTTTTTAGCCTATTTTTTATTTTGGCCAGCTCGCGCACCGTCCAAAAAACTAGTCTATAGCTTTAAAGTTCTTTATGCCAAACTAATGCTAGGGGGAATCAGAGTTACGGCAAAGAATAAGTAACATTACGTACCTACGTATCCTAAACTTTTGGTTTCAGCATAACTGTTTTGAGGACAGAAATAGCCACATCAAGAATTTGAAGGAGTAGGTTCAAAATTACAGATATAGGTATCTATAATATTGTGCTATGAAAAATCATAAGTTCGAGACATTTTATGATTTCTAGACAAAATCATACATAACTGAAGTACCTATACTGATTCTTTATATAAGATTTATTAATGTTTAACTTGAAAGTTTAATATACATTTATTGTTTCAAGAATAATATTGCATAAAAGTAATAATCTGTATTCTTCAAATAAGAAATATTTAGGTACTTCGTTTAAATCAAGAAAAATATCTTAAATAAAAACAGATATTTATTGTTTCAAGAATAATATTTCACAAAAGTAACAATGTGTATTCTTCAAATAAGAAATATTAACTTCGTTTAAAGCCAGAAAAATATCTTAAATAAAAACAGATATTTATTGTTTCAAGAATAATATTTCATAAAAGTAACAATGTCTATTCTTCAAATAAGAAATATTTACTTCGTTTAAAGCAAGAAAAATATTCTTGGATGAATACAGTATTATCCCCTTTGAAGCTAATTTCTCAGTAAAGGCAAGTAAAATATTAGTTTAGTTCCAGCATAACGGTTGTCCTACAAAGAGTTTCACATTCTTATTTTGTCATTTTCTATTCTCAATATAATTTTAATATGAAGTAGTAGAAAGTAATTTAAATTTAAATTTGTATTGTTTTCGAATAAGACATTTTAAGAAGTTTTAAACTAGGCAATAAACTTCATAATTTAAGTACACTGGTTCTTTTTATAAGATTATTGAATTCTTAACTTGAATGAAAGTTATTTTTTTTGTAAGAATAATTAAATGCGTTAAAAGAGCAATGTACATTCATCAACAAAAAAAATGTTAACTTCTTTTGAAACCAGAAAAATATTCTTGAATTTAAACACTATTATCTTTTTTGAAGCTAATTTCTGCTATTTTATAATAAAGAGTCACTAACTTTAGTTAAAATTTGTATTGTTTTCGATTATTATATATTTGTTTTTTTTTTAACTCGACAATAAACTTCATAATTTAAGTAAATTAAATCTTCATGTAAGACTTTTATATTCTTAACTTAAATATAAAATTATTTTTTATTTCAAGAATATAAATGCGTTAAAAGAGCAATGTGTATTTTCCAAGTAAAGCATATTTACTTCGTTCAAAACCAGTAAAATATTCTTGAATGAAAACACTAGTGTCTTCTTTGAAGCTAATTTCTCAGTTAAGCCAAGTAAAATATTATTTTAGTTCCAGAAAAACGGTTCTCTTACAAAGAATTTCACATTCTTATTACGAAATTTTCCGTTTTCAATTTCCATTCTACAGTGAAGAATCATTAACTTCAATTAAGATTTGTATTGTTTTCGATTGAGAAATTTTAAAATGATTTTGGTGATACAATAAACATCTTAACTGAAGTATACTGATTCTTCTTTTAAGACTTTTTATATTCTTAACTTGAATATTAGAGTATTTGTTTCATTTAAGAATATATATGCTTAAAATGTGTACATGTATATTCTTCTATGAAGAAATAATTGCTTAGTGAAGGAGTATTATATGTGATTATTCACTTTTAAGAGTATGATTCTTAAAGTAAAAATCTCCATCAAATTTATTTTAAAAATAAGAATACTTATTTTCTCAGACCGAAATAATTAAATATCGTTAAGATTAAGTATATGATTTTCTCGAATGAAAACATATATTCTTGAAAGGAAAACATATACTTTTCTTGGATTGATACATTGAATGATTCTTAAATAAAAACCACTTAGTTTTGAATCAAGTATACGATTCTTATTTTTAGTAGTTATAATGAGAATAAATTATTGTCAATCGAAGAATTGTGTACTTCTTAGATTAAGGATAATGTTTAAAGTTAAGATAATATTGTTTTACATATAAACAATATTTTTGAGAATAATGGCTTTCTTGGTTTAAGGAAATATGGAGTGTTATTTTTTTCTGTGTACAATAACTAGTTTTCAATGTATAAGCATATCTAGAAAAACAATCTATAAATTACAAAACTTCAATAAACAGCTATCGAACCTAAACAGTCGAACAGTCGATGACAAAGAAGTTAAGTACAAGTTTATAAACTACAAGCCAGCGAGTTTAAAAGCTAGAGTAAGCGAGTTCGCTTTCGGAAAGGATTGTCAACAAGCAGATTGTAAAAAGGACGATGACACTGGGCGAGTTTACATGCTACAAGCGAACCCCCTGGCTTGTAGCGTGTAAAAAAGCCGTGTGTCATCGACGCTTAACTTTATCAAAATAAGAGCACGTTAGAAAGCAATATAGTTAGATATGCTCGTTTAGCCATGTTAGATGGATCGCCCATCGAGCTTTCGAGTGGTGTGAAAACTGCAACACCAAAACCAGCTACTGGTTCACAGACTACTAACCAAAGACCATACATAACAAAGGACTTTTAGAAATCCTTATACGGTATAGTTGTGATGACATGGATGGTCGAATGGCAAATGTATTGGACTGCCACGCCGCCGTGTCGCGGGTTCGATTCCCGCTTCAGGACAAATATTTGTGTGATGAACATCGGTGTTTGTCCTGAGTCTGGATGTTTTCTATGTATTCTATGATATGTATGTTTTAACAAAAAAAAAAAAGTATTCTATCAGTCATCTGGTTCCCATAATACCAACTCTATCTAATTTAGGGCTAGATGGTGTTTTGTGAAATGTCCAAAATATTTATTTTAAATAGTTTTGCGATTCTGGGCGTACTTATTTAAGTATGAATAGCCTGCTGTCTTGTTTGTGGGTCCACAACCAGGAGGGCTTACTTAAAACAAATGAGATAAGTGTATGGATTAGCCTCCCCAACCACCAATTACTGTGCCGGTGGCCGCGGCATCAAGTTACCATTGGACACAATTACCACAATTAGCTGGACCGGAGTCTTTCCGTAATCGGGACGAAACACGAGTCAATAGACGCAGTGTTGTGAGTAGGTGGCCTTAGTGTAGTGGACTCATTCTCAGGAAAAGGTAGAGGTTCTCAATTCGGCTGATTTTTTCTTTTCTTTTATAATATTTGTTACCTCAGAACTAAGTTCTTTATGAACCGATTCAAAAAAAATTGTTTTGTTTGAGAGATTGATCCCTTAGAAATTTCATTAAATCCGTTCAGTAGTTTAGTTTTTAAATCAACCTAACTGAAAATAATATGTCGTCCAAGTAAACGAAATTGCGTATCTTGCTTTCCTGTGAATTTTCAGTGGTGTTTACGGTCACTACAACAGTCCAATTGTTGGTTGTAGTATGTTTTTGTAAGACCTTGATTACTTAGTAAACCAGGATAGCCTGGTTGGTATATTCACTACCTACACTTCTATTAATTACTTATGTAGCTGTATTAAGTATTGGTCCGCTCTATCAGTATCATACCATAAAAGACCATAAAAAGTAGGTCCAAGTTCAAATACGAAATTTCAACTCATTAAAACATTGCAATAGCACAGCATTATGAACTAACTTATTTGTTGAGTGCGAATCGCAAAACGTAGAGTAGGAGGCTCTCCGGCCAGGTGGGGTGACGATCTGCGAAAGGCTGCAGAAGATGGATGCGGCAAGTCGAAGACAGGGCACGATGGCGCTCATTGGGTGAGGCCTATGTCCAGCAGTGGACTACGATACTGCTGATGATGATGACTTATTTGATACTATGTAATGGCGTTTACATAATATTTAAAGATTTTTAAGAAAGCGTGATAGAGCTTCATTATTTAAATATGTCTTTTGAGAAATAAATTGAATTGAATTGGATCCAATTGTAACCCCATCAAAGCTAAATCAAAATCAACAAATCGCTACCGTCCATTAGCGTCAACAGAATATCCTCAACTGAAGTAAACGACAGACAGACAAACACCCCGCATAATAAACCACAATACACATTAAATATACGGAATTGTTACAAGATGGGAATCGAACTGCCTCCATTTGTCCTGATTCCCACAATTTTGGAAACATGACTTTAATAGACATTGTTGCAGCACAATGGGGTTTGATAAAAGAACAAGTGAGATTTGAGATGGTTTCCCGCATTGGGACGCTTGTGGAATCATATTGCATATTCTTGTGGCTTATTATAATTGTATCATGATTTTCTAAACATTCTTCAATCTACCGAAAAGGACTGCTCGGAATTCTAATGCCAAAAAGGTAGCTATTCATTATAGTTATCATATTAGGGCTCGTACTTCTCATAAAATGTTCAACTATAGATAACTTTTGAAATAAACATTGAGCATAATTTTACCGAAGAAGAAGTATTTAATGAATGAATGAAAATGCTTTATTATACACCATAAGACAAAAAACAAAAACATAGAG
Organism: Lobophora halterata; assembly: GCA_932526365.1. Lineage (NCBI taxonomy): Eukaryota > Metazoa > Arthropoda > Insecta > Lepidoptera > Geometridae > Lobophora > Lobophora halterata. Next base: position 11,079,494 of record OW052007.1, on the reverse strand, counting down.
AAGGAAACATTACGAAAAATTTCGTAGAATGAGCGGTCTTACCGCTATTAAGCGATCTCTTCTTCTCTTATGGCTTGCATTATACTTTTTTTACGTGAAGAAGTGGCGAGACTAGCTAGTCACTCTCTTGATGGTAAGAAATCACGCACGCACGCTACGCAACACTGTCATTCCTATAAGCCGATGTTGGAAAACTAACTACTAGGTACATAATAATAATAATAAATTAAAAAACAAGATATTTTTTATGTAGTCTTCCAGCTAATGGGTGCCTAACTCAGCTATAATGCTGCAGCATACTGACAGCACGCTACAGCGCTGGTTTTCTGCTAGGCCCTAGTGTTGACGGCACAGAAAGCTCAGTAATATCACTAGCTACAAATAAGTAGCTAATTGTAGCAATGTAGCCTACAATGTATTACATTAAAACTTAAAAATTACAAAAACTTAAAATTTATACTTCCCAAAACCTTCCGACTATTAGATGCTCTAGAAAAATAAAACACCATAGCCCCAAACTAAGCACTTTTAGTATAGGAAACAGATAATTAATTTACTTGATCATTTATCACATAGATGTCCAGCAAGCAAGTGTCTCCAGGCCTATAAGCTTGATGCGGGAGACGGTCCTCATGAGAGGTCAGCGAGGGCAAGGGCTATAAATACAAATTATTCTATTATCTGTCACTCTGTCATAGTTCAGTCGAGTCGAGGGCCCGCACTCTGTGAGCTCACTTTAGCTTTAATAACATTTTCAAAATATACCATTTCTTAGCTAGTAATCAAGGTTTTACAAAAACATAGACAACCGACTTCAATTGGACTGTTTTAGTTATCGTAAACACCACTGAAAAGTCACAGGGAAGCAAAATACGCAATTTTCGAACTTCGACGACCTTCTCTTTTTCAGTTATTTAGATATAAAAACTAAACTACTGAATCGATTTTCATGAAATTTGTATGGGACCAATCCTCTTAAACAAAAAAATAATTTTACAAATCGGTTCATGAACAACAAAGTTCTCAGGTAACAAACATTAAAAAAAAAGTCTTAAAAAAAACATTCAACCGAATTGATAACCTCCTTCTTTTTGAAGTCGGTTGAAAATGAAATGAAATGGTTTTACGCATATTTATTATATTTATTAAGCTTATTGCGAGGTCTAAATAGTTGTAATTTTGCAACGATTCGTGAAATGTTGCACCTTGACGTCAGTCTGTTCCAGTTTTAAATGGATGACTTCCAGGGAAAAGCCTTCTTTATGAGATTAAAGATAACTTGATTCCTTCGAAAATGAATATGATATGTGCAACAAAAATCTGCCCACACCTGTACTGTAGCACTGTTCTGGTTATGGGCAGGCACGATCTCCTGCATTAGGTGGGTGAGTCAAGCTAATCTCCAAATTTTTTACGAGAAGAACATTTTATTATCTATAATTGATATCTTTGATGTCGTCTCTATTCCTACGAGTCCAAAGGTCTCTTCATCCAAAGATTGCCTCGAAGAAATTGCTTTTAGCGATAAGGCCGCTCGTTGTACTCTATATATTAGTTTTAGGTATTTTATTTATAAGCTTCCTTTTATAATCTATGTATATGTCCTCGGGATGTACAATAAAGTGTTACTATCTATCTACATATCTATTTGATTCTTGAGCATATGTAGGTACATATGAAAGGGAACGCAAAGAGCCGAGTCAACGACTTCACAATCGAGTGCCAATTCCGCAGTCCCCAGGATAATACAAGCACATCCAAGTGCTTGCACAATAGACGGTGCTGGACACAATGATGAGCAATTGGAAGGTATTGTGGACCAATTGCAGCCAATGGGCCCGTATGAGGTCAGTTTGTTTGTTAACTACAGACATGTTATGACTTCTACTTCTACTTCTCCTAGCAATAGCTTAGTTATTGGAACCTAGTAATCAGAATAGGCTTGGAGGAGAGTTGCTGCAGATAGGACAGTGTAGAAGGAGTTGGAGGAGGCATATAATATACATATCCCCACAAAAGTAAGTAAAAATTTGTAAGTCACAAAACTACAAACTACATTACAATAATTAAATTAAACAACAAATAGAAATAATTATATTAAAGACGTAAATACCTAAGTTATGTAAGTTTAAATTGACCATAAATTCAAATATAATAGTATTAAAGTATTAAAGCAGAATAAAGGCACTTTTATTATTAAAAAAAAAATTAACCTCATTTATTGTGGTAAGTCTGAGTCCATTCGTGTGCTATGGTGTATGCGTGTATATGGTTTACGTAAAACTTCTAGATTTTAAGATAGGTCTGAGGAGGTATTGTCCCCTTAGAAATCGTTTTAACCGCTCCATAAATAAATCGTCAGTCCCCTAGAAAACATCTTACTAACCATGTCTCATAGAACGGTCATAACCATAAAATGAGGAAAACCTTTTTTCCTCCGCGCTCATACGAGAAAGTAACGCTATACACCTTACTTTAAAACTATAAATCTATTTTGATTAGACAAAAATAACATTTGGAACGAGGTCTCCAAATCTAATAAAAGTGAATTTGATTTAATAGTGATAAAAGTGATTGTTATTAATTGCCCGACCCGTCTCCACTGAGGATCCGTGACTGTTGACCCTGACGAGATGAAGGGGTAATATCGGTGCCTGGCGCAAGGGACACGATACGAAATTACAAGGTACAAGTTCTAAATTGTTTAAAACATTGATTCACAATTAAGCATCTATCTTTTCACTATTGTATATATTCCACAGCGCTCTCTTTTCAGTTTTCATGATCCGCTATCCAGGTTATACTCGTGAAATCGACCGCCATTTTGTTTTGTGTTTTCCTAGTTTTCTGCTATCTAAATTCCCTTTCAAACGTACCTATGGATTTGTATTTATATTTATTAAGCTTTTGAAAAGATGGATGTAGCAGTGTATTCTTGTATTTGTTACAGGCAAAACTCATTGCCGGTCAAAAACAATTATTGACCGGGAAAAGCAGTCACCATAGATATTGACTAAGGGCATCGGTCAATATCGATTTTGACTGGTTTTTCCGGTCAATATTACCAACGTTCTTAGTCAAAAATCGAAAAAATCAATAATCAAATATTATGTAGCATAGCCGTAGCTAAACATTAGCAATACTTTTATTTCCGACCCTAAGACCTGAAATAAGAAAAATATAAAAATAAAGACTAGATGACTAAAGGCACCTCTTGAGGTTGATCTTGAGGTTTTTGTTCTTGAGGTTGCTTGCTATGATGAGTTGCCAAATACACATTGCTTTATTCCGTAAATTCCGCTTGCTCCCTTCCCTTGCACCAGCTTAAACAGGATCAGTCTACAAGGATCAACTCAAAGCAGTCAAAGTCGGTTCCACCACGACCACCGTGACCAATGGTGATGTAGGGTAACGACAACGGAGCATAAAAGACTTTTATGATTACGTTATAAATTTTACAATATGTTTTAGATACTTAAAGGTTTTTGAATTAGTTTGAGGATCCCTGATTTACGATGAAATGTGACCTAACTTGAGGAATTTCAACACTTTAGCTTAAAACATCATATTGTTTATCTTTGAATTAATTAATATCTACTCTCCTAGCAGTTTTAGTAAAGTAGGTAGAGCTCCTGTTTATGCTAAGAAAACTTGTAAGAAGTTATAATTTTTTTTTTAGTCCTGTGGGTTAGGCAATCGTGCATCATAATCTGAAGTCAAAACGTACTAAAACTATAACTAACACAGAAATGAACAGTTCGCGCACAGAACAAGTTATTCTGAAAGTACCTATCCGCAATTAGAAATTTCTAATGCGCAATTTGCTACTACTAATTTCAGAAAATTTGTATTGAGAACAAACTAAATAATTTGAATGCTTTAAATTCTCTACCTAAGAACTTGGACCGACCGCATAGCTTATTAGAAAAGAGCTCGACACAAAAATTCTAGATAGCGTATTCGAGTCCCACTGTGGTCAATATTTTAAATCCCAACATTGTTTAGATATATCCGTCTAGCTAACGCTTGCAAATTTGTTTGCATTGCGATTTTTCAAAATTCCTTGCATTATAAATTTTAAGTTTATAAGTCAGTGGTTTGGCCCGTGTGTTGTCTGTCATTCAGCCAGTTAAGACTAAGCCATGTCTAATTATAAATAGAAGATTCGGAGCACACTTTTTCGGTGCTCATAAAGTGAAGTTAAGTTTCAAAAGCGGTCTCAGAGGTTGAAAGCTTGTGGGGTGAGGACATGACTGGTAATGCACAAACGGACAGCGTGACTGAGTTATTATAATTGCTATATTAGATGAGCATGCGGGCTTCTGCCGGTCAGTGCAGGGGTCGCCAACCTTTGTGTAATGTTGGCGTAGCCTTTTTCTTCGATATCGATTTGAAAGGGCAGAAGTTTGCAGTGCCCTGACAGGGTCATGTACACCGCTAGCTACCATACTAACATATTAAACAATATCTGCAGGTTAGGTTACCTAGTATTGGGATAACAATCATCAATATCTATAAAAGGCTTTATTCTAACTGATTGTCTGATTGACAGACAGCCTACAGGCTAGACCAGTGGTCGTAGAGACTTGAAACTTTGGAGACTTGAAAATGTGTTGGTTAAGAGCTGAGTGCGTAATAAAAAAGGAATTGTCTTAATTCGCAACGCAAACGAAGTTGCGGGCATGAGCTAGTACTCGTATAAAAGTTCTTTATGCAGATCTTGAACCTTTACTAAATTACACCTGAATTGGTTCAGGGGTTTCGGTGTTATTCATTCCTTCATCCATCTCCAAATATTATCGCACTTAGTGGCATACTCTTACAAACTCTTATAATAAATCTGATACTACTGGGCCTAACATCCAAAATGAGTTTCGGATAATTGTATAAATCCTCGAAAATGAGGCACATCCAAAACGGTCCACCGTAATCCATATCCAACTACTCCACTACTATTAACCTATTTAAACTTTAAACTACTCAATGAAGCCACCCTCTACTCCTCAAGTTGGGCACCCCTGCTAACGCGAGGGTGCTAATCGCAATGAGTGCCCAAAACCGTCCAATTATGAATATTGACCAACAAAAAATTGTGTTCTCGGGTCGTTATCGACCGCCACCATCATCGTCATTAGAATTAACACTTCCCAACAATTATATTTGTGTTTTAAAGTGCGGGACTAATCAGATTAGGAGTAACAAAGTTATTTTTACTGCAATTTTTTGATAATATTTTACACTGAGTTGTATAAATAAAATGCAGTGCAATATGTGGCTAATTAGATATGGAATAATATTCAGGAATTTATTGCAAAATATATATGTACACACTACACACATAAAAGGTACAAAGTTTAAGGGCTAGAGTACATACATATACCTGTTGGATACAGCAACTGTTGGCTATTTTAAACACAAAATAACTACATAAATACATACTAGGTCATTCATAAAATCAGAATATAAACCTTTAATAAGTTTTAATAATGTAACTTGTACCTTTTTTTTGTTATGTTATTTTAAATGAGAAATTTACAGGTTGCTTATCTGAAATTAATAATACAATATCATAGTTGGTACTGGAGGACGTTGGTGACCGAGTGGATGAGACCTTGCGATCTGATGGTCGCGGGTTCGAATCCCGGTGGCAGTCATGCGTAAAGGGTTTTTTCGGTCGAAGTAATCTATGTATGCATCCCACGTTCTCGCAACGGTGAAGGAAAACATATCGTGAGGAAACCGGCATGTCGTAGAACCAAAAGTTCGAAAACATGTGTCGAGTGCACGAAAAGAGCCTCTTCGAAGCGCACTTGAAATCCTTTCACCTTCTTTTCGAAGGAACTAGTGACACGATAAGAAGAAGAAGATAGTTGGTACTGACATTTACCTGAACTTCTCCGCGAGAATCAAACCTGCTAAGTAATGGCAGCCACTCCGCTTCAGAGGTCATCAATGTCCCTACCACAGACTATTGAATTCTGTGGCAGGCACAGACTATTGAATTAGATAGTGGCCGCTTGGAGGTTAACTGGCGCAATTGGACCTCTAGCCGGGCTGATTGGCAGGCCACGGGTCACGCGACTAACGGGCCATGAATCACATTACCTCTGTGGATCATTGTTGTGCACGAGAGTAACTACCTAGTGCACATCTAGATAGATAGATAATTCTTTATTGTACACATGGAAAGTAACAAATAAAAGTGCAGTGATGCCTGAGAGTAAGTTTGGAGATCGTCTGCATAGAGGTGATAAGAAGATTGAAGGTGGTTGGAAATGGAGTTAATAAAAATTAGCGAATAGAAGGGGAGACAGGACGCCACCTTGTGGAACGCCAGCAGTAGTGTCTTGCCATGACCCGTGCCATGACGAGAAAGACTCATCAATGCGAACTCGCTACCGACGCCGACGATCAGACAAATAATTGTTGAACCAACGAATAACCGTCGGCGACATTTATTGTTATTAAACCTTCTTATTCTATGTAGGGGGTACAGCGGTCTGCACTGGCATCCCGTTGAAAGTTGCATTGTGCATTGCCCCCCTGTCCCAGCCATCCCAACTCCTTGAAATAACTGGAAGCAGGATACTGGGCTATTGACAGCACCGTTCCAGTAAAGTGATGGCCGACATATTTGGTAGAGAGGAGTCTAGCAGCCTACGCAAGCCTGTCCTAACCCTACTCTCCTCTGTAGCTTGACAGTGGATGATCACGTGCTCCACGGTCTCCTGATTTTATAGGCAGTCTCTGCAGATGTCAATATCCATAGCTCCTGTCTTAAGTAGATGGTGGATGAGATCACATCACAATGACCTATGATGACTCCCACCATCACCTTATTAGTCCCACTGCAGTTCAAAGGCTTTCTTTCTTTTCTTCCACTCCTTTCGGCAGGCCACTTGAGGCTGGCGGTTTTCTGACCAACATAACCTTCTTGTAACATAACGTTTTTACTGACTGTCCATTAGTTAAATCTTATGGACCGTTTGGGAGCTCATGTATGAATAATCAAAATTATAGTAATATTTTTCATGGACCCATTGTGCAATGAGAAACAATAGAATCATGGACCTCTAGGAATAAGCCGAGTGAGTAATTACTTAAAATGTTAATGAAATCCCTACAACAGCACCAGTTTTATACAAGGATCAAGAACAAGAAATCGCAAAATCTCGAGTTAACCTTCCTTGTCCACTTCCCTAAAGACCCCAAGATTAGAGCAATTACGCGTAATCATTGTACGGAAAATATCGTATTACTCTTTGTGCTCAAGCAAAATATTTTAAAATAAAGTGAAATGGGACTCCGTTCAGACGATACTATAATTATCCCAAACAATGTCACTATATCTGATGGTATTTGCTCTACCATGAAAGCACTTTATTTACAGAGAAAAAAAATGAAGCCATATCAGTTTTCACTTTCATTGTAATTGATATTTGAGAATAGAATATGTAGATAAATAAATATTGATTGCTCTAAGAACTAGTACAGAGGCGAACTTAATGCTAAAGCATTCTCTTTCAGTTATTCTTTGAATACAAATTTTATTTGGCTTTGTGATGCTGATGATCATTCTAGTTAGATTATTTGAAGACTTAAACTGTAGTAAAATAATTATAATTTACCTGTACAAAAATAAATTTGGTGCCAAAATGTGGAGCAGAAAATAAGGACGAAATAAGAATTTTGAAATTAAAATATACTATAGGCCGAATACGGCATAAATGATATATGCGGAAAGAAAGCAGATTTTTGCCAAATTTCCTCGGGACGAATATAGCCTTTAATAATTCCATTTAAATGCTCCAAAAAATCGGAACACTTTCAATATGTCTGGAAAATGATTTTAGGATAGGAATATCTGCCATATTTCGGTTATAGTTAATTATTTATATTTGTACGTATTTATCATAACCATCTTAGAATACTTGATTGATAATAACTCATTTTTTTCTGACAAAAGATCTACTACTTCACAAGCGTGGAGCTTCGACTAGTCCCCAAAAGAAATCAATAAATAATCTTTACAATCTAATAGAGTACATCAAACGGTAAGATTTTACCGCGGCCTTTGATCTCGCCGCCGCTGTTTGAAGTCACCGGTACTGGTTCGTGTTAAGGTAACGGTAAACACTGAAATTCAGTAAAAATTGTTAAATTCCGTGTAAAACATAGATAAGGCACCCAAATAAGGTATATACCTCAACTATCCAGTCGAGGTAATAGGATCTCCATGCGAGAAACATGTTTTTTACAGCAAAAAACACTTAGAGATATAAATTCACAGTGATATTAATGAAATTAAAAAAACAAAGTTCAACTTGTGTTCAACGCACTGCCGTTTTTTTAAACATACTTCAAAACTTACTGTTTGAAGTTCTCGAAAGTTGAGTTACTTACAAGATTCTACACTCGGAACGACAGACAGAGAGACAGACAAACAAGAAAATGACTTTCTAAGAACTAACTCTCAATTTTTATGACAGATAAAAAGGTAGAGTAGCAGAAGAAGAGTCAAAAACGTGCACTAGTCTCTGTAATAGCACCATCTGATAAACACGCTAAGAAACGTTTGTAAACTAAACAAAACTTCCGAGAAATATCCGGATAAATGTTATTAAACGCCATTAGCTGAAGAGTTCATAACTCTGGCAATGCAAACACTAAATTTTGTAATGACAGGAGAGCGTCTTCGTTTTGCCACTTTATTACATAAAAAAATAGGTTTATGATTTGCGAAAAACGCGAAGAGAAACTTATTAGGAATATAATTATCCTAAGACAAAAAAACATTCATTATATGTACTTACACCGTATGGCAGGTCATATTTAAACATAACGTGCTTAAATATTTACAAGTTATTTTAGATATTACGTTACAGTTGATAACTAACTCCTTAAAAAAAAATTAGCTAAGCTGCCGTCTCACATGCAGTCTGTTCTCCTGACCTATACCGAGCGCCCACCTAAACGCATAACCTAATAAATTTAGAACCGGTCTTTATAGCAACAAATTTTATTAAATAAAATAAATAAATCATTAACAAAAACAAAATGGTTGTATGCGTAACGGGACAATGAGAGTTACCGGACAATGACAGCGTAACCGGACAATGACGTCAACGTTTTCGTGCATGCAGCCGGGCGGCGTTTATCGATTTATTAGACGTAGTCACATCAAAATTTGTCGTTGTAAAGTTGGTTTACGGACGATAGTTTAACGTGACAACGTCATAACAAAACATTGATGAAATTGTTGCATACTTTTATGAATAAAATTGACAGCGTAACGGGACAATGACGTGTTTTCGTGCATGCAGTGGGTGTTCATCGATTTATTAAACGTAATCACGTCAAAAAAAAATATTGAAAATAATTTTATAAATTTTAATTTAATAAGTGAATAGAAAATAAAATTAAACTATCTAAGTTCATCTATTTTTCACGAACCTGCGAATTTATACTTGTGCGAAAAGACAACTGAAGAAAATTATTGTCTATCATTGTTAGATCCGCATTTATGGGGTAATTCCATGAAACATGACGTTGCAGTCAGCATTGATTACTAACGCTCTTGGACAACTTACCTACTTTTTGTTGCAGTTATTTATTTATCAGAAACTCAGTCAAAGGAATAATCAATTTCGAAAATGCCATACATTTTAAATCAAAACTGTCCAAAATCACGAAAAAAACTTTTACATATAATTAAGTACGGACCTTGAATTATAAACATTCACCAATATTATGAATGGACTTAGATTCGTACAATAATTATATTTTTTTTGTTCACTGAGCAATTCAGTTTTCTTCCTTGAACAAATCCCATTCACCCCGGACAGTGATTTTGGGACAATGTTAGAAAAACATCCGCTCTAAAGGGTTAATTCGCTTACTGCAATGTGAGCAAATAAACATGAATAAACTAATGTGGACAAACAACAAAGAACCCAAATACAATTTACTATAAATATATCCGATTGTCCCCATTCTAAGTCCGAAAGTTGCAAAAAAATAATAACAATTTTTTCTTGGAGATTATCCCATGACAATGTGTGGAAAGGATTATGGACTACAATATTGAAATCTTTCATTTTTCGAATCTCACCAATTCCTTTGATTTGGATGATATGTTATAAATGTGTGCTCAATAAATATTTCTTTTAATTACAGGTTCAGGAGCACAAAAACAAACATCCACATCCCTATTTAGAGTGAATTTTCCAAAAGCGAGAGGCGATATTTAAGGCGAGATTAACACGCCGTTTGGCGGGAAGTCGTCACTCTGGAACCGATCGCAACGCATAAACTCGCAACGGGTTAATCTAAGTAATCCCTGAACAGATGTAGTTGTCGTTGCGTTTTGACATAGATTTACAATTATTTACAAGAAATGGTGGATGCACACCGCTTGTCTCCGCTCACGATAATCCGCGGATTAGCGCGCGTCTTGTTTATGGTGCGATGTCACCCGCCTAATTGTCTGTGGTCGGAAAAAAGTGCGGGAACAAAATGGCGGATGATTTATTGTTTTCTGGTTTCAGTTTCAGGTTCAGGCTGTTTTGTGTCAGATGATATATGGCTCGTGTTTAGTGGGATTAAGCCGGTTCTAAGAGACAATAATGTTTTTGTTGGCTGCGTTTCGCAAAAGGCTGCGTTCTGTAAGCTTGGCGCGCGGGAGACAGCTGGTGTCCCGGTGACACTCCTAAAACAAGTCTGTTCGTAAATAAATGTTTAGACACGACGACACCAGTCTCGTCCACGTTTACGACTCAATATTTAACGTGTTAAATGCCAATTCGTATTGTTATAAATAACGCGCGCTAAAACAAATATTTTTTTAATTGTTAATTGCTTCGCGGTGGAATTTTGATAGAAATAGGAACGATTAAATATTCTGTTTCGTAATTAATCGGTGCCGGTTGACATTTAAAAACACATTTATTTTAAACTAATGGCGGACAGAATCAAACGAGACGAAAATAGAGCGATACAAAACTTTGATGGTCTGTCAACATCGTTTAGAAGTGTTTATGGGGGATAGCAAACCATTAAGGATGCTATTGATGCAAATGTAGCAAACCGGTTTCCAAGGCTCCCATAACTTACTTATGCTACATAAACCAGTTTTAAAAATAATTTCAAAATTTATTCATACGTAATACATTCATTTTGTTTTGGAAAAAACCGGTTGTCTGTCTATTCTATTTTGTATAATTCTGTTTGGCTTCTTTATTACCTACGTTTTGAAAGTGTTAATTTGAAGCCAAAGTTTATATTTTTTGGTAGTAATTAAAGTGTTATACGAATATATCATCTAGTTACAAATATAACGGCTAAGTGTATGTTATATTATTATAACGCGTGCTCCGGTAAATTTTAGACACAAAGTTTAGAAATTTTTGTAGTCAGTGCGTTTGTATGGAGTTTATATGAGCCTAGCTAAAATATACTTGTACTAGTTTAGTACGATTGATTTTTGAAAGATCAATTATCTAAATTCAGGCTTTGTGCTAATCTACGAAGAACTACACCAATGTCTGCATAGCCATTTTAGTGTCGAATAAACAAAAAAATGGCAGCATAATTTTGTTAAACGTTTGAGCGTTTTGGAGTTAGCCCTTCCTGTATTTTCCTAATAAAAATAAATAAATAATAATAATAAACGGATTTTAAATAATTGAATGGAACAATTTATTTCTTTCCAACGATAATCATAATCATAATCGGTAATAAAAATTTAGTTTTTTATCTACACTTTTAATGTTAAGAAAGTACTAGACCTACTACATATTATTGTTATAGCTAGTTATTATGGAAGCCAAGTTTTATTATATAAATTAAGTAGGTACGGTGTTTCATAGCGGGTACAACCTAGGTACTAAAACTAAAATCTTGGTTGGTTTTTAAAAACATGATAATAAATGGTTATTAGCAGTTTTTTTTATCAATTTAGAACAAGTAAAAATATTAAAATAAGAATAGGAATAATTTATTGTAAGTGGTGGGTTTTATTTTTAGCTATGCTCGAATATATATTTAGAAGCTTCAAAAGCTGCTTTGGCCAAAACAAGGATTAATATTGAACTTAGGTGTAGCTAAGTTTTAAATAAGTTACGTAGAGCCAAACTAGAAAATATTTGCTAGAGATACGAATGCGCGATGGGCATTTAGGCCTAATCATAAACCAAACAATAAAATACCATTTACACTCGCAGCTAGCTGCTCGAACAATTTATTGCGAATTTATAACTTAAAATTAAGCCTCTTAATTTAATTTAATTCTTTCGAATCTTACGATTATAATAAATAGCGATATCACTTTATACAACTCCGATAACTTCTATACACTTCACTATCACAGTCTTTCTAGTCTTGCACACCCTATCGGATGATCAACTGTGCTTCATCACGTGGTCGGGCGGGGGCGGGCTTGCGGGGGCGGGCGGCTCCAGGCCGTGTATCCGCCGGTACAGCTGGTGGTACGGGTTGGGCGGCGGCGGCGGCAGCCTCAGCAGCGGGCCGGGCAGCGCGTACCTGCCGTACACCGACAGCAGCGGCGGGTACAGACCCACCAGCGACGCGTACGGGTTCCCGAACATCGGGTGCAGCAACGCGCCCCGCTTGAACGCCGCCAGCCGAGACCTCGACGCGGCCGTGGACCGTCTCCGCAGTTTCCCCGTAGTACCTCCGATGAACACGTCATCGGATGACGGATCCAGCATCCAGTAATTCCCCTTCCCCGGGTCGTCGTAATGCCTCGGGACCTTCACGAAACACTTGTTCAGACTGAGATTGTGCCGGATGGAGTTCTGCCATCCTTGCTTGTTCTCTTTATAGTACGGAAAGTTCTTCATGATGTACTCGTAGATTCCGTTGAGTGTGAGCCGTTTCTCCGGGCTGCTTCGTATCGCCATCATTATCAGTGCGTTGTAGCTGTAGGCCGGTTTTTCATTTTTTTTCTCCGGTATTTGCGTGGAGGAGCCGGGAGGTGGGGTGGAGGTGCCGGTCACGTCGAGCTCCGTGTCGGACGGGGACGGGGAGCGGGAGGAGGCCTCGGGCAGGAGGTCTCGGATCGCGAAGCTGTGCGGAGGCGTCATAGTGGTGCGGCATGGCGAGCCGCTCTCGACCGACTAAGGAGCGGGCTTGCCAGCGCCGAGCGAGGCCACGCCCGCGCCCCGCCCACCGCAGGCCCCGCCCTAACCACCATGTGTGCTCAGAGGGGAATAACCTCCACCGTTGCATTGCACTCTACCGCGATACGTATTGGATTGACTATCGCTTGGATCCATACTCTTTAGGATGGCTTCGATTCATGTGTGCCCAGGAATAACTACACCGTTATTCTACTGCAGTAAGTATAGGGGTGACTTTTGATGGCATCAAAATACTTTGTATCAAAGTGTAGGGCTGCATCGGGTTAAAAAACAGAAATTATCGCGATCCGTCATGGCGTGTAAACAGTTTTTTGTGATTATTCACGCGTTGTTTAGAAGTTAGTGTGATGGCTCCTGCCTGTTCGTAACCATATTAATAATGTTTAAACATAACGGCAGATGTTCTGATACAATGGTAAATTATGTTGTAAAGTTGACAAATTGTTTGCGTTGAACTATATCAGAACATTAATGATCAGTTTATTTATGAGATGTAAACCAATTATTTTATTTGCTGTCATTTTAGTAAATTATCCTGTTTTACACCCTCGTCGGTCTTCTAACTCTTCTATCACAAAAAGGATATTTCAAAATATATTTACGATGATGATTCATTGTTTTCTGACTCATGGCACAATAGTCACCAGCTTTTTATTCATTATCATCATCATCATGACCTATCTTTATGATTTACTACAGGTATCTACTTGAAGTCTAAAGCTAGTTCTTCTATCCTTTCCAAAGTTATCTCATCAAAATACTTACCTCTACTATAGTTCATTGCAAAATATTTTTGCTCTACTCTTTGGTTCCTAATTCCTAACAAAGAATTAAATTCAAAAGTTAAAAGTACAAGAATACACCTTTTTTACGTGAATTCAAAGTCGAATAATAGTTTTGTTATTAAATTATCCTATCAACTCAATTATCCTATTAATGTAGTCGTAACATTTTCGTCCCCAATTATCTCTTCACTTTTAGTGCAGTCTCTTCCCTAATTCCAATGGCCAAAGCTATTTGGAACGTATGTTATTTCAACCTATGTTTGAGGCTCTACCATAGTTATTTGCACTCTACCTCTCCCCGTCTCTACTCTACATACATTTCAGTAGAGCCGCCCCCTCACCGCCACGCCCCGCCTCTTTGTCTTTGTATTGTCTCTCAAAAGCGCCAATATTTAGACTATGCTTTTGTAAACTCTACACGGAAATAATATGGTGACTAAAAAAGAAGATGTGGTGGTGTAGTATAAGTAATAGTAGTAAGATAGTAATACGTAGAGTAAGCAAATCAGTCGAATAAACCAACCTCTAACGAGCACACGTCTTTCGATTGAACACCACAAAATCCCCCCACCAACCCGCACACGACATGGCGACCCTGCCATGCCCGGCGCAATAGTGTGGTGCGTCGGGATGGTTTTAATTTTTTCTGGAGGACATCTATTATATAGTCAATAAAATGGGGAAAACGTATAGCAAAGAAGAAATAATTGTGGTTGTTGTACGTTGGTAAGTTGTGAAAATATTTACCTTGAGCAACGCCCGGGGCAGTGTTGAGATGACAATGAAAAGTTAGCAACTACGCTCATGTCGCTCTTATACAAATATACAAAGAATATAAATAAATAGTTTGGACATTTCACAAACGCTATTTAGCCCCAAACTAAGCAGAGCTTGTACTATGGGAACCAGATGGCTGATAGAACACTTAAATACATTTTTTTAAATAAATACTTAGGATTAAAAAATACCCAGACTCAGGACAAACACCGATGTTCATCACACAAGTTTGTCCTGAAGAGGGAATCGAACCCGTGACACCGGGCGTGATACCTATATTATAACTAACAGAACGCAACCTCGTTTGCGTTCCGAATTTCCAAAATTTCATACTTAGTATTCACTTTGAGGTCTTGACGAACACATCCTGCAAGTTTCAAGTCTCAACGTCCAGTGATTTGGCCTGTACGTTGTCTGTCAGTCAGTCAGGTCCAAGTGTTTTATATATTTATTATTATAGAAGATAGATAGATAGATCAGCCTATATTGTTCCCACTGCTGGGATTCAGAGAGCAGGAAATCCATTCACTTCTGGATTTCCTGCCCTCGGCTCAAGGAAGGAAGTAAAGGTATTATTTTTTACCTTGGCTTACTCTAATAACATTAGGTACATCGTTACAGTACCTACTACGTTGTTAAATATTTGTCTGCGCTTGACTAAACATGGCGGGGCGCTGACAAGCAGGCGAGGCACGACCGTCCATAGTGACCAGGGATCTCCTATTATTCAGGATATCGCTGAAAAACTCTATCTTTCTATCTAAATTACTGCCTTGACTTGGCATATCGCAGTCCACTGCTGGACATAGGCCTCTTTTAATGTGCATCATCTTGTCCTGTCCTCAGCTTTCCGCATCGCTTTTCTGCCTACAACTTTTCGCAAATCATTCTCCCACCTGGATGGAAGGCGTCCCCGAGGGTTGTTGGTTCTTCGGCAGTCTAGTCTTACTAGAACATAATATTCCAAATGAATAGAACAGAACAGATATATATGTAGAAAGATTTCCGATCCAGATCAAAATAGTTCTAATCTTAGATAACTAAAAAAATCAAAATAAAGACGAGGATATGAGGAAACACGCGGGCAGCATTAGAAACAAAAACTCTTTTATTATCATAGTGTTTGCCAAATATCCCGCGATTTCACTGGACCCATGGTCACAGGAGTCTACTCCTGGAAAATTGGCTCAATCGTGGTAGAAACACGCATCGTGGTCGCCTCACTGTTACTGCTCGCTTGTTTGTGGCGGGGAGGGCGGGGTGGCGGGGTGGCGGGGCGGCTATGTGCTGTGTGCACAGAGCTTAGCTTAGACATGTCTAGTCTAGGTAGGACGTTAAATATGGAAGACTAGTCGCTCCTAAACTTTATACTCATAGGAAGAAAGGAAGGTTGTGGTCTTAGGTTCGTTTTATATTGGGTTTCCCTTTTGTATAATAATTCCAGTGCAATAATTGCAATAAAAAAGCCGTGTTCGCCGAGTGGGAGGTGCCTCGACTTTCGATCCGAAGGTCGTGAGTTCGAACCCGGTCGTAAACCAATGGATTTTTCAATTCAAAAAATCTATGTGTTCATTATAACACGTGCTTATCGGTGATAGAAAACATCGTGAGGAAACCGGCCTGGCATAGAACCTAAAAGTTCGATAAACATGTGTCAAGTTTACTAAAGGAGCCTCTTAGAGGCACACTTGAAATCCTTTCACCACACTGGTTCGCAAGAACTAGTGACACGATAAGAAGTGCAATAATTCGCTCGGGGCGGTGTTGGAACAGCCCCGCTACTTACTCGGGCGAATGAACATGACACCTGGCTCGAATGACGTTTGTGCAAAGAACAGCGTGGAATTGGATAATCTCGATAGAGAACAGGTCCTGTAATACTTGGTAATGATAAGGCTTTGCAATTAGAGGAAGAAGGAACACGGCCATATTCCAATAACCAAGCCATATTACCGTTGCAAAACTCTACCTGCTGATGAAAGTTCTCAACCAAAAAAGCACAAATAACTTTTCGAATTTGCGAAGTTCCATCGCCCGCGGGTCTCGCTAGCTACCGTTACTGTTGCTCAGTAAATACAAAGTAAATAAATAAATACGAGTGGCGCGTGTTTTCACTCGAATTGGACCAATTTGCCGCGAAAGCGATTTCCAGTAACAACGCGAGTTTACAAATTGTTTGGTTTTCGTGACTGTGACGCTGTCGCTTTGTTTCTGCTTTTATTTGGGAATTGTTCCGTCCGCTTGTAATTTCGAACTGTGGATCATTATTTTCAAAATCTGACAAGAACGTACAGTCACACTAAACACATCTTACTTTGCTTACTTTTACGATTCAGGCGTTATTTTGTTCCTTAGTCCCAGTAACTTAGAGGTCTTCTAAAAAGAAAAAACTATCTTCGATAGTTATCAAAGTTTTTCTTTTTAATAATATAAAAAGAGAAGTAATTAAATGTTCAGCAATTATAAAATTTGGTAAGTCACAAAAAAACAGCATTTAAATAATTTGGTCAGCATACAAAGTATTTGGATGGAATAAAAAAATCAGGCAATCCTTGTTCCGTAAATATTTTTGACTCACTCTAAAAAATATTTTATTATTTACACTTCTATAAATAATATATACCTAAACAAACACATCCACTCAGAGAGTAAGTAAATTAAATAATCTTTGTAAGGAATGCACCCATTTTGCGCATGACGAGTATCAGCAATCCAGAATGACATAAATTGCTGATTGCTTTTAAAATGTCTGCTAGCCATGAGTTGCTGACAAATTAGCTATTTCTGCTCACAGATTATATTTTTCTGCTCACAAAAATACCAATACTATGCTAACCATTTAAATGGCCCAATTGTTTCCTTTTGTAAATTTTGTAATATATCTATATATAGATTGTAGTAGTTAGCTTATGCTGTAATAAAAGTTACCATTTAAATAACACCCATATAAAAAGAGGTACTTATACCTCCTCTCTATCTAAGTAGGTACTCTTTTTATGTTCACAAAGTTACAATTCAATTTAAATACGAACACTCACTTTAACCTTTCTATTGACCATCAACAGAGACAAATAAGATGAAGCCATTTGGGACACTCCAATTAGAAATGGCTTCGGCAAAATAAACACTCGATTCGGCCCCTGTGTCATTTGCTGAGTAAGTTAAAACAACTCATTTTAGTTTAAAAAATACTACGTATAGAAGTTCTAGATAAGTAGGTATTAGTAAACCTACTTATCTAGAACTTATAAGTACCTACTTAACTAGAACTTTTTATTTCGACCTAAATAAAAAGAACTTTGGTAGGTTTATTCAAGCGTCAAATTTTAAATCGATTTCATGTGTGAGCTGATAGTGCATTCGTCACCTACAATTGAATTATTTTACCAACATAAATTGCAAAGTGGACCAGCGCCATGGCACTGCTGCACCGAACTTTCTAGTTCGGTTCTCTACTAATTTTAATCCTTCATAATCACTATCAGCACACATTACAGGAAAACGGCTTGCAACTTTGCTAGTTTCGCGCTATTTTGTAAAAAAAATATAATAGCGTAGTATCGATTACACAGGAAGTCATGAATAGAGTTATCAAACTGACAAAACATGCTCTAGTGAATTAGTCTATGGGCGAAACGTATTGATTTCGTCAGGCGTGTGACGCGGCCGGCCCCACTCAGGGCCCGCGGAGCGCCCTCTGTGTTCCGCGCAGCGGGTACTCACGTTCAATCACTCATTTTATTTGATGATTTAACTAGTTTAGATGTAATTTGGCATTTGACTTGCCTATGACCCGCAAGTGGGGCAGAGGGCGGCGTCCGCAGTGAGCTTACATCGCGATCTGTCTTGAGCTTCACGTATGACTTCGCGCCAGAATTTACCTATGACTTTGACCTCCAATTCTACCAATCCAAGCAGATTTGGTGATTTTGCATTCTTCTTATCGCAGTGTGGTGAAAGGATTTCAAGTGCATTGAAATTATGATAATATAGTGTAGTTAATAACGATTTTTCTTGCAAAATAATCTTATATCTTCGCAACTATTCAGATGTAGCGAGATACACCTGAATAATTGCGAAAATTTCATATTCAAATTTCGTATGTTCATACTGGGTTTTTTCTAAGTTATTTATCAACATAAATAAATTGTTTGTTTATGTTAACACTTATTATATTATAAGCAACTAAGGTTTACTCACTTACCTAGCGAGTGGTTTTTTTTCCCTATATAAGTAATACATGTACCGTCAGGTAAAGTTGTATTTACTTGTGTTACTTAAATAATATTAAGTACATAACTAAGTACCTATAAGATATTCATAAAACCACCTGTCCTCTTTGTCTTAAAATACGCACCCTCATCCCAGTTGAAGTAAACGGTAAACAACACCGGAAGTACCCTACTCTACCCAATATTGAGACAAACGAATTTTCCTAAATAAAGCTTTTCTCAAAATCCTGCTCAGCAAAGTAGGTGTCTCATCTCCTTGAGAGGGCTTGAGCGGTGCCTGGCTCGGCTGTTGTTGAAACATTGATTAATATTGTCGCCATCTTGGATTGGCACTTCACCGCGGAAGCGAGAGCGGAAGCCGCGCCCTCGATAACGTTCCGTTCCGGCTCGGAATAGATACTTTCATCCCCATTGTTACTCGAGAACCCTTAAAAATACTGCTAGAAAATAAATTGAATTTACAAAACAATAAAAATATTCTAAAACCCGACAATTAACTAGTGAATGCTCAATTGAGCAAAGCTTTTAAACAATTGAAAAACTATAAATGTTAGGTAGACTTGAGTTTTCAAACGTATTCCAGAACTGCTGTTTTAAATGACCATAGATTATTTCGGGTAAGTATAAGGGATAGTGAACCTTACTGCGTTGTATTACAGGTATTTTTATTGTAAAGGAAAGTAGCAATCAGTAAATTAATAAATAAATAGGTTTGGTACGTGTTCGAAATTCAAGTGGTGTTCGAAGTTTAAACGCGCGCTATTGTAGTGACGCACCTGGATAGCAAGTGCGCACAAAGAGGGCTCGGCACACTCATGAAACAAACAACTGAGGATGCCTGCGGACGTTGAGGTGGGGCTATAAATACAGCGAGAGCGGAAATAGGAAAAAAACTTAAAATTGTTTTCAAAGTTCATTTTATAGGTAGGGTAGGTAGAAAGATAGGTATTTTCCAAAAATAATTTATGAAGATATTTGTAGAATGGTTCTAATAAAAAAACTTATGCCTACTTGCACCAAATTGTTAAAATCCCTGAGCAATTACTTTGCTCGCTTGGCAGTTCTTAACGGTCAAAATATGGACTATTATGGCATTAGTTACACTACTTGTTTATTAAGTCCACGTAATAATCTTACTTACTTACATCTAAGTATTTTTAGAAGCACCCGCTGAAGATTGACTCATTGGACTGACGCAACAGCTAACCGCTCACACTCAGCCAAACCCTAAACGAACCATTTTTTCTTCATCGGATATAGAAAGTTCAGCTTCCCGCTGGCATTCTAGTTTACTGAAAATAAGTTATTGAATAACCATTAGCACTCATTGTCAAACGGGGGCAGCTGATTCCAAATTCAAATAAAGAGGCGCGTGATTTTCTTTTTCTTTATTTTTTTTAATTTATTTATTGGCAAGGGCAGATTTTGTTGACAGCTCTGAGTGAAGTCATGATGAAGGTAAGAAAGAACCAGTTTTAAGAAATGGGTCACATCACACCCTTGTAATAGCGCCACCAGATGTATTCTTACAACCTTTATTATTTGTTTACTTGAAAACGTAAACATACACTTATACATAGAGTATCTAAAACCACATTTAAGTAACCTACTTACCTTAAACTTGATAAATGCATAGAAGTATTAAAGTATAGAAACACAATGTAGTACTTTGAAAATGCGACCAAGAAAAGGGAGCCACATTGGCTAAATTATGGTACATTTTGGTCCAATGCTAATTTATCAAAAAGAGACGTAATAGGACTAAATAACTATTATATTTTGTTAAAACTACAAGGCCTTTTCATTGGCAATAAAACTACATCGTAAAAAGTAACAAACATTATTTGAAAATAGAGATATTTCATTTTTATTGATAGGGTTTTCGTTCCTATAAACCACATACATTTTGGTTTGGTATTGCCATCTTGTCTAAGAACACCGTTATTCATCTATGGATAAATAAAACTTCAATCCAAGTTTTAGAATATTTTCAAATGAAATCTCCTAAAATAAAACTTTATCCAAGTCATTTCAAGTATGTTTCTCATTTCACACTATGTTTAATTATATGAACTACAAACATACAAAATCAGAACCTTTTATTCTAATTATTTATTTGTCACGTGAGTAAAAGATCTTTAGCTACTATGTATCGGACAGAGCCGTTCGGAAACCATTAATTGCATTCGTTTGGACGGGACACGCATTCTCGACACGCGCGCGCTGTTTGACAACGAACGTTACTCGTTATTTTTAATTTGAAGTTAAAAAAAAGGACTCTACCAACGTTTTTATGTAAACAACTGAGACAGGTCAAGCGCTTTCCTGATCACCGCAACCACAACTGCTCTGCAGATATTGAATTTTTCATTAGATACTAATAGGCAAATTTTTTACTAAAATATTACAAAAGAGTATTTATATGAATAAACCCAAAAGTCGTCAGAGTATATATCCCAATTATTTATTTTCTCAAATTATTTTTGGTCTTTTCGTGTTATTAGTAAATTTAATAAAAATGAAATAAAGGACGTTTAATTTATATAACTTAGACCATTATCACACAGTATATTAACAAATGTAATAAAAACAACAAAGTCTTAAACAGTACAGCGTGCAACCTATTCTACCTAGACTCAAAAAATCCTATTAAACTCTGAACAATAACAATAATCAGAAACATTCCAATAAATTGATCACCACATGCCACCCCTTTACTCTTGCCACTTACGAAACAATCGAGCCCCACAAATCGCCCAATAACGAGATTCCGAACGCACCTAAAACTTTTTTTTGCCTAGCATCTGTCGCATGGCCGCGTGTCCATTCTGCCAGTGCGTTTTGTATTTTTTTATTTTTCTTTTTTTCGCGCTCCTTTTGCAACGACAAGTCGATCGGATTTGTCGCCGGGGGGTCGACATTCTGCGGCCTAACGATCGCCTTACATTTTTGTTAATGTTATTGCACGTTTTTGCTCTTTGATTGTCCGAATGCGACGCATTTGCGATTATAACGCTATTCCCACTAGAAAGGACATTTGAACGGCAAAGAGGATTAGAGAAACGGACCGACAATAGCTTGTTATGAATGAAAAACTTTTCGCATAAATAGGATATTGCTTGGGTTTATGAGCAATCACGATGTAGCCACAAAGATACCTACCTTGAAACTATATTTTTTTTTTAATTTGAAGTCGTTATAAAAAAAATAGTAAGAAATAAGAATGAAGACAATTTATTAGACACGGATACCTTAAGATCTTTTATAATCTTGTAAATATAACTGATGGAACAAAAAAATCAAAAACTAAAACTCGAGTGAAAAATCACGTTATAAAGACACTAAAACACAAAAAAAATCTAAGAATATCTACGTATTTATTGTACAATTAAAGTGAGCACCTAGATCTTAAATCAATTTATACAATAATAAATAGATCTTTCTAATCATAACAAAAGAAAACGACGTGAGAATCACTTTCCAAAACTTTCCCACTATCTGCTCAATATCTAGTTACAAAACAAGCCTCCAGAGACCTATCTACCTATCAATGCACAAATAAATCATCTGCCCACGATACAGAATACACGATTTAATTAAGTCTTTACGATTTGACACGTGAGGTTGAATGGAGAGGTGCTGCCTTTGCCTCGAGCGTCGCTGTCGCATTGTTGGCAAGCAGTGGGAGGTTGGGTAGATTCCGAACGCACCTGTCAACCACCCTTCATTATTTGAATTTAGATTTTAAGTTCTAACATATATAAAGATCAAAGTTGTATGGCAAATGGGGTTTGTGCATATTTTAAAATAGGTAGGACTGTTGTCCACCGGGCTAACGATAGAGAAATCCAATAAGTTATCACGGTTAACATAAAAATCAGAGCAATCGTAAATTTTGTAGAGTCTTAAAATGCCCTTTGACCATAACAATAATATATAGGCAGGACTTTGAATTAAACCAGCCGCTGCTAGGCGTTGTTACATCCTACTAGCTCGCGAATAAAAAAACCTTTCAGTATATCTTTTAGAGGACAACCAGCCTCAAAGCGATGCGACGCGACGCCTATGCTTATGCTAAGAAAGTATTGTAACCCACAAAGGCGATAATTGATAAGAGTTCGCAGATGGCGCGGGCGCACTTTATGTCCCTTTTGCAATTGTCTATGGTCTGTACTCTATAAGTGTTTTGCTCGTTAGCTCTTAGATACTTATTTATTTATTTAACACTTACTGAGTGAGGGAGGACTTAATGCTATAATAGCATTTTCTACCAGTCAACCCGGGCGTGCAAAAAATATACTTATTTGTTAAATTAAATATACTTTGGAAGTGACGAAGGAATAAAAATTGGCAACACTCATAGAACAATTGCCATTCAAACTGCTCTACTTGATTCGTTCTAAATCAAAAATACAAACCTATTTTTACATTCAAAATTTTAAATGAATTTAAAGAAATGCTTTTAAAAAAATGCTATTACGAGCTGCAAGATTTTATGAATGACTCATTCAATGACGTAACTAAAACATAGTTAAAAAAATGTAACCCATCTCTATCAGTTGCAACACCCTACTAAAACTGGTAATATTGTGTATCTGTACCTACTTTTATCTATTAGACTTACCAAGACCTGAAATGTAACCTACCTAACCTACCCAATATTTCAAATAAACCACTGAATACTGAATACTGAAATCAGATAAGTATGAATCGATAAAGGTTTATGGACCAAATCACAAGCTAGCCCTAAGTAGGTAAGTAAGCCCTAAGTATAAGTACATTCCTAGTTTATCTACCATCGTGTGCACTGAAGAATATACGGATAGGTAAGTATCTAAGTTTAAAAATGATGACGTTCTACTATACCTGTTTTTTAGAGTCGTTCATTAACAATACCTATTTCTTATCCATCAAGTTACACACCTTGAAACATCTACATAATGTTAATAAGGTGTAAAGAAAGAACCCAAAACAATCCATCAAACAAGTCTGTTTGTCTGTCAATAGCTCTACTGGAGAGCTACCGTTATGTCAGAATTGCCTCGTTCCTCCACTCTTTTGTAACCAAAGAACTTGTATACTATGTCGTATAGAAGCTTTTTGTTTGTAACTCACGCTTTTGTCTCAGATTCTTACTTGTCTTACTCGTTGATGGAATTGAATACAAAACTACTTTATTATTTCGATTAAATAAAAAGTTAATCATAACCATAATCGTTATTGCAACAATGTACCTACATAATGGTGATAGGTCTTAACTAAGATCACAAAGTATGGCAAGTAGGTACATTGGCCCTGTCAGGGCACAGCAGGGTTACTAGTCACCATTTGATAATTTTACCAAGGCATTTTATAATACCATAGGTGGAGATAAACATAAATAAAATAGATATCGATTTACATTTACAGTTCTTTAAAACTCTTTAGGTACCTATACTTAATTGACGGTACCGTGGCTTAGTTGGTAGTGACCCTGTCTACGAACACAAATGTTTGTTCTCGGGTCTTGGTGTTGTGATGTGTTGTATGTGTCCATGCCACCTGCGACACAGGGAATCCTAGCGCAGAGGTATGAGTGTGTGAATGTTTATATTTTATGTTTAATTGGAAGTGGATAAAATCTTTGTCTATGTAATAAATAATATTATTTTATAAGTTATTTGTTTAAATCCTTTTAAGGACCACTAAGTCCACTCCATAGCTGTTCATCGACCTCATATTTATTTCTTTATTAAAACCCCGTGATTTGTTCTCGCCCTCGCCCGACGAGCACACAAATCGCCAAAGTAAAACATTAATCCGTACAATGGTACTCGTCATTATCAAAACATTAGCGCGCGTCCAGCAGCGGGGTGCCAATTATTTTTACTGGCAACCCCATCACGCGCTGATTATTCGCACTGGCAACACAGTTACTCGTTTATCATCGCTGGTCAGTCGCGTGCGAACCCGCGGTCGACACGCGACTCTCTGGGATATTCGTTTTTTTGAAAAACACTAGACGAGATTGATGATACAATTTCGTTATTGTGTTTATTAAGCCATCGGAATAACATAGAGAGATAGGAACAATAAGTTTATGATTATGTGCTGTGAAATCGAAGCATTGTTATTTATTATTATATGTATATGTAGGTAGGTATTCCTAGTAATATATTTTTTTGTGTGTCAAATAAAAATAAATACCTAAAAGTAAATAAATTATCCTAAGAGCCTGATAGAGTAGAGATCACCTCTGAAAGTGACCAGCACTGCATCACAGCATATCTAACAAACTGGCGGATTTTTTGCATTGTAAGTAGGTAGGTACCTAACTACACACCGTACGTCAGAATTTAAATAAGGTATATTTTCTGAAACTTATAAAATGGGTTACCGACGCATAGGCGGAAAAATCTACAATCGACCAAAAAAGCAAAGATGTCGAGTGTGTATCATTCTAGTACTTACTCAATTCTTTATTAGTGGGTGCTTTATAATTGGTCGAAGGATTACCATTGCCCCTTAGTATAATTACTTAGGCCTGCCTACTTTACCTCATACAACACTTTATTATAATAATAGTGTAGAGTTTGAATTGAACTCAACGCGCTTTCCCAAGCAATTATCGGAAGCATAAGTTCAAGGGAAACGAATCATAAGTGGTTCAGAGAAGTGAATCGTTCTTTCTCAGGCTTATTAGTCAAAAATCTTGCTCTACAAAACCCAGTGAATCTTAATAACAATTCGTACAATCGATAATCGACACCAGAAAGAGCGGCCGAGCATGCGAGCAATCACAATAGCGACGTGTTTAACACAAATAACCTTAATCTGGAAATTCGCGCCATTATGCCCCTGTTTGACGTTCACCCGCGATTTGGCACCCAGTGAGCCAACGACAACCATCGTTCCCGCCCTTTGTCACCGTTCGAATTTCGAATCGCCACTCGACCGCTCACGGCTTCTACCTTTCTTATAATTTCATTGTGGGAACACTCCAATATTTGCAATTCGTATTCAATTGTGAGAATTCTCAAGTAATTATTGCGTTTTCGATGGTCATTAAAATGTAGAAGATTATATTCGTTAGATTTAATTGATAAAATAATCATCATACCTATTATTATAATATTGAAATTTCAAACGGTTTCTAAATTCATTGTTCCCATGGATTTGTAATTTTGCAACCACGCTTGTAATTTTCAATTAACATCGTTAGGTACTCGAGTGTTTGGTTCATACAAAATATTATATTGGTAGCTATATAGTTCACTATGATAGTGTAAAATAAGTATAACACTTACATGAGTAGAGCAAGCATCGTTGCACACAACATCGATCAGTGTGGAAGACAAATACAGTCAACTGAAGCATTAACAAATCCAGTAGGCACTCTTATTTCACTCTTCAGTCTGTGGGCCGAGTTCATCCAGTAAGTATCCTTTATTTTCTAAGTCCAAATAAAAGATAATTCGCAAAACACTATAGCAACAATTCAAACTGCAACAATATAACAACAATTCAAATTACATGTGCATGTTTATGCAACGTGTGGCTTACGCCCCGGGGCCGTGCTGCCAACCTCTTTTGAAAACAATTAAACACTAAAATAAAAGAAATGGGGGTAGGACGAACGTGGGGTCGGGTCCGCCCGAGGCGCGGCTGTGGGAACCTGCTTATTGTTTTTAAGGTTGCTAAACGATTACTTTTTTATTTTTAAATTCCTCTTTAGGGCATTGAAACCCACTCATTCATCTCGAGGTGTCCCTTCAAAACAAGTCATAGAGAAAAATCGCGGTTTTTCAAACCACATGGCGTTATTGTTCGGTTTTGATTAGACGTGTGGTTGGATTGACTTGGTTTGAATGGAAATATTGATGGCATTCACCTCCCGGGAAAATAAACTTTAGCACTTTGATCAATGAACCGAAAATTAATGGGTGCCTAGTATACGAAACGTGATTCACGAGTCAGAGGGACCTTAGAGTAGATCCCACCAATACCCAGTATACCTATTGGAAGAGTTAAAGCTGACTGCCTGATCATTTTGATAGGTACACATTATTGAATCCACCTTAATCGTATTTTGTGGAGCCACAGAAGTATGTATTTAAGTATAGAACTATGTACATCGTAAAAAGTAACAAACATTATTTGAAAATATAGATATTTTATTTCTATTGGCAGGGTGTCTGAAAATTTCTGTCCTGTATTCCGCATCCATTTTGGTTTGATACTGTCTTAAAGAACTAATAGTAGACCGTATATAAGTTATTTGTACTGTCTATCTCGATGTTCGCTATTAATATATGTATGGACCATATTTATATTCTAGGCTTCAATTTAGAATGCTCTGAAAAACTCTTCAGCCAACCTGTATTTAACCCTGTACCCCTTGTTAATCGAAAATTGTCCACCTGCCCACTCATTTACCTCTAGCACTTTTATTTTTAATTCCAATCGACACGTGCTAAAACAAGGACACGTTTCGATCGCGGCGTAATGAAGAGGCCAGCGCGTGCCGAATCGCGTCTACCATAGACAAGAGGCCGCGAGAGCTCATCAAGCACGTGTTGTCTATGGAAGCCCGTCGCAGCAACAATAGAAAACAGAGGTTATCATCATCTCGAATAAGCAGGGGTGAATAGGAAAATCGGTGCTAAACTAACCGCTTTGTAGAGGGTGGGGTAAAGGATTCTTTCGATTTTTTACCGTTTTTATAAGATAAGTGTATTTCAGCTGTATTTTTTATGCGATAATTTATCATAACTAGACACTTACCTATGAGTTAAATAATTATTATATTAATGATTTTCGTGCTCTAAATATAACTATATCTCCTACTTACTACCTTTACCCAGTAGGCACTTTATCTCTACTTTACCAACTTTCAATGTGCCTAGGTGAAACACTTTTTTGAATTTGTTCAGTTATTTTCATGATAAGGAAAAAATAAACTATAAATTACATACTTAACCATTTTTTTCCCTAGAGTAAATTCTAAGTTTGGTACCACTTACGCCATCTTGTGATGAGTAGCAAAACTAGTATTGAAATCAAAGTCTGAACAGCCTAAAAAATTATAATGAAATTAATAATGAAAATTATTTTTTTTATTAAAGTAATAGGTCCTTTATTTCACAATATAAATTGGCGATAGTTACGTAACCTACATCCATTTGTGTTTCGGAACTGCGGAGAGCACCTTATTATTCGCAATCGCCCGCAATATCTCGTTACAAATACAAGGAGACGTAATATTTTTCCCGAATGTGACCCGTGAGTCTGCAAACAAGCAACATGATCGCCTGTAATCTTGGAAAATAAGAAAATTGTCTGTATTCAATATCCAGCATAACCTGACCTAAGCTTTAAGCCAGCTACGTTTGGTTCAAAGATCTCACCAAGTTGGTATCATATACGGTCATGTTACGAATTACGACCGACAGAGGGCCAGCAAATATTTTACTTGGGTAGGTAGGGTAATTGCCACATGAGATGCCATCTCCATTTACGATGTCTTTGCCTTGAGGGCGAAAATTGTACCGTCCTTGGATCCGGGTTTTTATTTTCGGGTCTTTCAGTATTCAGTATTTATTCATTTGTATAAAAAGGGCATACCTAAGTACATTTTATTTATCATTAAATATTTCGGTGTTTAATTAAATGCACTTTTCATTGCTTTATCTTGCAAATCACAGTTCCTCAAGCCTCAGTTTCTCATTACCCAGAGAGTAGCAAGTGGAACATGAAGTAGGAGAAGAGTAGGATAGGAGGTAGGTAATTTAACTCTCACACACGCATTGGGAGACGGACTAAAAACTTTTTACTTTGAAAATACAGCCTACTTAGGTAGGCCTACACTCCATAAACAACCTACTTTTAGTCGATTTCGATAATCGACAGCTTTTCTACAAGCCTACACCTGCTATGTCAAAATATTTCATTGTTTATTTTTAGTGAAATTTTGTTATTTTCTGAAAATGAACGTGCACAAGCTATGGGAGTACAAGGAGTACATCAACGTGAACGGCGTGATGCTGACAAGCGAGCTGATGTCTTTGCTCCAGAACTCTATCACCTTGCTGCAAGTGGAGAACCACTTTGATCACGTCCAGTACTGGGGGCAGATCTACGCAGTGGACTCCGACTACCACATCGCCGTCGGGGTAGGAAATGATGCACTCGCCGACAGGAAATACTTCTACACCACCGACTTCAATTTCTGGGGCCTCCTCCCAAAACCCAAGAAGAAATACAAACTCCTTTCTTTGCTCACCACCTTCCCGTTCCGTGGAGATCCATCCTTAAAGATCAAAGTTCTGGACGAAGCCTTAGATGAGATGCACCCAGAACGTTGCCAGTACATGAAAGAAGAGAGTAGATTAGCTGCGACTATTAGCAACATTTGCGACGAAGCCGCAATCTGCGCGCGAGGTCAGCTCATCAAACAACCTGACGGCACTGTTGCCATCAGCTCCAACTTCTACGGTCTGACGGCGGCAGAGGCGAAGCACCTCAAGTCTTATCTCCACATCAGACCGGCGCAGCATCGCTGGAACACTAATCTCCTCTCGAGGCAGGATTACAACTACAGCATGGATTTCCTAGATTCTATCGACCAGGATATTCCCAACGGCTGCTGGAATCTGTCCCTGGCACAGGCCGGCAGCGTGGTGTATCTGAAGAGCCTGTACTGGCCGGGGATGATGTATTTCCACAAAGTTAAGACTCCAGACGCAGGGTTCCTGTACGTCGGCAACGGACGCAAGAATCTTGATGTTCCTTTCTTATTGTAAATTGTTGAATAGAAAAAAATAAAACCTACAAGTATTTTTATTTTATTTATGCACTAATTTACATAAGTAGGTAGGATGTGTAGGTCACCGTCACGTTTGGATGCAAATTCTTCCGCAAAACAGTAATGTGTAAGCATTACTGTGTTCCGCTTTGGAAACCGCGAACAGAGGGTGTTTTCGTATAGGAAATCGTATTAATAGATTGGTCTAGGTCATGGGAGTGTCATAGGACTGAATTTAAGTGTGAAAAATCCAATAACTATGACAATATTAAATATTTTCAGTCGGTTTTTCAATTTTAAAAACTATCTGGTGACTTGGATATTTTTTTTCTTCATCGTGTGCTGATCTGTGCTAATTAAATCGATCCATAGACAAGCAATATTTTTTTCGATCGATTTTGTTTGCATTTGCTGTGCAATGTAACTGGCAA
The DNA here is from genome assembly GCA_932526365.1 of Lobophora halterata. Lineage (NCBI taxonomy): Eukaryota > Metazoa > Arthropoda > Insecta > Lepidoptera > Geometridae > Lobophora > Lobophora halterata. Next base: position 11,049,326 of record OW052007.1, on the reverse strand, counting down.
CATTACTTATTACGTTCCGTTACAGTGGTAATTACAGTGTGTATCGAGTTTAGAGAATCGTCTCGCTCCATCTAACCAACCGCGATTCAATTATTCGAATAATTTGGTTCGATTACGTTACTCTTCAAGACTTCAACTGTCGAAAATATTCGTCGCATTCGCTAAATTCGCGCCCATCGTATTGTAATTTGGATTGCAACCGGCTTCTTTGTTCTGTTTTTCCGTTAATATCTCTGTGATATTGAAATTTAAAGAAGCAGCTTTATAAATTAGTGGTGGTGTTATTAGAATGGCCACGAACGGCGATACTCCCGTGGAAGATACAGAAATGGTTGATGGAGAAGGTGATCAAATTGTGACGATGATGGACGTGTTGAAGGAGCAGCAGGACTTTGAGGATGACGCCAACGCAGTCCTGGGCGCCTCCGATGAGAAAGAATGCACCTACGCTCAGGTAAACTACTTAATTCTTTGAGTAAAAATGTAACAACAATATGGCGACGTAGGAATTTCGGTTCTAATTCGTTGACTATTGCAGAAATACTGTTAATTTTGAGGTTTGGGATCGTGCTTTACGCTACTAAGTTTAGCTACTGCGCCCTTTTATCAATGCACATTCAGTAGCAACGTTTCCCTCGACTTAAAACCTTACAAAAGACAGACATCCATCAATCCAAGTTTGACGGACGATTAGGCAACAATAGGTGTTCTATTTTCGTGATGAAAATTGTATTAGCTATGAGTAAAGTTAACCATTTCATTTGCAGGGTTACATCAAGAGGCAAGCTATCTATGCCTGTATGACATGCTGTCCAGAATCCAAAGATGATCTATCAAAGAGAGCTGGCTTCTGCCTTGCATGCAGCCTCGCCTGCCATGAGAACCATGAGCTCATTGAACTGTACACCAAGAGGAACTTCCGCTGTGACTGCGGCAATCCAAAGTTCAAAACTCAATGTCAATTCACACCAATCAAACTAGAACTCAATGAAGAAAATGTCTACAATCAAAACTTTATAGGCCTGTACTGCAATTGCAACCAGCCTTATGATCCTGATGCTGTAGATGATGAAATGATCCAATGCATTGTATGTGAGGATTGGTGGCATGCTTCTCACTTGGACGCTGCGGTACCAGCAAATGATCAGTATTCTGAAATGATCTGCAAGATTTGCATGACTAAAAATGAATTCTTACATGACTACACAGACCTAGCAGTCAATGTAGAATCAGGTGATGTTGATGTGGTAAAAATTAATGGAACTGATGAAGAAAGCAGTACTTTGGGTTATGATAAACTCAGTAATGGTACTACAGATGATAAGCAGCAAACTAAAGGTGATAAAGCTAGTGATAAACTTACAAATGGCTCCGACAAGACTGAAGATAACCCTGAAGATATCAATGCTATGGATACTAGTACTATTGAATCAAAGAATGATGTTGCATCTACAAAAACCTACAATGAACTAAATAAAACTAATGGTGGAGACAGCAAAGAGGCAAAGAAGCCTGAAAGCACTACAGAGACAGAGAAAAACGAAGATCCTTTGGTGTCAGAAAAACTAGAAAAGGGTGAAAATATTGCACCAATGGATACTAATGATGCTGTGGCAGCTGAAGCTAACAATGTAACTAAGCCAGAAAGTACTAGCCCAGAGGATGTTACTGTGCCTTCTGAAGATAGCATTGCAACCAAAGATAAATCAGAAAATAGTAATGAACCTTCTGTAAACGAAGACAATACATCGCCTGATAAAACAAATGTTGAAGAAAGTAATGTACAAAAAGCAATAGAGGATGACACTGCAGTTTCAGAAGACAAAGAAAATGTAACTGAGGAAAGTTCTGAAAATGTAGAACAAACTGTTGACCAAGATGAATCTCAACAACCAGTAACAACACAAAATGATGAAGGTTCCAAAGATGACTCAGATGCACTAGAAGAAGATAGTATAGAAGCTGTTGGAACATCTGCAAAAGAAACAAGTGCAGATAATGTCACAAAGGAACAGGAAAAAGTGGATGATACTAACAATTTGGCTGAGGCTGAAAGCAATAAAAATGATGAAACCGAAACAGCTGTTGAATCCCCAAATGCCGAAACCACTGACATAACCAAGACTGAAGAAACATCACAAGATATAAGAATGGATGATACTAGCAAAGAAACAGAAGAAGAATCTGCGAATACTGTAATAAGTAAAGATTTGGAAAATAGTCCAAATGAAATGATGGATGATACTAGCAAAGAAACAGAAGAAGAATCTGCGAATACTGTAATAAGTAAAGATGTGGAAAATAATCCAAATGAAACTATGGATGATACAAGCAAAGACAAAGAGGAAGAATCTGAGAATACTTTAATAAGTAAAGTTGTGGAAAATAGTCCAAATGAAATTAACTCAAAGGCAGAAGCCAAGGTTACAGAAGAAAGTGATGATACAAATGGTAATAAAGAAACCGCACAAGAAGTTCCCAACCTATCTAACACAGAAAACAAAAGAAAATTGTCCACTGAAGAGGATATTGATGTGTCAGTTAAGAAACCGAAATTAGATGGAAAATGTTCAAGACCAAAAGGTGTCCGTAAAGTGTGCAAAGGGGCAACATTTTGGCCATCCCACTTCCGCCAAAAACTGTGCACATGCAGTGAATGCTTAGCTATGTACAAAGACCTGAGTGTCCTGTTCCTAACAGACATAGAAGATACAGTATTTGCTTATGAGACATTGGGCAAGGAGAGAACAGCGGGTAAACCAAATCAGTATGAAAAAGGCATGGCGGCCTTGAGTTCTTTGGGAAGAATTCAGCAGATAGATGCCTTGACGGAATACAATAAAATGAGAGATAAATTGCTGACTTACCTGCAAAGTTTCAAAGACCGAAAAGAAATTGTCACAGAACAAGACATAAAAACCTTCTTTGCTGGAATGAAGCCCGAAAAACGAATGGATGGGGTTTATTTCTGTAAATAGGGATTTTAGGATAAGATTTAATTTTAAAATTTGTGTATTCTTTGATTTAGCATTCCTGTGTTCGTGATTTGATAGCAGAACCACCACCATTTTATTATATCCTTTTAGAAAAAAAATGCTTGTTTTATTTCTAGGACCACTAATTACTGTAAGGGTACTTTTCCACCAGAGATGTGCTATGCTACGTTGTTATGGATGCGTTTGATATCCACCAATCATATTCATTGGTGCACGTAGCATAGCACTGGTGGAAACGGATTCAACTAAGATGTGTGTTTATTATATGGAAGGATGCGTGCTATGGACCGTATATCTCCACTCACCGTGCCGCCCCGCCCGCCCTCGCCGCTTCCCTACTATATACATCGCATAGCTCGAGCTGCGCATCTTTCTCGCGCAGCTACTTTGCGGCGGCGCATCTTCCTCGCACAGCTACATAGCTTAGCATTGGTGGAAACTGTCACATATTTTCGTAGCGTAGATTTCACATCTTCGCAGCATAGCACATCTCTGGTAGAAAGGCACCCTAAATCCCCGAATTAAATACCAATGCCCCCTAATCCTAAACTCCTACTGACTTGTACAATGTATCTACCCTAAATACCAGTTTTTGGACTTCGGCTAAACGGGGCACTACTGTTTATTTCTTTATCCTGGATTGTTCTAGGCTTTTCAAACCTTGACTCAACCCTGCTCTCGTTCTCTCTAATTTCTTATTCTAAAAATAATTATTGTCACTAGTAAGTAGGATTGAAATAAAATAAATAGTAATGGAAGATGGTACATTTATTAGTAGCAATCACGCGTAAAGGATGTCGTAGTGTCCGGGCCGGTAGAGCAGGTGCACCAGAGGCGGCGTGCCCTCGGGGAAATCGTGCGCTATCACCTGTGGACAAACAATACTTAGTACAAAACTCCTACACTAATTCTACTATCCCACATGCTTATAAAGGTGAAAGTATGTAAGAATGGATGAGTTTACCCCCACAAGTGGAGATTTTGCGAAAAAAATGTAAATCCCCACTAACACCAACCTTAGTGGGAATATTTTTGTCTCAATCCACACTTTTGAACAATGAACAAAATTATTTCAAATAATACACATCATACATAGTAACTTATTTACGGTGTAAATGATTATCTGTGATGGTAATAAAATAAATCCAAAGATGTGAAATATTTTCATTGTTCATAATGGTGGAGATTTAGAGTCAAAAATATGTCCGAAATCCCCACTGCGGTTGGTGTTAGTGGGGATATCGATACTTTTTTCCCAAAATCCCCAGTAGTCAGGATGGCTAGTGAGGATTTCGGGAATTAGCCGAATGGATGTTTGTCCCAGGACTCAATCACGCCAAAACAACCGAGCTGAAATGTTGAATGGGTATTGTTAATAGGCTGGAAAAGATATACGCTGGCAGCAGCTGGTATTAAATAAATTGTGATATGAAGTTGGCTAAGCTGAAAGAGCAGAGCTTACCTCGCTGCCTTGTCCGCGGTCCATATACTCAACCCGCACTCCTACTTTGAGCGCGTTGCAAAGGGCGATGATGTGGATGTGGTCAGACTCCTTGTACATAGGCTCTACTTCCTGCAGAAAAAAAAACATGCCAAGACGTTTAAAAAACATTAATCACATTGTTAAGCAGAATATACACCTAGCTTGCACCCCAAGTAACTAGGATCAGAAACGAAGACCCTATTCGGAAACATACTAATTAAACTGGTTCTGGCAGATAACAGCAATGGCATTGCATAAATTAATACTAGTATTTATCAGTCATCTGGTTCCTAGTTCTGCCTAGTTTGGGGCAAGATGGAGCTGTGTAGGGCTATCTGTCCACTGGAGCAGAGCAGTGCTAAATTTCAAACAAAAAAAATTGCAGAGAAGATTTTCTATGCTATTCTATTCGTTGAAATTTGCACAGCTAAGCTCATCTCGACGCTCAGTTCTAGTGGACAGGCAGCCTTAAATGTTCAAACATTATTCAACAACATACCTGTCTACAGAACTCTGTAACGGTCCTCGACCCCTCAATGAAGTTCTGGTAGAAGTCGTGATCGGTCTGCAGCTGGCCAGAGGTGACGAGTCGCAGGTACACAACAATATAGTCTGAGTAACTGCGCTTGTTGAACTTGTCGTGGAGCTCTGCACGCACCGGCTCCAGGCTGTCGCCTGTACCGCGTGTCTGCGTGCCCGCCACTACTTCCATAAACTGCAACATCACAAAAAATATACAAATAGCCTCTCTGCTGAAATGCTACTTACTAAGATTCTGTAAGTAACATACCCACCCTACAGCGCAGGGACTAGTTATGCACTACGAGATATGGTGTTCCAAACTAGTTCAGAGTGTATAAAAAAACTAAACTGTTAGGTTCGGTTAACAATATGCAAGTTTACCCTATTTTATTTGTAGCTATTGGTTTTGATAAGGGCCCTCTTCTACATTAAATGAAATGTCAGTCATGTCCATTATGTATTAAAAATACAGTATAATACTATTATTATTATACTGTATTGTATTAAAAATGCAGTATAATACTATTATTATACTGTATTTTTAATACATAATGGAACCACAATGAACTTAAGTTTATATAATGAGACCATAGATAATGTTGAATAAATTATTTTGGATTGAATTAGAGAATTTTAAATTTGATTAGATACCAATAGTACAATATATGCTTAGTTAGAGGCTAGAAGGCTTGTATTTATTATTTTAATATATTTATTTATTATCATCAAAAACATTATTGTACACCCCATAGAAACTTACAAAATGAAACAAATCTTATGGTAAAATAACCAAAATTAATAGAGGTTACAATAAGTGGCACTAAAAGGCATTTCTGCCTAGCAACCTTAGGATGGACAGGAACAGAATTATATAAAATAAATGATATATAATAGATAAACATAAGAGTGTATACATACAGATTATTATGTACACAAATGCATAGATACTGATAACTTCCTATTATTCCAACAAGTTTGGACATAACTGCTGTGTAAGGTACACAAAGGGCTTGTCTATTTCTTGCAGGAGGGCCAATATCTGCTTCAGTCATTTGACCAGCATTTAATTAGTCTTGTACATAAGTTTTAAAGAAAGATATTGATTGAAAACCGTATCATTAGCTCATAATCTCTGCTAAAAGTTGTATAGCAAAATTACCATGTTATGGGTAAAAAAACACCAGTAATCTGCCATAATCTAATTAAAGTAAGTTTGTAGGGCTTACAGTCACTACTTACACAATTCCAGGAAACTGCGTAGGTAGGAGATAATTTTGAATCTATCCACAACAAAAGTGTGTGGGAGTATGTATCTCTGTTTACCAATAATAACCTTAAACTCACCGTCTCATAGAAATCTCCAACTGTGAACTGTGAGAAGCCTAAAGCGACCAGAACCTCCTTCGAGTTCTCCGCGATCTCGGTAAATTTATCATATTCCTTCTTATCAGTAATTAATTGCTCTAAATACGCGTAGGAAAAAGCTCGGAAGAAGCAGTTTCCGTCTGGTCGAGTTCGTCTAATTTGCTTGTATTTAGAAGACAGATCTTTTACTTTGAGCAAATATACAGGGTCCTCATTATATTCCTTTTCTAGTGAGGACAAAGACTCCAGATCACCGACAAGGGGAATAGATTCAGATATCTAAAAAAACAAACAGATAAATTTAACGTCACCATTGTCAATAGTTAATTTTGCGAAACAACAAAGTCAAATGGTCGCAAAATTACATGGATACCTCTTGTTCTATCTCCCGTTGTTGTTTCATTATCAATTCATCTTGATTTATTGAATTATCAACTAAATTGCCGGCACAACTAGTGCTGCTCGATGCATCGTCCGCCATTTTCAAATAAAATTGATTTGACGTTTGTTTGACAAACAAAGAAATGACAATCGTATGGTACAAAGTTTGGATGCGAGTTTTGGCGGGAACATGAAAAATGGCGCATTGGCGGCATTAAATTAATTGACAAAACTTGTATAACTTTGAGTGTTTAAGTGAAAAAACGGTGGTTTTTTATCCATTAAGTGCTCGTGAACGTGTATGAGTGTTGGTGAATAGTGTAATGCTGTAAAACGTGACTTTTCGTGTTGCCTCCAAAACTCCATGGAAGCCTCTAGTAAAGTCGCAACCACCACTACTTTACAGGAGCATGACTTGACTTATCGACTCTGAGTTATGACAAAATAATCTCTCCAATTACTTGACACTGGCTATATACCTTTGATGTGAAGCAAAAACCGAAAGAAGAAAAAAAAAGTTTGGATGCGTTCAAAAATCTTCTAAACAATTCGTGGATGCGTTCTGTGCTATTTCGATGCGTGCATAATTTCATTGTGATATTTCTACGTTGTAGCTGGTTGTAGTTCCTAGGTAGTAGGTATTCTACTCTTTGTCTAGTTTTGTAGTTTGTAGGTATATTTTAACTTCTTGAGTTTTTCTGAAGGAAGAAAAAAATAATCATTAAATAAAAACTGTACTGTTAAATAAAATCTTATATCTATGGGTATTTTTTAGTCTAATCAGCAAACATGTCTTCAATTTTCTTTTGCACTTCCTTCTCAGTCTCTGAATTAAGTTTGTCAGGCAGGTTTTTAACGGAATCCAAGTCTGCTGGCTCTCCGTCGTCGATTTCTGGTTTTTCACCTTTCGCCTAGAATAATAAAAAAACTGATGAATCGCTTCTTACTTTCCCTCTGCTCATTAGCAAGCAAAAAGTTTTCAATCAAATTGTGGGAACACTTGCACTCTCAGTTCACTAGGGCTATTTGTGTTACATAGCTACCTTCAGCAGCTGTGTCTCAAGCTGCATGATGGCGCGCTCGGTGCGGTAGTTGTCGGACACGAGCTGCGCCCAGCGCCGGCGCAGTGCTCGCAGCCGCGCCCCGCTCGCCGTCTGAGAACGCTTGCGCTCCCAGTTAACTGCTGCAATTTGTTTTCTGAAATAAACAATAAATTAAAACTAGGTGATATAACAGAATAGATTTCAGAATTATTAGTCGGTTTCTTTATGCAATTTATTTACATGGGTTTCTGGATAACATTATTCAACACAACAATGTCTTTTTCAGTAGATTTGATGATGTAAGGTTGCTTATTTGTTTATTTGTTGATAGATGAGCCGCTTTTACTAATATGTCTAAGTCACACAGTCACACACCATTATGACTGGTGTTCGAAAATGGTGTTGTCTAGAGTTGTCTCACCTGAGTCCCCCATGTGAAGTTTGTGCCTTAGTGACCAGCGCCTGCAGAGTGTTCAGGTAAGATTTCCACGCCTCCGTCCCATACTGCAGTTGTAGCTCCAAGTTCAATACTCGTATGGCCTGGTGAGACAGCTGGGCGTGAGAGTTGTCAACTGCCTCCACCCAGGCTGTGGGCTCGCCCAGCCGACCTGCGGGTGGAGGAGGCAGCTCATATCTGTAGAGAATCAAAAACTTGGTTTGTAAATATATACCTAGTTTATGGAAATTGAACAGGGTTTGTAGTGGATTCTGACCTTTTCATAGAGAGTGGTTCCATAGGCAACCTTTGTTGTACTCGCTCCATCTCCCGTTGTAGCGACGGAGTTTCGAACGCGGTGCTGGGTTCAGGGCCAGAGTTTTCTAGATAATTCTTCGTAGGCCTGTATCTTCTGCATTCCTCTTCTACCATAGCCAGTGCCTATACAACAGTAGGTAAGAATAAATAATGCTACATACCAAATTCCACTGTTTTAACATTCTTAAAGAAAAATTGAAATGGAAGAAGAGGTTAGGTAGAAAATGTTGTTTCTTACCGCTTCTCTGACTCCTGGATCATCGTAACCCTGATCAATATAGGGTAGTGCGTCGACTACTACTTCTCCAGCCATTTTATTCACGTATTTTAATTATATTCCAAATGAAAAGGGATAAATTTTAATTTCTCGGCTCACAAATCAAGCACTAACAGTAACTCCAAAATAACAAACAAAAGGCTAAAGATATTTTGAAAACTGAAATGAAGATTGTTTATGACAAAATGCAAGGTTGGGTTTAGTTTTTCAAGCACTTTTTTGATTTGCTTCATTCTGATTGGCTTTATTTTGATTGGACAATTGGCATTTTGCTTTTCAAATAGTTAAAACCATCCTGGAAAATAAAGCACAAACAATGTCTTATCTGTCATAGTCAAATAATTTATGCTGTCTTTTTTGACAGAGGATCGAACAGCTGTAATGTTTGAAAACATTTTCAAAATCAGCGATGCGAACACTAAAAGCTAGTTGATTTATAAAGATTATCAAAATAATTATTGATGAAACAAAAATCCACATCATCATGAATCCTGAGCCTTCAAGAGAGGATCTTGCCAGGGTAACTATAAGGCGAGGAAAATCGGTACATTAATTTTGTTTACCTTTCTATAAAAGTTTATTTATATTTTATCATAATTTAGATGCAAGCGTTACAGCAGAAACGGACCCTAGCGTTCGTGAACCATTGCGTCATGACAAACGTGCAGTGCTTAAACAACTTCATGCAGGTCTGCGAAGAGAAGCTAATGCAGTTCGAGAGGAAACTCGACAGGGTTGATGCAGCAATGGTGCTGTTAGAATCGAAGGTACATAAAGTCACAACTATTTCCGATATGAACCACCTTGTGTAAGCCAGTAGCTAGCCTAACCTTTGATGTTAATTATGGTTTCAGATTCTTATCCCAATATTGTTGCATTGTCTACTTACTAATACTTGTTGTTCTAGCTGTTATCTGTCCCTGAAGTGAGCACTCTCATGTCAGAAGAGAAGACTTCTCTGGTGCCCAACACTGAAAACCCAGAGACTAACCCCACCCCCTCCTCAAAACCAGATGACCAAGATAGAAGTGAACCAAACCCAGAGGCATCTCCTAGTAAAGCAAGACCAGAATATGATAGATTTGTGAAAATGGTGCAAGTTGGTGTTCCATTGCAAGCAGCCAAGTTGAAATGTGCTCTAGAAGGTCTGGACCCTGGTGTACTGGAAGAGATTTTAGGGAAGTAGGAAAGAGGGCATAGTCCCAGCTATTTATGAACAATTAAACTATGTCTAAGTGTTAAGATGTTTAAGTCGCATTATCTGAGCGATTCAGAGTGTAATGTCCCTTTCGCAATGTACCGCTCCTAAATACATAAGCATTTCGTAAAATGTCCCCCAGGTACATTGTGATTTTTTTATGAATTTTGAAACCTATCTCGATAACTGCAAAATGCAGTTTTGATTTTTAATTACTAAACATGTAAGGGGTTGCATGTGGTCTGCACTGACGTCCCGCTGTGGGGTGTATTAACTAAACATGTTTGTAAAGACCATTTTGAGCGCATGGGACATTTTGCAATTTCACGATAGGGACCTTACACTCCGATTCGTATGTGAGATTTATACGGTATACATTTTTTACTTTAATTATTATCTATATGTATAGCTTCAATCTTAAGATCTCATGTTTTTCCATCAAAATTAGGCTTGTTTACTGATTTTTGAATTAGATAAGTGATAGACTAGAGTTAAAATATCTCAAAAACGAAATCTAGTCCGTTGGTTAATAAATTTAAGTACCTCTATCATCACATGACTAAAAAGTTGATAGAAGGGAAGCTTTTGCTCTGCAGTGGGATATAACATACTAAGTTAACTATATTATCATTTTCTATGTAAATAAAACAAAACAGATAGATGGTAGTCTTATTTATTATTTTGGAGCCTAGAACTGGATCATCTGTCCCTTCCTCTTCTTGTCTCCACCCAACTCAAAGTGCTTGCAGCGCTTGAGGGCCACCTGTGACCTGATCTTGCAGTCTCCGCATTCCAGACGCAATACAATCTTTTTGGTAGTTTTCGCCTAGAACAAGGGAGACAAGGAATACATAACTTGATTGGTTTACTCAAAAGATAGTTAATAATAATTAGAAATTCACAGAGCAATGCTATATTCAGATTATGTGAATAATAATACCTACAAATTAATGTAGAATAAGAAAAACCGAACATGATTAAACCTAGTCAAAAAGTCACAACCAGAGAACTGAAATTGAGGAGTCTTCTCACCAATATCCTAGCTACAAAGAATTACCAATTTCTCTTGCTGAAGGCTTGAACAAGATTATCTATCAAAGAAACATTAATTCTGTCATACCATATAGGTGCGTAAGAAGTAATATATTACCTACAGCTAAAATCTTGAGAGCTATAGAAACAATCATCCAAGAGTGTCAAGCCGGGAGAGGTTATGTATTCTTACCTTCTTTTTGAAGATGGGTTTGGACTGACCACCGTAACCCTGCTGTTTGCGGTCGTAACGTCTCCTACCCTGAGCAGCGTGCCTTTCCTTGGATTTTTTGTACTGAGACACCTTGTGTACTTTGTGGCACTTGCATTTTTTGCAGTACGTCCTGCGCTGTTTGGGTACGTTCACCTGAAATTTCCAAGTCGTTGTTGAAATACATCTAGCACTTTGTTATTCAATCCACTGTAAATCATTTACACGATTGTTTTCTATATTTGGCACAGCAATTACATTGATAATTTACGATTTATAACATGAAAAACACAAACCATTTTTGAGTTTGATTCTCACGGTATCAACAAACGTCAAAAAAGAATGAATGATTTGTAAATTTTTGACGGACCGATGTTTTGATTCGAAATTGACAGATAAACTGTTGTTGCCAGTTTTTCTCTTTCTATTATTGAACGATTGATTGATTGAATCGGATAATCGAACTGAATAATCGGATGAGAATGTGTAGCGGCGCGACAACTGGCTGTCACTGCTGTCAGTGTCAAGAACAGCTGATTTTTTTAATTGTTTGTTTTTTTGGCGCCAACTAGTAGTTCTTGTGAAGTTTTGTTGATATTTTTATTTTAGTTTTCTTCTTGATTCTGTGATAAATTTCGAAATAAATATCATAATATGAAGTTTGCGATCCCAGAAATTTCATGGCATAATAGGGATCCTGTATTGAGCGTGGATTTTCAACCTAAAGCAGACGAAAATGGGCCTTTACGATTAGCGACCGGAGGAACCGATTCTCATGTTTTGGTAAGTACCTACTATTGTAAATTTAACTTTTTTTGCCCCTATCCCATCATTCCTTAGATTAAAGAATCAACGAATTTGAAACCGTTAGCCGATTGGCTTTTGAGTGAATAGTATCAAATTTTATTAATCTATTCTTTTATATCCGTAATTTACCATTTTCTCCGTCAGATCTGGTACGTTTCCAGCACGGACACAGGCTCCGTGAACCTGGAAGTGGCTGCAGACCTGACGCGGCATCAGAAGGCGGTGAACGTTGTGCGATGGGCGCCGAACGGGCAACTGTTAGCCTCAGGAGATGATGAGTCTATTATATTTGTTTGGAAACAAAAGACTGAGAAGGAATCACTGCCGGTACAGAACTTGGAGGGAGAGGAACAGTACAAAGAGTCATGGGTTATTTATAAGGTGAAGATTACAGCTTTAATAATTATTCATTAAGTTTTAAGGACAACATTATGAAAGAAAAAGCCTTTGTTCTAGAATTTCGTGTTATCAATCCAATCCAGAGATAATAAGAAGAAGAAAAAGATAGAAAGAAAATAAAATTAGTTAACAATTGGACAGCGTTATTTCAAATTATTATCTAATTAACTATTGATCCATCCAATAAATAAGTTATGTTTAATGTAGTTAAAGTTTGCTACCAAACTATACTTATTGTTTGATTAAGTTAATCACAATAACATGTTCTTGAGTGGAGACCACATCTAGGCAAGTGTAGGATGACCTTTGGCTAGATGGGGTGATGATCTGCACTCTATAGTTGGCAGAAGGTGGATGAGAAGAGCCGAAGATCAGACTCAGTGGCGCGCCTTGGGAGGGACCTTCCAGCAGTGATCTGCTATAAGTTGATGATGGATAATGTTTTATTAAAGTGAATTGAGTCTTTAAAATACATGTTTATATGCAGACACTTCGAGGACACATGGAGGATGTACTAGACATGTCATGGAGCTCAGATTCACTCCGGCTGGCATCGGGCTCTGTAGACAACAAGCTGTTGGTGTGGGATGTAGCGCGCGGACGGCACTCCGCCATCCTGTCTGACCACAAGGGCTTCGTGCAAGGCGTCGCCTGGGACCCGCGCGGACAGTACATCGCCACTGCCAGCTCTGACAGGTCAGGCTGATCTCAATGTTCAACATTTGAACAAATGGTTTCCAGTGTTGCTCATAAGGTGCTCCCACACTGCTGTTAAAAAATGTTTACAAACATTTTCTAACATTGTGATCATATTTAAAGTGCTCTCAGCATTAAATAAATAACTAAATCCTTCTCTGGACAAACACTGATGTTCATCACATAAATATTTGTCCTGAGAGGGAATCGAACCCGCGACACCGGGCGTGGCAGTCTAACACACTTGCCACTCGACCATCCGTGTTGTGTGTGTAATAATAATAAATAGAGAAATAGAAATGTTTTTATTTGTCCAAAAATTAAAAGTTAAAACTAAAGAAAGCTTACTAACTGCAGTTACTTACTGTAATAACTACCTAAATATATACCTAGTGAGAAAAAAATTATAAACAAAATAAAAGTTGAAATAAAAAAAAAACAAACAAATTTGGATACAGTAAGCCTACCTACTTAGTCTGAATTCAGTCAGAAGTGTAAAGATTTTTGGCAAAATTGGGCATACTACAATACATACAATACACATTCCAGAACGTTCCGCACATTCGACGTGGCCACCAAAAAGGTGTCGTCCCGCAGCAGCAAGGCCGTGCTGCCCTTCCCGCCCGGCCACGCGCTACACACTGCGCGCGTGCGGCTGTACCACGACGACACGCTGCAGACCTTCTACAGACGCCTCGCCTTCAGCCCCGACGGGGCGCTGGTCGCCGTGCCCGCCGGCTGTGCCGAGCCCGAGCAGGGGAAGGGACGCCCCGTCAATGCCGTCTATATCTACAGCAGATACTCGCTCAAAGTGTGAGTAGACGGATTTTTTTATGTTTATTCGGGCATAAGGATGGTTGCAATAGGTTTATATAATCCTCGCCTTCAGCCCCGACAGGGCGCTGCTCGCCGTGCGCGTGTCAACGCGGTTTATATCTATACCAGATACTCGCTCAAAGTGTGAGTGTAGATGAAAATCTTAAGCGGTTAAAATACCCGTTACTAAGGAGCCTCGAGGTAGCTTCGAGGCTCACTTGAAATCCTTTCACCAAACTCGTTCAATGTACCCATTACTAAGGAGCCTCGAGATAGCTTCGAGGCTCACTTGAAATCTTTCGACCAAAGTGGTTCAAATTTGTGACTAGTGACACGATAAGAAGTAGAATTTAATAACAATATATTTGAATTTTTAATCCTCAGCACTTAACCTTGATAAACCTTCCTTTTTTAATTACATTACCGCACTAGTGCGTTTCACATTACATTACCTAGTGCGTAATGAGATACAATACGATATAGAAATTGGTGAAATAATAGACCCTTTACGAGCAAATGTGTTATAAATAATAATTATATCCGCAGTCCAATGTGCGTGCTGCCGACGGGCGAGCCGGCGCTGGTGGCGCGCTGGTCGCCGGTGCGGTACGCGGCGCGCGCGGGCGGGCCGGCGCCGGCGCTGCCGCTGCCGCACCGCATGCTGCTGGCCGTGGGCACGCGCCGCGCGCTGCTGCTCTACGACACGCAGCAGAAGACGCCCATCGCGCTCATCTCCAACATACATTACACCAGGTACGGTTGAGCACTGTTTTGATCATGGGCTGATGGGAAAGAACTAGTGACACGATAAGAAGAAGACAGAAATGTACGTCAAGCAGTATCGTGGGTAATTGAGTCCTTAACCCTGTGGCCAACCACAGATCAAGCCCATTCCTATGCCATTAGTTAGTGACTGATAAGTGACGAACAATGGTCTGACTCCCAGGATTTGTGACAGCCCCGTTCCTGAGATATCAGAGAAAATACCTGGCCCACGGTTCTGGATCCAGAACCCTGTGGCCAAGTACTTTTGCAAATTATACACAAACCACTGCATCTTATGGCCCCAGATTTTTAATTTGCGTTAGAAACGCCAGTCACTAAGCCCTAGACAAAAAACTAACTTCCTAGACCCAAGAATACCGAAGTTAAAAAAGTCCGGTCTAACATTTTGAGGTTATAAAAATAACCTCAAAATGTTAGACCAGCTACCCGAAAGAAAAATGCTAGGAGGCTGATTACTATGCCAAACCTTAGTGACTCATTTGTGACTAACAATGAACTGAGTCCCGGAATTCGTGACAGCCTAGTTGCAGAGTTATAAGCGAAAATACTTCTCTCACTTCACTCTTCTGGACCAGAACCCTGTGGCCAGGGCTTTTCGCTAATTTCTCAAAAACCGCTGCATATTATGACTCCATTTTTTGTATATGCTTTAAAAACGCCAGTCACTAAACCCTAGACCTAAAATTAGCTTCCTAGGTTGTTTAATAATAAATCCTAGAAACATGTTTTGAGGTTATAATTTATTAACAGAGTGACCATATATTTTGCTTCATTGAGACTTTCCTTGTTTTGCGTTACGCTACGTAATGCTATAGTTACCTATTGTCTATGGCATTCATATCCTAGAATATTGTTTTAGGCAGGCAAGTACCTATGTAGAGATCTTTCAGTCTAAATATGCATGCCTCTTCACTATCTTGGAAGTAAAACTAAAATATAATATTTTGCTCTGGATTGCCGCTAGTGCTCACGATGATCTAGCTGCTGCTTCTTTCCGTAGAAGGAATGCTGAAAATATACTTATTATTATACTTCTATGTACCTACTGTAGTCCAATCAGCTAGACTTGTAATACTTACATTTAAAGTTTGATTCAGTCCTTATTATATACATAGGGTATATCAGTCTTGTTTTGTTTACAATCTTAATATATATATATAATACATTTATTTTCCATTACACTGCCCTTTTGCTTGATTCGAAAATTTTGTAATAAACCTTCATGTGGATATCATGTGAATATAATACTTTGAATTAGCACGCAATAAAAGCTTAAAAGTACTAAAAATACTGAAAAATAACGACTCTTTCTAATTTTTCTTAATATATGAGTCGGGACGGCTATTGTCATAAATTAGAACTGCCAATTTACCTTAAACTTTGCTTGAACTGAAGTATATTTTGCGGAAACTGCTGTACAATAGTAACTTGGAGCTTGTGTAGACCATGGAGTGTAGATTTTGTGTTCATTTTATATTGTAGACCATGAGTGTAGATTTTATACTCCGGATGCGTGCTTTATTTTCGAACTTTATTGTGATTTTGTCTTAAACGCAGCTTCAATGTGGGATTATTATTATTGCAGCTCCACTTTATTATTGACCGCCTTTATGATTGAGCTCTATTGCGTAGATAAAAACACACCACAATAATTTTAATAGTTTGCCTTAAGGATAATCCGTCTCTGCTTACCTGCCTAAAACAGTAGTCTTCTACAATAGTCTAGGCTAGGATGTGAATGGAATAGACAATAGGTAATTATAGCATTTACGTTAAGCAACAATACGTTATGTTACGTAACACAAAACAAGGAAAGTCTCAATGAAGCAAAATATATGGTCACTCTGTTAATAAATTATAACCTCAAAACATGTTTCTAGGATTTATTATTAAACAACCTAGGAAGCTAATTTTAGGTCTAGGGTTTAGTGACTGGCGTTTTTAAAGCATATACAAAAAATGGAGTCATAATATGCAGCGGTTTTTGAGAAATTAGCGAAAAGCCCTGGCCACAGGGTTCTGGTCCAGAAGAGTGAAGTGAGAGAAGTATTTTCGCTTATAACTCTGCAACTAGGCTGTCACGAATTCCGGGACTCAGTTCATTGTTAGTCACAAATGAGTCACTAAGGTTTGGCATAGTAATCAGCCTCCTAGCATTTTTCTTTCGGGTAGCTGGTCTAACATTTTGAGGTTATTTTTATAACCTCAAAATGTTAGACCGGACTTTTTTAACTTCGGTATTCTTGGGTCTAGGAAGTTAGTTTTTTGTCTAGGGCTTAGTGACTGGCGTTTCTAACGCAAATTAAAAATCTGGGGCCATAAGATGCAGTGGTTTGTGTATAATTTGCAAAAGTACTTGGCCACAGGGTTCTGGATCCAGAACCGTGGGCCAGGTATTTTCTCTGATATCTCAGGAACGGGGCTGTCACAAATCCTGGGAGTCAGACCATTGTTCGTCACTTATCAGTCACTAACTAATGGCATAGGAATGGGCTTGATCTGTGGTTGGCCACAGGGTTAAGGAGTCAATTCGTGGGTATAGTAATGCCTAGATCACACGTACCGAGTACTCAGCCGAGACAGTAAAATGTTACTCGGCCGAGACAGTGAAAGCTAACTTCATTCGCTCAGCCGAGCACTCGGCGCTATGTTTATACGTACCGAGTACTCGGCCGAGAGCACTGTCTCGGCCAATTACTCGGTACGTGTGATCTAGGCATTACTATACCCACGATACTACTTGACGTACATTTCTGTATTCTTCTTCTTATAGTGTCAATAGTTCTTTCCCATCAGCCCATGATCAAAACAGTGCTGAACCGTACTTTGATTTACATAGGCCAGTGCAACACTGCTATTAGCGCTCGTCCACTTCGAGACCTTTTGATGGTCAGTCTCGTAAACCCAGTAATTTCACTAGCAACTGTGCCCTTCAAACCGTAACACAGTAATGCTACACATTACTGTCTTAAAAGCCGTGTTGGTCTAGTGGGAGGTGCCGCGACTTTCGATCTGAAGGTCGTGGGTTCGATGGGTTCCCATCCAGGTTCGAACCCGGTCGTACACCAATAGATTTTTCTACTCAAAAAAATCTATAAGTACCAAATATTCCCGAAATTTCCACTGTGGTTGGTGTAGTGGGGATTTCGAGACATTTTTTCCCGAAATCCCCACTAATGAGGATGGCTAGTGGGTATTCCGGCAATAAGTCGTTCAATAACGGCGAGCATTCAGTATGACATGTCACCTATCACCCCAAGTGTCCCATATCCTCACTGTGCCGTGTGCCGCAGACTGACGGACCTGGCGTGGTCCCGCGACGGGCGCACGCTGGTGGCGAGCAGCACGGACGGCTTCTGCTCTGTCGTGTCCTTCGCGGCCGGCGAGCTGGGCGACCCCGCGCCGCCAGAGGACCTCGCTCCAGGTAATGCACAGTACACACCCTGGGCGACCCCGCGCCGCCAGAGGACCTCGCTCCAGGTAATGCACAGTACACACCCTGGGCGACCCCGCGCCGCCAGAGGACCTCGCTCCAGGTAATGCACAGTACACACCCTGGGCGACCCCGCGCCGCCAGAGGACCTCGCTCCAGGTAATGCACAGTACACACCCTGGGCGACCCCGCGCCGCCAGAGGACCTCGCTCCAGGTAATGCACAGTACACACCCTGGGCGACCCCGCGCCGCCAGAGGACCTCGCTCCAGGTAATGCACAGTACACACCCTGGGCGACCCCGCGCCGCCAGAGGACCTCGCTCCAGGTAATGCACAGTACACACCCTGGGCGACCCCGCGCCGCCAGAGGACCTCGCTCCAGGTAATGCACAGTACACACCCTGGGCGACCCCGCGCCGCCAGAGGACCTCGCTCCAGGTAATGCACAGTACACACCCTGGGCGACCCCGCGCCGCCAGAGGACCTCGCTCCAGGTAATGCACAGTACACACCCTGGGCGACCCCGCGCCGCCAGAGGACCTCGCTCCAGGTAATGCACAGTACACACCCTGGGCGACCCCGCGCCGCCAGAGGACCTCGCTAATTAATCAGGGTTGTGTCAATGACATGAATATAATAAAGTATAGTGTAGGTAAGCATAATGGAAAAAGTTGATTGAAGAAAAAAATAATTGGGTTAAATTGAGAACACTCAGTTTTTATTTTAGTCGGTTAAAAATGAATCCATTGGATATAAGTCATTCATTATACAGTACACTTCTTAGCAGTAGTAAGCAGTATTTAATTTAGCGTGCAGCATCCGTCTCTAAGGGCGCCTCCTACGCGCTTTCGAAACGTCTTTCACAGTACAATATTCTTAGTTTTAAATTTTTTTTACAGAACCAATGGAAGTGCCAGCAGAAACACCGGCACCCGAAACCAAAGAGACTCCAGCCCCGAAAGAGAAACCCGAACCCAAATCAACCACCCCTAAAATAGACTCCTTCATCAAGTTTAAAGCGCCAGCCAAATCCAAGAAAACAGAGCCTCAACCGAAAACTCCAGTCAAAATCGACGTTTTAGAAGAAGTAGCCATGCCTTCGTGGTCTGATAACAGTTGTAACGAGATAATCAGACCCCAGGAATCACAACAACCTCAACAAATGGATGTAGACAAGCCAGATATCATGATAATAGAAGACAGTGAGGATATCAAGTTGGTTTATGAAGAATCAGAAGATGTAAAATATACCGAGCAATCTCTCAAAGCTCCCTCTGCCTTAGAACAAAGCAGTTCCGTTTCGGAGAACTCATTTCAGAGACAAGCTGTCGTGACGGATGTGAAGACCATGCCGATGGCTTCGGTGCCGAGCCCTAAAGCGCCACGAAGAGTTAATTTCGTAACGCTTTCAAGCCCTAAGAATAAGAAGAAACTGTAGGTTAGGGTTTGCCTGTTTACTCCAGTGGAGATATTAATAAGTAAAATTTATTAGGTAATTTTATTATAACTGGTTTTTTCTTTCTTTATATCGTGTCTGGTCTTATCTGGGGTGTAAAGAGAAAGTCGAATATAAAAGTAAACATTTATAATAAATATTTACATTACAGCATACCTAATATAATCACATTTCAAATAAAAGTGAGTAAAATATAACAAAATATACTTATTTTCAAAATAAAAGTTAGGGTCACCTAGCTTATGTACTTGTTCGTCCATTGTAGTGGATATTTTGAAACAAGAAATAATAGTTTTAAAAGGGATAATCAAACTCAAACCAAATCATACAAATTACCTAGTCATTAAAATAAAAAAAAAAACATTATAAGATTTACGCACCTTTCTTCTCGCGCTTCTCGATCTCAGTAGATCGTGTTCACTACGATTTTTAGAGAAGTAATTAATTCAGTATTAATTACATTGAAGTAAATACAAGAGTACCTAACTAACTACAACTTAGTCGCTAGCGGAACGGAAACAAAGACCGATTACACTTAGAATAATGACTTTTACACTCTTAATTGGATTAAAACAAAAAGGGAATATATTTTATTGCTCATTTGAAGGCAGTTCTATAGATCTATAAATATAGATAAGGCGCTTCTACACCGTCTATTCCGTAGCATAGTCATACAACTGGGTATCAATCTGTTATTTAGATCTCTATATTTTTACAGTTCTGTGAACTATGAAGATAGGGTCATATTTACTTGATATTTGCTCGACTATTGCTTATATTTATAAAACCTGTACAAAACTACATTAAGCCTATCTAGCATACTTAACTAATTTTATAGGTTGTCATTGATGTAAAATATCTAGATTCAGCATGTTGACACATAATCCAAGTGCCACTTCTCTTGGGTATAACTGTCAAACGATAAAATTTGAATCGTATACGAACGTATCACTTTTTCTAATTTTAGATCGTGAATCTAGATATTCAAAGCAATGATTACAATAATTACGAGATACTATAACATTCTCTTTATGTTTTAATCTAATGCGTTTCTCAGCTCAACCAATGAGAAACCTATACATACAGGGCCGGTTACCTTTGGCCTAGTTTAGTAACCTTTAGTTAGATGACCTAACAGTCACAATCACTTTAACAATCCAATAATATCGTGGAAGAAACCGTGTTCAGTCTTACCTAATTTAGAAGTGTATGAATTATTGCAATAAAATTTAAATAAGTCGCCACGATCGTCTAGAACTCAAGAATCTTAAATCACACAATTCTTGCACACCTCAGTGCTGTTATTTTATACAAGGTCAGTTTCTGAATTAAAGTTTAAAGGCCGTGATGATAGGTCAGTGGGCTAGACAGTCGAGTGGCAAGTAGTAGTATTTGTAACTTGAAGACCAATAACCACCAGAGAAATAAAGCGAATGCCCGGCTTATTCCCGAAACACCCCTAGTGGTGATTTCGAGAAAAAAGTCTTCTAATCACCACTACCAATAGCAGTGGGGATTTCGAGAAAATGTTTGTCCCGAAATCCCCACTATTTAGGAACAAATACCTTATTTAAAAAAATAATTTCCATTAAATTTAATAAAACTTTTATATACTTATTTTTCATTGGTTAAAATCTTCAATTGCATTATGAATTTGTACGATCTGAGGCATCGAACTTCGCCCATGCAACCTTTTGAGTTACATGTCATCTTTGCAGCTGCAAATGCTGAGAGCCTTAGGTAATCTTGTTATTCATTGATTGATTTTGCCGGTGGTAATCGTCTTCAAGTTAAAAAATAAGACCGTTTGTCAGTGGCGTTTTGCATTGACTCGCCACCGTCCGAGCCGACACGACTGCCTTACTATCTCGTAAGGACTGGGCTCAGGTCTGTCAGATTTCAGTGGCTCCGGCGTCAGTTGTGCACAAGTGTCGGCTGCTGCCTACCTGTAGAGTCGCGCAAACTCGCGCAGCAACCGCGTCAGTTCCTTGATCTTATCCGCCCTGCAATCATACGATTAAACAGTTGTTTACAAACGTTCAGTTCAATTTTCATACATTTTTATTTATTTATTTTATTTTATAATCGGACACACTACGCCGATCTTCCGTCGATGATCATCCGCCAACAGAACAAAGTGTGACTGCGTGTTCTGTTCAAAACCGTTCAATGTGGCGCTAGCCTAATACAATAAGAGCTTTGAGCGCAAAAACCCAAGATTTTTATAAGGAATTATTTTTATCGCAAATGTTTAATAATTTGTTTAAAGTATGAATACTAGACGAATCAACGTTAGTTTGCCCCAAACTATGACTTCACGTGTACGTTGAACCGATTTGGTTCACCTACGAACTTAAATATTCTTTTACCTACCCACTTGCCTTTCATGTAATATACAATACAAACAAACGCAGATAGTTTTATCCGAGACTCATGATGATCACTTAATAGTTGTATGCAGAGTACAATACGGTCGACGTATCTTGGCGAGTCTGAACATAGGCTATGCGAACTTTAGCGCATGTACATTGTACAGTACACACGTATTACAATGTTTTATATGTAAATTATATCAATGCGGGTGAAAGCGAGGGCTTATGCTAGTAGGTTAAAAAATTGGCATCAACAGTTTTCTATGGCGTGTTTTCATGCGCTAAAGTTCGCATAGCCTGTATTCAGACTCGCCAAGATACGTCGGCCGTATTGTATGAGTGGAGGCGCCTCACCTGACGGCGTACTGGTGGAACTGGTAGCACTGCGCGTCGGTGGCGGAGGCGGTGCGGTCGCGCGGCAGTCGCTGCAGCGCGCCCTGCAGCCAGTCCGCGCCGCCCTGCAACGTCACGGTATTGTTTACACACAGGACAGGAGTTAAGGTACAGTCAGCTGCAGACATGTATACACTTTCCCAGGCTTAAAAATGTTTAATACCTACTCTTAATTTGGCAAAGAAAAGTGCACGCAAACATTTTCAAATTAATGTATCATCTTTTATGATAGAAGAAGGATGTGTTTGCAAAATTTAGAGTTTATTAGAAGTGTAAAAGCTTGGGTTGGGAGTCTATACATGTCTGTGAAGCTGACTGTACGTCATAGATAAGTATCTCCCTTGCACAAGATACCCAACTGAGTGTACTATTTTTTTTAAACTTCAAATCCCCTCAAATAAAATTTGTATAAAATTATGATTAGGCTTACATGGTTATAAATAATTTATTATAACCATGTAAGCCAACCATAATTTATTTTTGAAGGTAAAACTTTTTCGTATGTCACGGTGCGGTGGGGTGTTTTGAAGCCGGATGTCTTGTTGACCCCACCCACAATGACAATATACAAAAAAATGAAAGACAAATATAATGATTGTAATCCAAAGGTTGTCTGGAAGAGATTGCTTTTAGCGATAAGACCGCCCATTGTGCTTAACTTATTTATATTGTTTGTGTTCTTCTTAATTTTCTTGTTTTGTGGTGTGCTATAAATAATTATCTATCTATTTATCTAATGTCACTGTACATTCCGCACATTGGCTCGCTATAATTTATTTTTTGAGAACCAACAAGTACTTTGGGATACAGATGGAGTATCTTGGCTCGCTAGCATGTAGGTGGAGGACGTACCTTGGCCCGCTGGAAGGCGAGCAGCTCGAGCAGCACCTCGGCGACGTCGCCCAGCATGTAGGTGGAGGACGTACCTTGGCCCGCTGGAAGGCGAGCAGCTCGAGCAGCACCTCGGCGACGTCGCCCAGCATGTAGGTGGAGGACGTACCTTGGCCCGCTGGAAGGCGAGCAGCTCGAGCAGCACCTCGGCGACGTCGCCCAGCATGTAGGCGTGCAGGTGCAGCACGCTGGCCTCCAGCAGCGCGTGCGTCATGTCGGCGCCGTGCCGCGAGATTATACCCTGCGCCAGCGCTGGAAACAACACCACTAGTTAGTATACTCTTACCCCTCGTTTTCACCACCAGGTATAATACTTGTATTTTACAAATATTATGCAATGTTCTGGTTTCTCATATACATGTTTAAAACATGTTGTAGGTATACACAACTCTCGGTTTCAACAAGGTATAAATACATGTATTTTACAAATTTGTATAAAACTTGTGAATAAACAAAACTTGTATCAAACACTGTATGTAACTTGATTGTTGAAAACTTTATCTATCGTGACTTATTCTAACTAACTAACTTATAGATAAAGTCATCAGTGTGTGATTAGTATAGTATTATACAGAAATTGCAACCAAACCACGACTGTATTCTGTAGTGATAACGCTATCAATGTATCAGACTAGTTATACCATGTCACAGACTTCAGTGTAAACGCATATGTGTTTTATACAGCCGCACCGCACCACGCCTCGATGGTAAGTACTGTGGTGGAGTGTACCTCGCACTGGCGCCTTCTCGGGGCGTTCGTTGGTGGCGGCGCGCGCCAGGTCGTGCAGCAGCTTCATGACCGACGCGTTGGCGTCGCGGTGGTCGAGCGCGGCCGCCACGCAGCCGCAGCGCACCACGCCCTCGATGGCGCCCGACGACAGGAACTCGATGGGGATACGCTGCAGGAACCTGCCGCATCGTATGACACTTACAATCAAATACTGTTGTTGCTTTATCACAGTTTAAGGAAGGAAAAACCATGTCCCCCTTGAAAGTTTATAAAAATATAATTAAGAATTTAGAGACAAAACTAAAGTAACAGGTGTGGCAACCAAGAATAGGAAAAAGGAAGAGAGGGAGGCAAGTCAAGCGATGGCGACACGATATAGAAGCTGAGGGTGGGAAGCTCTGGACAAGAACATCAATGGATAGGGGCGCTTGGAGGGAGTTGGGGAGGCTTATGCCAAGGGGCACACAGACAAACCATACAGGTGTATAGATAAGGATAAGAATTAGTTATGTATTAATAAATATTAAATCTAATCTATCAATAATGTACAAGTGTTAAAAGTGCCCGAATAAAAAGCTTATTTATTTTTAGAAATAAGAATGTAATTTCAAAAAGACTGCGTTTTAAAAACAAATAATTTATCATTTGAAACACAAAATCAACTATACTAGACATACATAAGTATAGACATTAATTATTAACTAGCTTCGCATTTTTAAAGACTTTCTTCTACCAGCTCCAACTCTTACTGCTGACATCTCAACTCGAGCTAGGAAGGGATCCTTAGCTTCACACGGTAAATTCTCACCTGATGCACAGTCTAAAGAGGTCGTCCACGGTGTCAGGGTTGTCCCGCAGCCCATTCTCCTCTTGCAGCAGCTGGAAGGCGCGCGGCATCAGTTCTTGCAGCAGCCCTATCAGCTCAGGCACGCATTCCGATATCGACGCTAGCTCGTCAACCTAATATACAAAAACTCTTGCATTACAATAATATTAAATTACGGCAACAAAGTTAAACAATAGTACCTCCTGTTTGATGTATGTGAGCGAGTGTGTGATGTTAGTGAGTATAATGAGTGTGTTATTTACGTTATTGAGTGAGTTTGTGAGCGTGTGTGAAGAGTGAGTGAGTGTATGAAGAGTCGTGAGTGTATGAAAAGTGAGCGTGTGTAAAGAGTGAGCGTGTGTATGAAGAGTGAGTCTATGAAGAGTGAGTGAGTGTATGAAGAGTGAGTGAGTGTATGAAGAGTAAGCGTGTATGAAGAGTAAGCGTGTGTGAAGAGCGAGTTATATGATTGAGTATATGATGTTATTAAGTGAGTAAGTGTGTACTGTGTGGTGTGTAGTGCGCATACCAGCACGCTGGCGAGGTAGAGCAGGCAGCTGTGCGCGTGGTGCGCGTAGAGCGCGCGCATGGCGTGCGCGAGCGCGGGCAGCAGCGGCGCCGCGGCCGCGCCCAGGCAGCGCAGCGCGAACCGCACGCAGCGGCACAGGCGCTCCATCACGCGCCCGTCCGCGCCGAACCTGCACCACGCACCACATCACCACCATTCTTACTGTATATAGGGGGTACAGCGCAGCGGCTTCCCGTTGAAGGGTGCATTTATTTCTAAGTTTATTCGGAGTACTCTATCTTGCGACCGCCCAAAGCACACGCCACTATCTATATTTGTATTTATTATTAAGACAGCAGCTTAGAATGTAAACCTTTTTTTAATTAAAAAAATAAATTCTAAGTATAGTGGAATGTACTTACTTAGTACCTAATAAGTGAAGATTACCTCTAAATACTTATACCTTATTTAATTTTGTTCTATTTTGCATCAGTTCAGTATAAAACTTGCACATCACTAGTTCATCGAGTTGTGTGGAAGAGGAACGACGCCCGTCCGTCATACAGTGCGAACTAGTACGGAGGGTAGTCACCTAACTGCACTACGATTTTATTTACAAACTACCTTAAAATTGTCTATCATTTACTCACTTATCATAAGACCTGTTTGTAACCAACTTTATTTGAGACAAATAAATAAAATTGAATTGAAATTGAATGTAAAATTAAATAAAATTGATAACAAACATTTTGAAATATTAAAAAAATAATAAAGTATTAATCAACATTCATACGTCTCGCTCACAAAACCTCAGACATTCCGACAAAAGGATTGTGGTCCAGGACAGTGTTGAGAGCGGTGACAGCGCGCGGCAGTGGCGAGGCGTTGTCTTATTCTGTTTATGGTACAGGCTGCACGGGGCGTACCTCTCCATGGTGTCGGTGAGCACGGGCCAGGCGTCGCTGAGTGCGGGCAGGGCGGGGTGCGGGTGGGCGGGCGGCGCGGCGGCGGGCGGCACGTCCACGTCGCGGAACAGCGCGGCCAGCCGGTCCAGCCACACCACCGGGTCCGTGGGCGCGCCCTTCTTCAGCTCGCCGCGGTGCTTGATGGCGACTGTCAGGCCCGTCGTTTGCGCGAACGTGGCTTCGCGCATCGCCGCTGTTAGCTGTATAACATTATAATATTTCATTTAATTTATTCAATCACTGGCGATGAGCAATGGCGCTCATTGGGAGAGGCCTATGTCCAGCAGTGGACTGCGATAGGCTGATGATAATGATGGATCTCAATTTATTCACAAATTGTATATGAATTCGTTATAAATCTAGAAAATCTTAGCAAAACTTGTTTATAATTGCATACTCAAAATAAGGAGTTAAATAAAAAATAAAATAGAAATACATTATTATTTTTATTAAGAGCCCTTGCTATCCCACTGCTGGGCAAAGGCCTCCCCCATAAATACATATGATAATAAATAATAAATCACAAAAATTGCTAAAATATCACACTATGTCACTAAACCTATCTCGTCAATTGAATAGAACCACCCCTACAAGCCGTAATATATTTTTTTTTTCATTTTTGTTTTTCAAAATTTCCATGCGAACCACCAGGTAAATATACAAGCTACGAAGGGTTAGAATATGAGCACCAGTCCCATCAGCATGCCGGGGGGCCTCGTCCGCATCAGCACGCACATAGCGTTACCTGGTTGTGCGGCAGGGAGCCGATGGCGGCGGCGAGCGCGCGCATCAGCGTGGAGGAGGTGTGCAGCTCGGCCGACAGCTGCGACGCCTCCATCAGCATGCCGGTGTGGCCTTGCACGTGCGAGCGGCAGCTCTTGCAGATACCCTGCCGACACACGTTCATCCAATATTAAGCTGGGGATACAAATGCCAGTAAATCGGGAAAGAAGGTGGCATACAAGTTACAGGCATGTGTATCCCCTGCTTTACTTCAAGCAAAAAGCCGTGTTAGCCGAGTGGGAGGTGCCTCGACTTGCGATCCGAGGGTCGGGGGTTCGAAACCGGTCGTACACCAATGGATTTTTCTGTTAAAAAAATTATGTGTGCATTAAAATACGTGCTTAACAGTAAGTACGGTACGGTAAAGAACTTATAAAAGTTCGAAAACATGTGTCAAGTGCATGAGAGGAGTCTCTTCGAGGCCCACTTGAAATCCTTTCACCACACTGGTTCGAAAGAACTAAAGACACGATAAGAAGAACCACAGCACTGGCTCAGCTTCTCGATGTCACTGCAGTGCTCGTGCTGTGCTGTGAGGTAGGTCACCTGCAGCGCGGAGGCGGCGGGCGAGGCGAGGCGCGCGTCGTGCAGCGCGCGGATCAGGAACTGCAGCACCAGTTCGAGGCAGGCGGGGTGCTTCTCGATCCACTCGCAAAGCTCGCCCAGCAGCTGGATGCAGGTGGCGCGCACGGCCAGGTGAGTGCCGTCTCCGATCGACAGGATCGCCTCGATTACCTTCGGCACGTACTCCTGCTCCTCGCTGCAACGATATCACCATTTGGCACGAATATCCTAAATATTTGGGTACTTTAAAGTTATCGCTAACTAGATAAAAGGACTCAGGCGAATGAACATGACACCTGGCTCGAATGACGTTTGTGCAAAGTACAGCGTGGAATTATATAATCTTGATAGAGAAGAGGACCTGTAATACTTGGTAATGATAAGGTTTCGCATTTAGAGGAAGAAGAAACACGGAGGGCGCCGCGCGGGGCAGCGGGGGAAGCATCAAGTTCCGAGCCGCGTGTCAGCCAGATGTCTTGTTCATTCGCCTGAGTAGTACATAATGTAACTTAACAAAAAATCATGGAGAGACAAGTCTTTCAACCTATATTATCACACTGCTTGACAGTCTCTCCCATATTTCATCAGTCGTCCTAGAAGACCTCGAGGTCGTCGCGCCAGGGTCTCACCGTCTATTTGTGTCAAGTACATACGGCAGTATATTCTTGGCGACGGCCTGCATGACGAAGAGTGCCGCTTCCGTCTGCTCCCAGGGTCCGTCCTGGCGGATGGCGGCGAACATCTGGCGGAACACGGCGCTGGACCCCACTATGAACACCACGTCGCGAATCAGCCCTTGCACTTTCATACGGAAGTCCTGAAACAACGCTCGCGTCACCCTCCATCCCTTCTGAACCTGAACACGGTAACTGTACACAAGGTTTCCACGCGTTTTGCTACGTCTTCATTCTAAAAATTTTTCTATGTTTTGTGAGCAAGCAGAAAGAAGATAGTTTGACATTTAGGGGTAGACGAAACGCGTAGGATTCTTGTTTACAGTTTCCGTGTGCCGGAGCCCGATACTCGTGCATACGGCGAGGAATATGCGTTTCTGATCAGATACAAAATATTGTAAATGCTAACTAAATATGTTAAATGCCTAGGCTAGGCTAAATGCCATGCTCTTTGAACTTGCCACATTAAGTGGAACAAACCAAAAGAACCCATTCAAATGGTTTTAGTCTGAGCTGAGTATTTCATTTCTTCATTTTCATTTCATTTCTGAGTCACGAATATTTCAAATTAGAACCGTTATTTAGATCTTTAAAGGATCTTTAATAGGAGTGTGACAGATTATTTAAGGAGTGAACTTTTTGAACTAAAACTGTAAGAGAAGTCGACTGAAAAAATTGAGCAGAAAAGTTTGGCGTGAAGTCGAATTGTTTCGCAGGTCGTATGCACACGAATGGGCCCCTGGCGTTCGTGACCCGTGAGACTACGCCACTTCTTGAAAGCCTGTGAGCAATGAACATGTGGCAATGGACAATGCTTATTGTATTGTAAACCCAAAAAGTGTCTGTTTACTGGTAGTTTATTCAGTACCAAAAAGTTCAATAAGCAGGTAAATTGGCATCAGATTGTGGTGTCAGTGAAATCGAGGATTCATGCCTTGTCGTTAACAGGATGGCAGAACGATAGAACGACGTATGGCTCAATGGTGAGCCTTAAAGGATACCAAAATCTTATGGGATGATGACACACTTTTAGAGACTATTATAATAAGTCAAA
The DNA here is from genome assembly GCA_932526365.1 of Lobophora halterata. Classification (NCBI taxonomy): domain Eukaryota; kingdom Metazoa; phylum Arthropoda; class Insecta; order Lepidoptera; family Geometridae; genus Lobophora; species Lobophora halterata. The sequence continues at coordinate 11,019,910 of OW052007.1, read as the reverse complement.
ATCACCAGGCTTTCAAAAAATGGCAGTCTTAGCGAGTACGACCTAAAATCCACAGAATAGTAAATGGCACAGAGCCACAACGATTCTTAGAACTCATCATAGAATCTAGGAATCGTTTCGACGACTTTACCACTTACCCAAATGAGAGAATGATAAAGAGACAAGCCAACTGTGAAACGTGAATAAGTGCCAAAGATGCATCTAATTCTTCATTTCCTATAGACCGGGAGCGACCGCTGGTCCATGGGGGTCCGGAAAACGTAACCGCTACTCCATGGGATCCAGAAAAGGCAAAAACCGCATGGATGTCAGCATGTTTCTGTAGGGGAGTCTGTAGTGGGGGAAGTAATTTTGAACGGTGTGTAAACCCCCTAAGCCCTCCTGTCACCCAGGACACCTCCACATCTATAAACCAAATTTCATCATTTGGAGATGATCTTTTGCTTTGCAAAATGCATTATATTTATTTATGATTGTAGTTATAGTCAAACTGGAGGGTTCACTTGTGGCCAATAATGTCCTGGGTTGTGCCGATGAAGTCAGTTATGTGAACATAAAAAGAAAATTCTTGTTACATATTCCACAGGAGAAGTCGGGCTATAGAGTAGAGTAGGTACATGGAAATCCAATGGAGACCAGTCTATGGTATTATAATAGACAAATACATCCTTCTTATTCATAAGTATCAATGTAGTCAAGAGGTTTACTAGCCGAAAGCGAACCTTCTCGTTTGAATATAACTCCAGCCTACAAACAACTCACATTAAACTCGTCGCCTTCCTCGGGCAACTGTGTATGGTCGGGCTCACACTGGCAGTGCCTTGCTAGGGCTTCAATGAGCCTCTCCACGTGAGGCTTAAAGGCGTCTGTCAATGGTTGGTAGTCTCTTTGGTAAATGTTCTCCGATAGTCTGTACCAGAGGTTGAATGTTATTTCTGCCACCTGAAAGTGTTCCACCTGATTACTGCTCTCTACTACTAACTACAACTTTGATAAATGATAAGTTATACATGCATTAGTTTGTCCTGTAATAATACCTAACAAAAAATAACATACATGTCAGTAACAATAATTTTTTTTTTTTTTATATTACTTATCAGCCGTGATCGTCCCGCTGAACACAATAAAAAAATTGATCGTGAAAATTATTACTCTGTTGAGAAAAGGTCATCTTTACCTCATAATCATGATGTCCGACACAGACAAGAACTAACTCCAAGCTCCTCATAGCAAAGTGTGTACTGCCGCTTGATGCACAAGCTATGATCTTCTCTAGAAATGCCTCTCCTAGTTCTGTGAACACACGGGCATAGTTGGCCGCCTTCTCCTCATCCTCATGAGCTACAGCTAAGTGATAGCTCTCCTCTAATGACTCTATGCTTTCAAATAAGAGCCTTTCAATATTCTCATTGTTATTATTCTCTTCTAGACAGTGCAATAAAGCACAAACACAGTCAGCGGCGGCATCATGCAGAGTGTTGATAGACTTGTGGTCTCTCAACACTTGCAAACTGAAACCTAGGACAGCATTCTCTGGCACTTCCTGGATATTGATAGCCTTCACTTGTATCCAAGACGTCATACACTTTACTATCTTCAACGCTACTTGAGTATCTTGAGAAGTGGTTATGCTTTCTTTCAAAAACATACAGACAATGCTGGAATTCGATCTCAGTTCAGATTTTATTTCTTCTCTTCGATTTTCACCGAGTTTCAGGCTGGTCGAGTCAATTTCTTGAGGTATGACAGTTAATATTTCGAGTAGGGCATAAGCATTCTTGGCGGAGAATGATTTGATGAGGTCACTGATGCAGTTGTGCCAGGAGGGCATCTGCAGCGCCAGGTCGGCGAGTGCGAGGCACAGCTGCGTGAGGATGGCACCGCTCGTCTCGGGCGTTGTGCGCTCCAGGTGCGCCACCAGCGAGTCCCGCAGCGACACCAGAGACTCCGCCGGCAATTCCGGTAGGCTGTGTTGCACCTTCGATCGCATCGTCTGCGCCGCGAAATACCACGAATGAACGTCCTTTTTCTGCTGAAGAAGTTCGTCGGCGATCTTCCACGAATGAATCTGAGAATACCATGATGTAAAGCTTACCAGAAAGCACTAATTAGAAAATAATTATGATCTGAAAGGAGGATATCGATGAATAACTTACGGATTTTTGCATATTCCCCAACCATAACGAGGCCTTTTCTTTTTCACTGGCATTGGGGTTATCGTACAACGCGCCGATAGCCTGGTATACGGTGTCCATTGATGGGCTCTCCATTGTGATACTATTTCACTTAACTGTCTTTCTTCAAAACCTCACTTTATTAACCAGTTGCTCATACACTTGCATAGTAAAATATGCGAATTTCCTAAAAATCGAAAACAACAAGCGAGCAAAACGATGTCGTCGTAATGAAAACCATAGACCAGAGTTAAAAAACGTTGCCATAGTGTCAATCACGATTTCCAACAATTTTACACCGTCTCTCGCAAAATAATAATATTATTTTGCCATATTATGGCAAAGTAGAGAAAGGCATAGCCACCGCCCCCCCGCCCCATACCACCCCACTACCACCTCGGCCACACCTGCTTGCCACCACCATTTGGGATTTATAGCTGGGACGAGAGAAAGACACTTTCCTTTAAGGTAGAGCGCCATTTAAGGTAGAGCGCCATCTGCGCTCGCCGAGAGTCCGGTGACGCAGTAACAGCCATCTGCGGCTAACTGCATTAAACGTCCATCCGAAAAAAAAACAGACACTTTCCTATGCTCTGGCATTAAAGTTCCTCTATAATTTGGTCTTAAGTCTATATAATAGTTAAATAAAAAGGAAATGTATTGTTCATTTTCATCCGTAAATAAAACCATTGGGTCCATCTTGTGTTCCATTTAGTCAAATTTTCGTGATTACTGGGCAAGCATTTTTTCTAGCAACACTTAAACTATCTATTATGTCAAATTTAGACCATAGAGAATGTACGTTCTGAAACTAGTTTTTATATTTTTTTAATTTACGGTACCTATAGACATGCAACACCGTACCGTAGTCCTAGTCGATCAAATATTTGTGAATGTCATAGTCAAAGTCGATTTGATCACCTGTTTTTTTGATTTTGAAGTTTAAATATGTTTGATTTGAAGTAAAAGATCAATACAACAGGATAAAAAATTCATGAAGCGGTTGCAAATGTTTCTCACGGCCCCTTCGATTTATCGTGGTATTACCGCGTTCACCAAGCAAGCGACTGCACGAGCGCTCCATACTTCTCAAACAGTCATGGCACCAATCAAGGTATACCTAAGAATTTGTCTAACTTTGTTATTTTGGCTGGAAATTATGTAACAGCCGGCATTTATTGAGGGTTGTTTGCAGGTCGGTGATAAGCTGCCTGCGGGAGACTTGTTCGAGGATTCTCCGGCGAATAAGGTCAATATTTGTGAGTTGACGGCGGGAAAGAAGACTGTGTTGTTTGCTGTTCCCGGCGCGTTCACGCCTGGTTGTTCTAAGACGCACTTGCCGGGTTACATCGCAAATGCCGACAAGATGAAGTCTGAGGGAGTCGGCGAGATCGTGTGTATCTCCGTCAATGACCCTTATGTGATGGCCGCCTGGGGAGCACAGCACAACACCAAGGGAAAGGTAGTTATAACCTATTTATTTCATTTCTTGTTTTCCTAACAAACTTATCCCATCCCACTAATTAGGTGAGGATGAATGTGGAAAGATGGAGATTTGTTGCTCAATAATGCCTAAACAAAACAAAATATGCTAAAATTTGGTTATTATTGGTACAGTTCATTGCATATTTTGGATGTAAAGGCTAGGAAGTAGGTACTGAAAATCAAGAAAATGAGTGGTGACCTCCAAAACTGAAAGTGATGACCTTCATTTTGTTGTAAAACAAGGAAAGAATGCAAGTCATTTAAATTGATTGTGGTTTGTAATCAATGTTTTTACATTCAAGTAACTTAATTACAGCTTTATGATTCAGGTCTACTTTCTGAATGCAGTGATATTTCCATGCTACATTTATTAATAGATTTGCTAAAGTAACAAACAACTCGGATCAATATAAAATTACCGTAAGAAAACCGTTTTGTTCATATCTGATCATTTTAAAGCCATTTTTCTTTGCTACTTGATTTTGTAGGTAGCACAGCAAGTATACTCAAGGCCAAAGAAATCAATACACTATTGGCGTTTGACATTCACTTGTATAGGTAGCTAGTTTGACTGACTCACCACCTTTTGCTGCTTAAATATTAATGTACAATATATGAATAGCTCGTCACTCCTCAATGAATGGTTACTTCTTGAGTTTCTTATAACAATAAATCAGAAGATAAATCCAATAAAAAATGCAGACTTGTAAGTACATAAATTCCTCTGTGTACTTCCAGATCCGAATGCTAGCAGATCCTAGCGGCAACTTCATCAAGGCACTAGATCTCGGCACGAATCTGCCTCCGCTTGGTGGATTCCGTTCCAAACGCTTCTCAATGATCATCAATGACAGCAAGGTTGAGGAATTGAACGTAGAACCAGATGGTACTGGTCTATCCTGCTCACTTGCAGACAAGATTAAAGTTAAGAAGTAATCTCAACGCCCTAATCTCCGGGCTTATAGGCTCATGTGTTTCTACTCTGGCACAAAACACATGCGCTCCTTTATCATTGTGATGTTACACCTAGATATACGCAGATCTATAGACTGTGCAGCACCCCTTGTGATATAAATCAAACAATTAAAAATATAATTTTAAGGTGTTTATTTACTGCTTTTTGTACCCTTGATCTTTCTAAAAATAAAGCATAAAAAGTTTAGGTAAGAATAGTTTATATTACTCATCCTATAAAGCTTAGCAAAGAGTAGCCGATTCTATTAGGTACAATAGAGCAATAAAGCATCCTTTGGCACCATCGTCGGTAGGTAGGTAGGTACTCTAGGTACCTACCTGGGGCCTAGCTAAATCTATCCGCGATAAGGGTTTTGTGTCAGACTCAAAACCCTAAAAAATGGTTTGACTTTGACAGTTCAACTTTAATGACAACGTCAAAACAAATACAGCAAATAGCAAAAAATTGAATCGTTTTCTCTTTGTAAAATTTAATAATTCAATTAATTTAACGCGATTAATGAATTAAATAAAATGTAATTTTATCAAGAAAATAAAGTTAAAACTATGTACAAGCAAGTACACTACTTTGGTTCGATACTATTTTTGTTTTCGCTTATTTACGTGCTAAAAAATGTTTTTACTGAAATGTTTGAGGATGAGAGTTCCCAAGTCGACGAATGGCTGGACCAAAACGATCTTGGGGAGTACAAGAAGCTCTTCAGAGAATACGGTAAGTATCCATTGTTTATTACGAAGATATAACAGTTTGAAAAACCATATCTGTTTACTGTAGGCTATCAAAATATTTTGACCCAGTTTGTGTACTAATTATTTAACTAGCTGCTGTCCGCGCTTCCGCCCGCATAGTAACGGGATAAAAAGTAGCCTACATCCCTCTCCATCTCATAAACTATACCAATACCGTATTTCAACTCAATCGGATTAGTAGTTTGGGCGTGATTAAGCAGCAAACATCCAAGACCCATCTACCTTATACATGTACCTATCCATCCTTTCTAACAAATTTTTGCATCTATAATTTTAGTAAGAAATATGATAATTGATTGATTCAGGCGTTACTTTGCGGAAATCCATAAATATCAACAAATTATATAAATATATTTAGTAATAAATCCGCTTGATTTCTAAACAAAGGTTTTAATTAACTTAACTTTAGTTTAGAACTTTAGTACATATTACTATATTATAAACCAAAGAGTCAACAAACAGAAAACCAAAGTTTAAAGATACGACACGTGTTTCGCCTCTACACGAGGCATCATCAGGAGGTGTGGACTCGCCGAAGTCGAACTCTCGTTTCGAACTCTCGTTTCGAACTTCGGCGAGTCCACACCTCCTGATGATGCCTCGTGTAGAGGCGAAACCATCAGATTGACCATCACAATTATATTAGTTTGCTAAATATATTCTCTCGGGCTTTGTGCAGCGCGGGTGGCGGCGCGAGGTGCGCGGAAGGTGATCGGGTGGGATCTGACGTAGCCTCCCCCACCCCCATCCTACCCACAAACAAACACAAAGGCGCGCGAGGATCAGTCGCGCCGCAGCCACCGCGCCGCGCGCATGTCCCATGCATATCAACATACCGCACATCACTAAAATAATGCACAGTTTAACTTACACCGGGAACGTCTATTAAGGGAACGAAGTAGTATAAACCTCGTGTTGAAGGCTATTCGAATCTTATAAAATGTGGCAGTTTGAGGATAACGAGATCTGCTCCATCGGGATGGTGCATCCGTCCAACAGCCGCAACTCGGGGCTCTCCCGCCTCTCAAATATACCGCACTTTACAGGTAACTTAAACCATATTAAAAAATCCGGCATAATCCTGAAATAATCAAATAAGGTATGTCAATGCGTTAAGACCCGAAATAATTTATTAATCCGTAACCGTAATGTACTCGTATTATCCCGAATTCCATACCTATCTACAGTTTATACTCATATACTGTACCCACATAATGTCCACGGCTCTCGCTGGATTTAAATAGATAATATTATACTCTATTGCATTTATTGAACTGATCTCGAGAGGCTGATGGTGCCGTCGATCTATAGTATAATCAACAGTTAAGTATATTACAAGAGTCCTTACCCACTGCTTTTAGAAGCTGCGTTTCTTGGACTATATTATTATTTATATATTGCACTCCTATGCTTTTACGTGTGTGGAGGTACAAGATGGTGCACATTAGAGGAAGCAATGCCCTCAGCTCGTATCCACGTCTCAAGCCTCCTGTTTACCTTGCCTACCAACGTCAACTCTCGGCGATGCCGTTATTATCACTTGTCACTGCTTTCACCACGCTTTCACGCAGAATTTATTAGACTGATGCAATAAGGCCTGTCTGTGATAAGGCTGATGACTGCTATTCAGTTTCTCATCGATATGGTTGTTTAACTATCAACTGACGTTGTATAGGTATTTTTATTTAGTCCCCTCTTCGGCCTTTTATAAAGCTCTACTTTGAGTAACTTACATCTTTCCATCTTTGATGGGCTGTTTTCAGAATTCAGTGACGGATGAACCCCTGTTTTCTGTTTGCCAACCTTACATTTGGTATATATCCGATGTCTATGGCTTGCACTTCAGCATCAGCTCTTCGTCCATGAGAGGCGTATCAGGCTTCTCGTATTTTCATCATATAACAAATTAGCATTTCAAGCAGTCTTCCATCTGCAATAGCGCATTGGAAAAGCGCCAGTGGGTTCCAGCTTTTGGGAATTTGTTGTGAACGCTAGAGCACGTTTATTTTGATCAGCAGCATACGCGTTCGTGACCAGATATTATGGCAAAGATCATGATGCAATTGAGAGAAGTTGACAGGCATCAGTTGTAGCAAAACACGCATCTCGGATCTGCGAACGCAGTCTGTTTACATCTAAGTATGTATTTCATTAGCTCCTATAATCATCAAAGTAATCAATCAGCTCATCTATCTGAGTTTGCATAGCTGCATAGCACAGTCCACCTGTTATGGAGCCTGGGCCTGGGCGGCCCCGCAGGTCACCGGCCTGGTTTTCGCGCCCTAGATTTCTGGATTCGCCGGATGCACGCAACAAGTACAGGATGCAATATCTTGATGAATTGATGGATGATGCTATTAATGAAAATTACAAGATTTTCAAGAGTCAGTAACTATTTGTTCACTGAATAGTTTTGATGGTTGGTGCTTTCATAACTTTTTCAATTTACATTTCAGGTTTTAGGTTTTGTATTATTCCGAAATCAATTTGAAGGAGACAAAAAAGCCCTTTGAAAGCATTCTGATAATTGTATTACTAAGTGTGGGATTCAATGCGATAAAAAATTACGTCGCAGTTTAGCTTTTGCCAAGACCTTACATTCCCAGACATAATCTTGCTCAGCACAAAAAAATAAAGGCCTTAAAAGCTAATGGTAGTTATCTGTCTTTATTGTCTTTCCTGATAGTATTTCGTCTAGCTTAAATAACCTTCGTGAAATGTATTACCATACAAGCCCAGCCTACATCGTTAGTTGAACCACAGTTGAACCTAACCTGTAGTTAGTGTTTCATAATGTTAGATCTCGTGTATGAAGGACATCATAATGGTCTGAATTTTAGGTCTTATCTATGGTAGGGGAAGCGAAGAGGGGATTTCGGGAGTTACTCCAGCGCGGCAGATTAACATACAGGGGATACCTTATACTCGGTTAAGTATCTCCACCAAATATGAGCCCCCTAGATAAGGCCGCCCGTGCAGGATAAAGGATCAGATTACATAGTAAAAAAAAATGATCATCTGAATTTCTCGAGCGCGTCAGATTTAGATAGGGTGGGTTAATTACATGCTAAAAAGTGTATATTCCACTAATCTGACAATTTGAGCGCGGGGTAAAGAAAGGGGAGGGCTGCAAAGTTGTAAAAAAACACGTCATCTGGACATTCTCGAGCGCAGCTAAATTTCGATTCATTTTGAAGGAAATAATTCAAGGATAACGAAAAATATATAATCTGACCATTTCCGCAAGCCGAAATAACAAAAATTCGTCGATAAAGTTCAATGCGTGCAGCTGCGTGATGCTTATATTCCTCTCTCACTCTTTATCTATCTATTACTCTCTCACTCCGTCCCAACTCTGGCATCGGAATATTTTCTAAAACTTGTGTTATATTTGAGTTTAAAGTGTGGAAATGGTGGTTTTAACCCGTTAAGTGCTCGTGAACGTGTAGGAGTGTTGGTGAATAGTGAAATGCTGTAAATCTCAATATTTCATGTTGCCTCCAAAACTCCATAGAAACCTCGAGTAAAGTACCCACCTCCACTTTACAAGGCATGACTTGACTTAACGACTCTGACAAAAATAAAGTTATGGTCACGTATGAAATATAAATTATTATGCAAATAATAAACGTATGACAAGACGGTATAGTCATAAGACTTTAGGCTCCCCAATGAAGAAATTTAAAAAATAAAGTGGCATATTACAAATTAAATAGAATATAATCACTACGTCTAATGCTTTGATCACACGTACCGAGTACTCGGCCGAGACAGTAAAATGTTACTCGGCCGAGACAGTGAAAGCTTGCGTCACTGGCTCAGCCAAGCACTCGGTGCTATGTTTATACGTACCGAGTAGAGTAGAGTAGAGTACTCGCCAAGATCTAGGCAAGATCCGAAGGTCCTAAATTTGAACCCAGTCGTACCCCAATGGATTTTTCTGTTCAAGAAGAATTATGTGTGCATTTAAAACACGTGTTTAACGGTGAAGGAAAACATCGTGATGTAACTGGCATGTCATAGAACCTAAAAATTCGAAAACATGTGTCAAATGCACGAAAGGAGCCTCTTTGAGGCGCACTTGAAATCCTTTCACCACACTGGTTTGAACGCGATAAGAAGAAGATTCAATTAATTAAAAAAAAGTGTTTTTTATATTTTCTTATAAATACAAGTACTTTACTTAAAAAAACATGCACTCTTTTATTTGCATGCTATTTCCTGAGCTTTTCAATTAATAAAGTTCAATTATTTATAAAAATCTAAAAAAAATATAATTGCTTTTTGTCAGATTAAGCGAATCCCTCTAGATAATCGTTAGATTATGAGACAGCATGTCTAGGACATCAAGATGAACCATACATATCTTAATCTGACGCGCTTGAGTAAGTCAAAATGGTGTTTTTTTTTGCAAATTAAAATAGTGGCCACGAGTTTGCGTTACATCGAAATCGTCAGATCATTGAATAAGACCTTTTGTTTTGGTCCACTTAACACCCCCTTAGAAAATCAGACGCGCTCGATACATTTTTTTTTTCATTTTCATGCCGTCAGTACAGCCATCCCCATCATACAAACGGTCAGATTAACATACGTTACATTATTAAAAATACGTAGGACCATGATGCTATCAATATCTGACGCGCTCGTGTATGTCCATGCAACAGTTTTTTTTACATTTTAAAAAGCCTATAGCCGCTTCCCCCACCGATGAAAAGGTATATATTATTTAACATTTTTTTCTTCTTATCATCTAAGCTTTGCAACCCAATAGACGACCTCAATGACGCTCGAGCAAATCCTCATTTAGCATCGTCGCCTCCCGTACTACTAGTTTAGACAGACATTCCTACTGACACATTCTAAACTTTAGACTTCGAGTTTAAATGCCTGCTCAAAGTAGCGTAGGCACTAGGCACTTTTACATATGGTTTATGTGGATCTTAGGGATAGGATACTTACTTAACATACAGGTCTGGTCACTTTTATAATATTTTACTGAAATGTTGTAAAATCTCCAAAGTAGACGTATAAAAAGATATTATTTGCAAAAAGTCGAAGTTATAACGACATCGACAGTTAAATGTCAAGGGTAGCTAATTTTGTGTTTCCGGAATCGACAGTGTAATTTCCTAACCACTTTTCCGTTATCAACCTTCTAACTGCTGAGTTTCACGGGTGGCGTGATGCTCGCTCGCTTGTAATTTTAACTTTTCCACTTTGGCGAGGTCGTAAAAGTACAGGGAGAGTTTTTAATGTAAGAGTGTATTTTTATGGGAGTTCCGATTTATAATAGGCTTCCAAATGAAATTAAATCTATTGACAACTTACAACAATTGTAATGTAATTCAAAAAGCTTATTATTCTATTTGTGACTACTTAAATGATAAAAATGCTAATTAGTCATATCATCACCTGTATCCGAATTACCCATGTTTTGCAAATAAAGATATTGATTGATTGAAGAAAATGTTAATGAATAATCAAAAATAAAACAAGTATCAGAACGCAGAATGTTAGGAACTAAAAGTATAACACGTGCTTATCAAAATAATCAATCTCAAAATAATAAAAAAAATCGTCTGTCACTCCATATTCATTCACAAAGTTTCTTTATATCAGTAATATAACTTGGGGTCTGAAAATCAATTTAGACAAAAAGATGGCGAGGTACCGTTCTTTCTTTTATCCTGTTTTTGAAAATAAGTATTTTTATGAATTTTCATATCATTTTTAGGGGTTCCGAATTCCAAGTTCAAAAGTGTATTCAAAATCGTCATGACTCTGAAGAGGCTCTATTATAGAAAAATAAATTTGTTAAAATCTCAGTGACGTCAGTAAGGTCAGTACGATTAAAGGTTACAAACGTTTTATTTCTTGGCACTAGTTTTGTGAACCGGGAATTTGGCGGGACCTCTGCCAGTTCTTCCTTATCATTTCGTATACGAAGAAATTTATTTGGTTTTTACCCTTAAAACTAAAAGTCATACATTCTAGCTTCCATTATAGGGTGAGGTCAAGGTCAGTCGGTTCCTAAGCAACTTAACCGACAACAAAACTGTATGTATAATAAATAATGGCTTACATTACATTGTTCAGGTTTTTTCGCTGAACTCTTTTTATTTAAATAATAAGCGAGGCACTCGAAACTGTTTTTGAACTGCTTGATTGAGGCAGATTTGCCCCACGTTGGGTGCCATTTTAGCTTTGTTGAAGACTTGAATTTCTTTGTTTACTGAATTAAATTAAATTAATTCTAGTATTTTCTTATCTTTTAAAAGGTAAATTAATTTATAGTAAGTATTTAAAGATTGAGCCCCACGTTCGGGCGCCAACGTCTAAGATGCCGTATCGAAAATTTTAGTTAATGGTATTATTATTTACTTGTAATTTCATTTTGGTGACCACCAGTCCAGCTGATTCCTTTGCCCCACATTGGGCGCCAAGCAGGTGTGATACTTTGCAGTTGTTGTATTCGCCCGACAAGACACAAGTCTACCTATAGCTGATCTGTATTTGCGTGTAGTGCTCGCGTAATACGTGCTCTACCAAACCACAGCATACAGACCTGATCCTAGCTTAGGCTTGAACAACGCAATTATCGAATCGAACGTGCCAATTAGCTGCAAAGCGATGACCTAATTTAACAGATGGGTTGGGCATGAGAGAGTTAACCACAGCAAATATTATTCTAAACAAAGCTCCCCGAAACGAAAACTTTATGCAATAATGGATTTTGCAAAAGTACGAAATTAATACCATATCAACCGACACATTCGCAATATTATCATCATGTTAGTGAGATGCGATTGGACAACTGTTACCGTTAATCGCTTTCCTATGACCTTGCGTCAATCGATCGCCCACATGATAATAATTTAAGTTTCATTCATCGTTTGGCAAACCCTGGTACCCAGCTCGAGCGCCGCACTCGCCTCGCTGTGACTCTGTCATTTTGTAGAAACCCTAAATGCAGACTGCACAGATACAACGTAGTTCCCCTTCTGCATTGCCCATTTAAGTTTTTTTTGTTATTAATTTTTTTATATACTAATATTAGTGTAGTGGTCTAGTTTAATCAGCGGAGCAGGGCACTGGTGACCCGTGCTACAGGTTTTTCCAAACCTATCAGAGGCACCAGTCTCTCGCAAATCAGGTTAACTAAACCCCTGTACTTTTAGTTAAGCTCAGAGTGTATTAATAATTCTGTTAACCATAGAGAGCGAAAATAAATAAACAACCTAATCTAATATATTCTGAGGTTACAGATCTATTGCAAGCGTATAATTACGATCTTCGTGTGATGTGACCAAGAGTTGAGTGTGTTTGTTACAGGTATATCGACGCTGCCCAGCTGCGGCACGCCGGACACAGTGGAGCGGCTGCCAGAGCTTCCGGTGGCGGAGGAAAAGCGGCTGCGGCGCGCTGCTCAAGTGCTGCAGCAGCGGCTTGTGCTGCGCCAGTGGCTGTCCACGCACCGGCTGCAGCATGCCTACTCCAAGTACATGACGCCCCACACCTGAAACGTTATAGGTTCCTTCCTAATACTATACAGCGGGATACGATGGAAAGATACGACTTCCGACGAGCTGCGATACAAGATCTCAACTATTCATCATAAGCGGCTACCTGAGGATTTGCCAAAAAATAGCTTATGTCGTTACGGCGTGATGGAACAACATATTCCCATGTATATCTGACTAACTTTTGTATTTACAATTTAGTGGGATACATTTTCTAGAAAACCAAAGAGTATCGATCGAGCATCGCATCTCGTATCTTTAAAAATGAAAACCTGTACGGTTTCGAAAGTGAAACAAATAACCAAAGCAAACTTTGCATATTTCTTCGATCACGGATCCCAGCTGGCAGAAATTGCATTTTATGAAAGTGTAGGGAAATGGGCGAGCGAGGAATCTAAATATTCCCTGAAGAATCCGTAGGGTTTAGCGTGAAATTTTCATGACTTTGTAGAGTTTGTAGTGAGCAATCTACCAATTTATATGCAAAAATATGTATACTTTTATTTATATTTATTTGATCCTCTTTACGCTAAAGCAAAACTGTATACTTTTTTGCAATATTCACGAAATAATATCAAAGAAGAACAAATTCGCCAAGTGTAAGTCTTGCACCTTGTATTGTTCCGAACACTCAATGCTGTGTATATAATTATAGCTCTGTCTGACATACAACATAAGTGTTCCGATTGTGATCTGAACACTAAAACCTATGCCGTTGAAAGTGGTGTTGCTTTGAATACAGACGCGAATCACTCGAGTCTCAAACCCCTTGAACCTTAGTCAAGTGTTCAATCGAGTGAGTCTTAACAATCAAAGCTAAGAGGAGTGGACGTAATATGGCCCGGTACTCTGGGAAATAGTTTTGAGCTTATAAGGTACCTACAATGTAGCAGATAGTTCATACATAGGTTATTCTAGTTACTTCTAACGCTACATAAACTGACGATACATCTACCGATGCAGTAACTATCTTAATGCTAGAAATTTGAATGGAAATATACTTAATATTCAAGCTCATAGTACCCTAGTGGCTGGGCAATTCGAGCTAAGTACATTTAATACAAATTTACTAGAACTTTGGTCTCAAGTTTCTGCCGCAATAGTACCTAAGTAATTTTGTAGAAGTCGGAGCCAGTAGGAAGATTGTTGGGATTGTACTCATTGCACCATAAATATAGAGTCGTGGATTCTAAAATTAGCCAAAAAGTACAAGTACTTTAATTACAAATAAGCAACCAACCTACATTTATGCATTTAGATTAAAGATTTAAGATAAAAACCAGACTACTTGGTCACGGATCAAATAAGGTTATCCTTATTTGATCCGTGACCAAGTCAATAACGAAATTTAAAATCTGTTGTGTTTGTGTAGTGGAGCTCAAATCATTGTAGCAGTAGTAGCATCAAATATTTATAGAAAAGGCAATCCAAACTCGATGCTGGTTAACGACAGACGGGATTCTTTCTACATTCATGGCCCCGCCGACCCCCACCCTGCAAACAAAGGGTATTGAAATTTTTATCACCCGAGTCCAGTATCTTGGCATTGCAAATTCTGCTAATTCTTTTAGATCCATCGAGCATTGCTTTGGCCTTTATTTTACTGGTCTGACCTTCGATCGAAGAGTCTAATTTAAATTTCAAAGTAAACACTCTTTGCTTTATAACTTTTTAGGTTCATGTGAACTTTTAAATCTCGTGAGACGTGTCTTGCGTTTAGATGAATAAACAAAAGAGCGGGTGATTTAATTTGAACATTTATTCACGCGGTGTTAAAGTATAACATTGTTATAAAGTTCTAAAGCGCGCTCGTGTGTCATCCATCATAGTCATCAATAATCTAGGTCTAGGTATTGTTCATAACTAGGTCAATCCGACCTCTAGCAACTATAGTAAACCGGAGCAACCACGTTGACGGCTTTATCAAAAAAGTTATGCTACAAAAAACTAGAAGTTACCGCTCAAACAAAAATGTTGGGAAAGAATAAGGCTTTTTTGTGGGAAAATATAGTTTTGTATAAAACTTTGAACACAAATCTAATTAAAATGTTCGCTGTGAGCAATTTGGTTAAAAGCTCATGATGCCAATTGGATTAAAGCTCGCTCTGTGTGCTTTAGCTTCGCTAGTTCGGTATGAATTTCTGTTCCTTAATGTTATCAAACTTATTATCAAAAAATATAAATTGGCCCCACTGTTAGAGAACGAAAAACACCGACCTACTGCTGTAAAAAATGTGCTTGATTGTTTTACTTACATATTGTTTTACGTTATTGCTAACCGAAGTTTTGATGAAGATAATCAAATGACAAACATTAGTCTTAGTTCATAATTTCATGTGCACTCAGCGTGGGGCGGTTTAGCTGCGTCAACTTCTGCTATGAATGTAGCTCGTTTATATTGTCCAGATGCAGTCGGTTGACATTACTTTAAACTCGAGCTCTTCACAACGCTGTTGACTCAGCGTTGCAATTGCAACTCTTAATTTAGCTTTAGTGAACATAATTTAGTGTATTCAAATTCAAAACTATTTCGCTTTTGTACCTAACTGGTGTTTTTGTTGTTTTTAAGGAAGTCCAAATTGTGACTTAAAATTTTATTTTTGCATTTTACACTACATATGAACTAAATAAATGGCTAATAAACTAAAGTACTATAATTTTATATATTAAGTTGTCTTGCTTTTCAGCGTTATGAAAAGTCTTAAATCGAATATTGCCTTGAAACCCGTAAAAGACTTCATCGCGGCAATATTTGGCGAGCGTTGAGATTTATCGCCATCTTACGGCGCACATTCATCTTATCCTAGCGATAGCACCCCTTCGTGCCCCATTGCGCCCTATTGCGCCTCAGCAGGCTTCGTAAGTCTACGTGTGGCATCTCGGTGTTCATTGAATTCGCCCGTCGTGGAAACGCCTTACTCTCTGTTGCTTTACCGTGTGGCTCTATTTTTTCAGTTTTCTGAAACTTAAAATGGGCGTACAACTTTAATTTTTATCTGACTGCAATGAAGAATGGGGAAATGCGTTGTAGGCGAGTTGACTATCGTTTAGGATCAATCCTTCATCTCACTTACTTTACATTCTTCGGCGATATAACCCTTTATGGGTCCTCCCTCGCCACTTTTACAATGGATTGCCGCTCGCTGCGAACTTTGGCCTTCCTTCTCCAGGTGGTAAACTTCCCTATGGCCTTGATATTTTCGTCGATGCAGTCGCACCATCTCTTCTTCGGCCTCCCTCGCGGTCTTTTCTGCTGCGGCTTCCAGTAAGTGATTACTTTTGGCACCCTATCCTCTGCAATTCTCTCTACGTTCCCGGCCCATCTCAGACGTTGTGATTTAATAAATCTGAAGATAGTCTCCTGATACATACTTTATCTAAGCAGTGCCAATTGCTTGAGCTTTCCGTCCGGGTCTAATCGGATTTAGTGTTGTCTGAACCAGGGATGTTGTGTTGTGCAACATTTTTGGCATCATATCCCACCCTGACCTTGCCATGACTTGGCAAAACAGAACCATTGTCAGTGGCGGTGGAATGGGATATAAAAGCTAATTTGTTCTGTCCCCGTATTGTTATCGCCGAACGCAAACTCCACTTAAGCTGTTGTTGAAATTATTTCACTTCACCTCCCTATTGTTAGCCAGACGACAAGGCAAGCTTTTTGAAAACACTAGTTCCTTCGAACCAGTATGGTGAAAGGATTTCAAATGCGCCTCGTAGGGGCTCCTTTCGTGAACTCGACACGTGTTTTCGAACTTTAGGTTCTACGACATGCCGGTTTCCTCACGATGTTTTCTTTCACCGTTGCGAGAATGTGGGATGCATACACAGATTTTTTCGGCCGAAAAAACCCATTTACGCATGACTGCCACTGGGATTTGAACCCGCGACCATCAGATCGCAAGCCAAAGGCCTCATCCACTTGGCCACCACGTCTTCTAAGTTCATTGAAAAATGTGATGCTGACCTCCGAAGCAAGCTTTAGCTGAGCTGACTTGGGTTTCAATTGAATTTGTTGTAGCTAGCCTTTTCAAATATTGCCTATTAAAATATTTTTTTGTACTTTTGTATTGTTGCAGTATTTGCCAAAATATGAGCTTACCTTTAGCGAAGGTAAAATATAAGTCTCAAAGTAAGTAATCTAGACCGTACTTTGACTGAACTTTGACCCTATGTGCTAAATGTGTTCGAAGGCACAATCAGTTAGACTGCATTATTCAGTTTGCTCAAAATTTAGCTCTTATCTGAAGTAGGGCAAGCTCAGATTACAGGGCACTCACCCTTCTGCTCTGGTTTAGTGTTAGTTGAGAACTGCTGGTACAGAGTGCTTGCTAACTTGTTTTGGACTCATTACTTACGTCTTATAACTTAGTATGAAAGAAGTCTCAGAAAGGCACTTAAGAATTGTATCTTCGTCAATACGTATTTCAGTTGGATAGTTCCCAGTAGTTCCTTTAAAATTAGTTACATGGATGGAACTCATGGGAATAAATTATTCCCAGTAGTTCCATTGTTGGATAAGTATGGAGTGGACTACGAAAAACCAAAGGAAAAATCATAAGCGCAATATAGGTTTAGGACTGAGTGCTTCGCCTTCTTCCAAGCAAGATCATCAAGTAGCTCTAGCTACTAAAATGACTCTACAATGTATGAGTCTAAGATCTTTTTATTTTTACACCGTTTAGATTTTTTTGTAACGCACGGTTTAATGCAACCACCTTTTACTCACTTTTTACTTTGAGCTTCGCCTGGTAGCTTCGTTTTATAGAACTTGAAGGTTTCGGAAATAAGTTAGCGACGCAAATAAAAGAAAAAAACATCGCTGCTGATATGGACAGACTTTAGTAAAGGTAAAATATACCCTTGGGTCATCATCATCATGACCATCAAAGACCTATAGCATTTTACTGCTGGACGTAAGTCTCCCAAGGCGCGCCACTGAGTGAAGTGTAATTCTCCAAACGAGGATAGTCGAACGAACGCTGCAGCGCACGTGAGTAATTCCCGCGGTGTCCATTATTCACGGAATAATCTTGCGAAACGGACGGGGAGGCCAATTTGTAAAACGCCATTAGAGCGGGGATTTCAAGAATAATTTTCCCGAAATCCCCACTAATGGGAATAGTTAGTGGTGATTTTGGGAATATACCATTGTATCGGTATGTGGTACTCGCTGCAAAATTAGGCTGATCGTTTTAAAGTCGATCACATATCAATGTAGAGGTGGACTTTATACTAAAGGAATTTGAAGAGCGTGCAATTTACACATTTTGATGGTAGGTATCGTAATTGTACCTTATGTAACGTAAGCTCCAAAGAACCAAAGCCACAACAGAACTTTTCTGATTTATGATCTTGGAATAATACAGTACCTACAAGCTTTTCTGAAATTTCCAATTTGAAACAATACGTAGGTACAAAACAGCTATGATCAGCATCCGTGGAATGGTATCATACAATAAACAATTACTGCTGCAAATACATTCAAAACTCGCAGTGTAATTCCGACCGAGCCGAACTTCAACGGTCGTGTTACAAGCTCTAACAAATTGAACACGGACACATAGCTCGTGATATTGGGTTTTCCCGTGTCATTAACCTGGAACTGCATATAAGGTTTTTCTTTATATTTATCGGCCTCTGAGATACAGTCTCCGACTAGTTCGGAGGGAGATGCCCAACTGACATACTAATCACTGCGCTGGGCCAACGGCAAAGTCGTTACATTTAGTATTAGGTTAGGTTAGTTTTAGTTTTAGGTAGGTAGTCTGTAAGAGATCGTATTAAACGATAAGACCGCCTTTTGTAAAACAATAATTGTACATTGTTACATGTGTTTTTACAATAAAGATTTTTTATTATTATTATATTATTTATGAGTCTTATAATCCAATACAGCTTGTGATTGAGCTTACATCAACATTGGATTATAAAACTTATACAGGATTACCGATGGTAATCCTATTGGTCTCGAGGTGAAAACTATAGAAATCTAACTTACGACTGATCGCACGAGCGGAGGAGCATGCATTTTTCAAACTGAAAGATCTACCTCTGTCTTATCTGGTTAGGTTACCACATGGTTTACCCCGTTTTTGCATTTATCTAGAGTCTGCATAAAGTATCTGGCAACATTCCCATTCCGTTATATAACGCAGATTGTCGATTTATGAATCACTCGACTGACAATTTCATTTGAACAAAACTAGCGATTCCAGCGTGATTCAATTAGAGCGCTGAATTAGGAGCTCGAAGCGCGATGATCCAATGTAATCAGACTGCCATGCCAGCTCCAAATTGGATTGTGATTGTGATCCGAGCGTTTGCGTCAGAATTCCTAATTCAGAAATCGAAATATCTACATGGATTACAATCATCTTTAGTTACTAAGAACGCTTAGCTTTGTCAGTGCTATATAGGAGGCGTAGCTACTCTTAAATATGTCGTTCAAGCTATAGGATTTTTCAGTATTCAAGCTTACAGACTTTCAAAACCAGATGATGCTCAGGACATAAAAAAATATCTAAAATATAATAATAGATATTCTGTTCACATTTTCGTCCACTAAACACGCACCTTAGTTATAAGCAAGTAATAAGTAGAATTCAGGTATCGAAGATACTTTTCGACCCTTTTCACGCCCTTATTATAATTCGGCAATAACGTGTCCCAAATTACCACATTGTCCTCCTAACTCTAAGTATAATATCCCTTAGCTTGCATTACTCTTTACCGTTTGTTCATGGTGTTGTACCCTTTGGTTTGCCTCTTTAAATCTTTGCCAAAAGAGCTACAACGACATAACCTTCTGTATACAACTGCGCACCATATATACCCACGTACCTAACTTTATCCGGATATCCGCTGCTCGTTTATCAAACGCCAGCTCCATTAACTTTAACCCGGGCTTCGAACGGCAAGGTTTTTTCACTTAGCAATAACGTTGCGTGTATCATTTATCGGGAAAACGTAGTAAAAATAATTGGACCCCAAATAAAATGTACTGCCTTTACGTTTTCCTTGCTAGATAAATCAGAATGAATTTCAAAAGCTATTTGTTCCTTCGTACATCTCGCTGAGCTAATCAGCTCAGCTCGTAGAGCTTGTCATAATCTAGACTCTAGAGAAATCAAGTATATTTATTCTGATTTCTAGACAGCTCTACTCATAAAACGCGTCAATATTGTATCAAAGGTCGAGTCAAGATGCGGAGTAAACTAAGCCCTTTGTTCGATGCTCCAATTTACTATACATACACATATTACAAGCGGATTGCTCGAATAACTGCAATCCTCAAGATTGCGCGGCCCGCAGCGTTCATGCGCGAGATTTTGCTCTTATTGGCGCATTTTCACGGGGCTTAATAGCTGTGCTTTTTGGATGGCTCATTATTGCGATTAATAGTTATAAGAAGCGTACCTATGCAGGGAAATGTCATATTACTCTCTATAATTTAAGATTTTTTTATAATTTATTATTTTTGTCATGTTAATCCGCTGACGAGCGTTAAAACAACTGCCAGACTGATCTAATTTTAAAGAGTAGCAAATGTCCCTGCCATACTATTCTAATCACAAAATCAGTCTATATGCAGCACCTTAAGATTTTAAACACATAACATGCCCTGCACTAAGACTTCTTGTGTAGCTGTTGGCTCTCTCTCTGGCAGCTTCGCAGGTTCACTACGAAAGAAAGAAATAAACACATTTATCTAGACCTAAAAAAACTGCACATAATGATAGTAGAGTATGCTAACTAACGTAGTAAGTACCAATGAGTGCATGCTACGCAACGCAACTTACGCCATCAGTTGCGGTGAGGTCCGTGGTCGGTGACGCAGCACATTGTTTGTTGCAGACTTCTTTTTATCGTTTCACTAGTTATTTCGAACCAGTGTGGTGAAAGGATTTCGAGTGCGCCTCGAAGAGGCTCCTTTCGTGTACTTGACATATGTTTTCGAACTTTTTAGGTGCTATGACATGCCGGTTTCCATACGATGTTTTCCTTAAGCACGTACACCATTGGTGTACGACCAGGTTTAAACCCCCCACTTCCAACACTCCCACTCGGCCAACACGGTTCTTTTTTGCAGACTGCTCAGCCTCGACGTGTCTTCTATCGAGGACGTGTACTGGCTGGAAGACTCGACGGCGCGGCACGTGCTGGAGCCGCGAGACTTCGGTGCGTGGTCGGCGGCGCGCCAGAGCCTGCCCACCGGGAAAGACGCGCTGCTCGCGCTCAAGGCAGACCTCTGGAACACGGTGGTTAAGAGCAGCCGTCACCAGGACGCTTGGACGTGGGGTGAGCTAGTTCATAGAAGCCTTCACGATACAGGCTCGGCCTAGTGTGAGGACCACCGCTAAAGAAATCTATTCAAAGTTATCAACAAAAGATCTCAGTGTTAGCCTTAATTGTAAGTTGTAAATAATAAGTGTTACAGAACACACTTTTTTATGTAGTATGTTGTTAATAAAATATTTTTCATATTTTTTTCACAGTTTCCTAGGAATTGAACGTGTTTTTTTTTTAATAATTAGGTACAATATGTATTAGAACTACGTCTTCGTCATCTTATTGGACCAAATTCTGGAAAGTAATGTCTATTGGAAAACTAAAGGAATGGTTTATTTTTATAGAAAATCTGTCATTTATTAGATAAATTTGTAGTCGGCTGGGGGCATGAACCTCTACCTAGCCTGGGCGGTCATCATATCATGACATTTTTATCAAACGAAGGCTGACGAATAAACGCCAACGATCACTGGTGCTTTCGTTTTCGCTCTCCCTATTTCGTAAAGATATACATAATTAAGGTTTTACATAAACATAAGCAACCAACTTCAATTGGACTGTTATAATGACCGTAAACACCACTAAAAAGTTTCAAATAAATCGCAAAATACGCAATTTTGTTTACTTCGACAACATATGTTTTCAGTTATTTTGATATAAACTCTAAACTACTGAACCGATTTTGATGAAATTTCAACCGAATTGAGAACCTTTTCCTCTTTTTAAATGCGTGCATCGGTGTCGCAGGCGGCATGCTGGTGGTGTCCGTGTCGGTGTGCGGGCTGGTGACGCTGGCGGCGATGACGCAGCCCTCGCTCGCGCCCGAGGCCAAGCACTCTCTGCTGCAGTACGTCACCGGGAAGTACCTGCACCCCGGCAGCTGTAGGGTAAGCTGATGATGAGGGTTGGCCTATATATACTTGGCATGGAAATGATTGAGACTTCTATTTCATTGTCACATGGTGATATTACTTCATTTTGTATCAGCTCTATAACCGGTGATTTATTGTGAATGGCGACAAGTATCATGACGTGAATCAATGAATCGTACAAAATCGGCTGCCGGGGAGCGCTGGGCAGATGTTACTGGCTATATTGTAACAGACTTGGTCTCAGAAAGTAACAAGTGTTACGCGGGATCAGTTACCATGATCAATAACATGTTACTTGGAATACTTTCCAAGTCTAATGTACACTATACACCTTCCCTCCACTATGATTGTATACCCTGTGGTCCTGCAGGTGGAGTGGGGGTGGGAGGAGCCGGTGGCCGTTGGCGAGACGATGTGCTTCACGGTGGCGTGCTTCCAGCGCAACGGACAGCCCTACCCCGTGTGCGACACGGACGGGCTGTGCGTCGCCATCAGCCACGGCAACAGGAAGGTATTTCATTTATTCGATCACAATTATTCGCAAATCTTACATGGTTTTTTTATAGCTAAAAATAAAACATGTCATAAGTATTTAATCAAGATTTTACAAAAACATAGACAACCGATTTCAATTGGACTATGTAGTGACCATAAACACCACTGAAAAGTCACAGGAAAGCAAAGACGCAATTTCGTTTACTTCGACAAACAAAAAAAAAAGTCGTTTTTAAATCTATTTATATACAACAAAATTCTTAAATAACAATAAAAGAACCGAATTGACAATCTCCTCGTTTTTATAGAATAGAATCACAAAAAGCTAAAACACTTGCGTAACGTAACCTACTGCATACTATACTATATAATATCCATTATTATCACTAAACCTATCTCTTTGCTTTATTAGTTTGGGACTAGATGGCGTTATGTGAAATATCCAAAATATTAATTTACAAAAAAAAATGTCAACCTCATGTCGGTCAGTACAGCTGTAGTATGGTTGTGGTTAGCTGGTGAAGCAGATCGCGGCGGTGACGGAGCTGGGGTCGGACGAGCCGGCGCGGGCGCACACGGCGCGCGTCAAGTTCACGGTGCGCACCGCCGGCGTCTACCTCGTCTCCATCTCCATCGGTGAGCCTCACGCATATCACCACACTCATTGCACTTACACGACAGATCGCGAACGCATTGGACGGACATTGACTTCTTCTTCTTATCGTGTCACTAGTTCCTAGTGCCCGAAAGGAGCCTCTTCGAGGCGCACTTGAAATCCTTTCACCGCACTGGTTCGAAAGAATTGGTGACAGGATAAAAAGAAGACTAGTTCCTTCGAACCAGTGTGGTGAAAGGATTTCAAGTGCGCCTCGAAGAGGCTCCTTTCGTGCACTCGACACAATCGAACTTTTGGTTTTACGACATGCCGGTTTCCTAACGATGATTTCCTTCACCGTTGCGAGAACGTGGGATGCATTCATAGATTTTTTCGACCGAAAAACCCATTTACGCATGACTGCCACCGGGATTCGAACCCGCGACCATCAGATGGCGAGGTAAGGGCCTCATCCACTCGGCCACCACGTTTTCGACGACGACATTGACTGACGAGACGAAGACCATAACTGTAACCGTGAATCCCAAAAGGGGAAGGCATAAGATAAGATAAGATAAATGTTTTATTGTCACAAAAATAATACATCAGGTACATGCAAATTTCATAAAGTCTAAAAAACTTAAATAAGGATCGTACCACAGTGGGCTCTGTTCCCCGCACTAGGTCTAAAAAGCCTGTATAGCGGGGTCACAAGGACACGCCGACGGACTCTCTAACTATTATTATTTTTTACGAAATTATCAATGAGATGATACACAATGCATATGGACACTAAATACTTCACAATGCAAGGCATTTTGAAAATTGATACCTATTAACATAATTTTAAACATATAGTAAAAAACAATTTTAAAATAAAATAGACTAGGAGCGTTTGTAAGCTTGTATGTATGTAATGTGTGGGTGAATAATGAAGTGCGTGTGAGTATGAATAAGTGTGTGTAAGGGCGTGTAGGAGTGTGTGTCTAGAACGGTCAGAATCTGACCGTTAAGAACTGTCAAGCGAGTTAAGTTGTTGCTTAGGAACTTTGAAATTTTGGTGCAAGTCAGCATTAGAAGTCTTGACCTATTATGATCTATTCTATGTACCACCATAAGTACCACAATACACATACGAACTTACATGGGTGCTTTGCTACCCCTCTATCTGCTAGGCTGAAACCTATTGTAATCTATCTATCCTAATTAAGTAAATAATAGTAAGTTAGTTTACCATAATTTTCTTAATGTTCTTATGTCTATCCGTGGGAACCTGTAATTGGCTCTCTAAAGCTAAGCTATTGTCTACTTATTTGTCTTAGAAGTATAAAGCTGTTGGTACCAAGCGAGTAAAGTAATTGCTTAGGGACTTTGACAGTTTGGTGCAAGTAGGCTGATATGATGTCAATAAGACTGATAGGTATAAAATCTACGTTCGATAAAATCGCGATGCAGGATGACAGACGACACACTAACGACATCTAATAGTACAAATTATAGTTAACAGCTAGCTTCGCAGAAGTGTGTTCACTTACCATTTGTATAAAAACTCCGCTTCCCATTTCTATCGGTTGTACAGCTCCGCTCTTCTCTCCGCTCTGCTCATGATATGCACCTTCACTCGTATAACAGCATAAGTTTACCCTGCCTTATCCCTGTATGTGGTCTTGCGGCGGGCAGGCGGCGTCCCCATCGCGGGCTCCCCGTTCCGGCGCTGGTTCGTCGCGGGGCGTGTGGAGGCGCGGCGCTCGCGTGTGGGGCGCGCGCACGCCGCGCTCGTGCTGTGCGCCGACCGCGAGCGCCCCGTCTACCTGCACCCAAGAGACCAGTACGACAACCCCGCGCCGGTCAAGGATCTCGATGCACCGGTATGGATACTGACTGTTTTATACACCTGGTAAGGAGAGCCCGGCTGCGCCAATAATGCTATCTTGTGTCTTAAGCAAGCTGTCAGGTACTATACAGATAGAAAGACGCCAGTATACGCCTGTTTCCTGGACCTATCTAAAGCCTTTGATACTGTAATGTATGATAGGCTTTGGAGCCAGTTAAGGGCAACGGGTGTACCGGCGGAAGTCATCTCTATAATGAGCTATTGGTATCGATGCCAGCGAAATCAGGTGAGGTGGGCGGGGGCGCTATCCGAAGCTTACAGCATGGAATAAGTTCTTCTTTGTTATTTAACTTGTATGTCAATGACCTTATTGAAGAGCTCAGCAGTACTCATACCGGCTGCTTTGTGGATGGTGTATGCGTTAATAACATCATTTACGCTGATGATATGGTGCTGTTGGGCCCTTCAGTGGGGTCAATTCGGAAGCTCGTAGGGATTTGCGAAACATACGCGGCGGAACATGGACTGATGTATAATTCTAAAAAGAGTGAAGTTCTTATTTTCAAGAGTGGTAGAGTAAGACCAATCCATGTTCCGCCTATTATGTTAAATGGTGCGGCTCTACAAGTGGTTAATAGCTTTAAATACCTTGGACACATTGTCAATGAAAGTTTGAATGACGATGATGATATTGAGAGGGAGCGCAGGGCGCTGGCGGTCCGAGGAAATATGATCTGTCGAAGGTTCGCTCGCTGCTCGAGAAAAGTGAAAATCACTCTGTTTAGGGCTTACTGCCAGTCCTTCTACTCGAGTAGCCTCTGGCTCAACCACACCCGCCGGGCGGCCAGCGCACTGCGCGTCCAATATAACAACATCTTTAGGATGTTGATGCGGCTGCCTCGTTTTTGCACCGCATCGGGAATGTTCGCAGAGGCGCGCACGGACGGCTTTCAAGCGATTATGCGCAAGAGAGCCGCATCCCTACTCCAGCGTGCGCGAGCCAGCACCAACAGCATCCTAAAGATGATTATGTCGCGCCTAGACTGCCCCATCCAAAATAGATGGATGCAAGTTTTGCTTGGCGCAGTCCAATTTTGAACAAATAAGTAGGTATTTTATTATAATTCATCAAATTAAATTAAATTAATGACATACAATAATTATTTTTAAATTCAAATATTCAATTATTATTTAATTCTTATTTATTCATAATTTATTTCATTTTAACATTTATTTTTAGTTCTTAAGATCTTTTTTGTATGACATTTATTTTTAAATTATTTTACGTGTGCTATAATATGGATGTATTGTCTGAGAATAAATGAATTAATAATAATAATAAACTGCTTCTAAGAGATTAATGTCAATCAATGTCGGAAATATCGAGGGAAATGTCCGATGCACTGGCCTGACCAAGATCTGCACTACACTTGACACTAAACTGCATAATGCCATACACGCAGATGAAAACCGACCTAGCTGGCGCAAAAGCATTAGAGAAAATGTGATCCGTTGAGGGGGTCACGGCCCTCAGCATTGAGGAAAACGACGCAAGGAGAGATCAATATGATACTGCGCCGCTGAATAATTTAGATGCACCGAAATCAATCACTATAATATTGGTTAGAACCAGTTGTTTTGAATTATTGAAACACTCCAGTTTATACTACATACTACGTTAGATAGATAGATATATAGATAACTCTTTATTGTACAACCCGAAGAAACATACACATTGAAACAAAAACTCATGATAAGCAACCAAAAATAAAAGAGGTTACTATGGGCGGCCTTATCGCTAAAAGCGATTTCTTAGAATAGTAATTTAATCCAATCTTGGGTAAAATTGGCGAAACCGGTTAAGCTTCATCATATCTTGAATAAAAATTGGCGCAGCCGGTAAAATAATTATCAATTCCCAAGTAAAAAATGGCCGGTAAAAGTAAAAATTAGCGCAGCTAGGAACCAGTTCCTCCTATTAACTCTCCTGCACCGCGCAGGGTTTCAGCATAGAGCTGAGCCCGCTGGGCGGCGGCGTGGACGCGGAGCTGTCCCGCGGCGTGCGGTTCCAGTACGACGCCGTGAACCAGCGAGTCAGCATGTCGCTGTGCTTCCCGGCCGCCGGCGTCTACCACGCCGCCTGCTACTACGAGGGCAGCCCGCTGCTGCTCGGCACCTTCGAGTGCATCGTGCTCACAGGTAGATTGAGATAGATTTGTGCGCTATAGCTATCAGAAGATTGGGCTCAGTGGCGTGCCTTGGGAGATACCTACGTCTAGTAGAGGAATGCTATAGATTGATGATGATGAATTTTAAGACTTACCTATTTGTCTTGCCAGTGTTGGATAGGTAGGAGGCATACTATTTAATATCTTCATTTTTCGCTCTATTCTTAGTTTTGCCGATCTGCTGTCGTCTAGCCACAGTTTTAATATCTACTTTATGCCTCCCTGGATGCTGGATGAATATGCTTTGGGTCTCCCTGGATCATGAAGTGTAATGGAAATATTTTTTTGAATTCGTAGGTCAGTTCTAAGGCTTTTGTAATGGGCAACACCCGAAACCTTCTTTTTGGCCGAATTACTAGTGCGTCCATCTGTTCACTGCATGAATGTTGTGATGCAGCAGAAGCATGTAGTATGCATAGATGAATAACGGTGTTCCTAAAGAACACCAAGATAGACAGTATCAAACCAAAATGGGATGCGGAATACAGGACAGAACATTTTCAAACACCCTGTCAATAAAAATGAAATATCTCTATTTTCAAATAATGTTTGTTATTTTTTACGATAGAGTTTTATTAACAATGAAAAAGCCTTGTAGTTTTAACGTATAAAATTTAGCCCTGTTACTTCTCTTTTTCTAAAATTAGCATCGGTTCAAAATGTACTAGAAGTTAGTCAACATGGCCCTTTTCTTGGTTGCATTTTCAATGTACTATAGTGATTGTGTGTGTATTTTAATATTTCTATGGTGTTATGGTGTTGCAGCGTCGGACATGGCGACGGTGCAGCGCAACATGTCGTCGGCGCGGCACAGCATCAGCTACGAGGCGCGGCTGCTGGCGCCGGGCAAGCCGCGCCGCGTGCTGTGCTGCGTCAGCCCGCGCCAGCTCACCGTCAAGGACTACATCCTCAAGATCATCCCCAAGCGCATCACCGCCTTCCGCCTCTGCCCCTCCACCAAGGTCAACCTAACTTTAAAGTTTTCCCGAGAGCTAAACAATTTTCCCTAGAGCTAGACAGTTTTACCTAGAGCTAGACAATTTTTATGTTCCTCGGAGTTAGAAATTGTTCCTAAGAGTAGACACTTTTCCTTAAAACTAGTCAATTGTCCCTAGAGCTAGACAATTTTCCCTAGAGCTAGACAATTTTCCTTAGAGCTAGACAATTTTTTCTAGATCTAGACAATTTTCCCATGAGCTAGACATGTTTCCCAAGAGCTAGATAATTTTCCCTAGAGCTAAACAATTTACCCTAGAGCTAGACAATTTTCCCTAGAGCTAGACAATTTTTCCTAGTACTACTTAGTTTTCCATAGAGTGTAATTGGTGCTACAAAGTGTCATACCCAATCGGTAACGAACGGCTCGAGAGCGCCACCAACAAGTAGCACTCATACTGTGTGACTTGTTGAAGGCATTCGACGTCGCCGACCACAATGTGCTGGCTATGAAGCTAAGACATTACGGCTTTGAAGGCCCGTCGTTAGCACTACTCACATACTTTATGGCAGGTTGATGTCAGATTGTAACCAGTGAAGGCGGAACGATAAAATCAAAGACGCTTAAGACCACGATTGGGGTGGCCCAGGGTTCGTCACTGTCCAATATCATGTTCTCTCTCCTCCTCAATGATTTGCCTAATTACGTAGACAATGCCCACATCTTAATGTATGCAGATGATGTCGCTGCAGTTGTTCAGGCACCTACTGTAGAACAGTTGGAGAGGAGATTGAACATGGTGGCGGAGAAAATACACACCTGGTTTCATTTGAACGGGTTCCTGTTGAATGTCGCCAAAACCAACATCTTGCGCTTTAATTTGGCTGGACGCAACTGCAAGCCTGTTAATGTTGCTTTAGGAGGTAAAGTAGTAACCCAGGTCAAGTCCTCATTGTTCCTAGGATTTCAACTAGATGATAAATTGACTTGAAAACTACATATAGATAAACTGTGCGAAAGGATTGGTCGGGCCTGTTTCGCTCTATGGCGTATATGAGCCACGTTAGAGCGGAACATGACTAGGAGCTGTTACTTCGCATCAGTACACTCGCTCCTTCAGTACGGCGTGGAGCTCTGGGGTAGAGCTGCTGACTGGGAGCGAGTGTTCAGAATGCAAAAGAGGGCAGTTAGAGCGATAGTTCGTGCTCCCTGGGACACTCACGCTCGTCAGATTTTTCAGTCTCTCAGGATAATGACAGTCCCAGCACTCGTCATCTTTTACGCGGCAATCTATGTCCGGAACCATTTAGATGAATATACGAGGTTCGGTGATGGAAACAAGTACACGACGCGTCATGCACACAAGCTGAGGGCTGTACCACGGCGCCTCTCTAAATCGTCGAAGCTGGTACATGTGATGGGGCCGGCGGTCTACAACCGTCTTCCTAACACAGTCACAGAGGCACAATCAATACAATCCTTCAAGTACAAATTAAAAACTGGCTGATTGAGCAAGCTTCTTATAGGGTTGACGAACTTTTAAATAATTCGAATCACTAATCACTAATAAATTTTGAATTATTATTATTGTTATCATTTATCATTAAGATTTTTTTTTTATCACTTGTAACTACCAATATGTGTTATCAATAAAAAACTTGAATTTGAACCTAACGTGACGTGCTCCCTCGGCGCAGTTGGTGCTCGCGCCGCGCGCGGCGGGCGCGGGCCCGGGCGGCGAGTTCACGGTGGAGGACGGGGTGCAGCCCCCGCTGCGCCTCGCCTCGCCCGAGCGGGACCTCATCGCCGCCACCTTCACCCGGCTGCTGCTCGCCAACTGCGGCGGGGAGGACTCCTTCAAGGTACGTCCTCACCCGGTGTAGTAAACGAAAGGAGCCTCTTTGAGGCGCACTTGAAATCCTTTCACTACACTGGTTCGAAAAAACAAGTGACACGATAAGAAGCAGTGAATAAGAAGAAGATAAGCAGAGACTCGGTGCAGTTGGTTCACTTGGTTCTACTCGCGTTTGACTCACGTTTTATAGTACGATGACACACGGCTTTTTTACACGCTACACGCCAGCGACTGCGCTTGTTGCGTGTAAAGTCGCCCAGAGTCATCAGCGTTTTTACAATCTGCTTGTTGACAATCCTTCCCAAAAGCTAACACGCTCACAGTTATAGTTCTTAAAAACGCCAACAATCAGCTTGTAAAGAAGCTTGTGTGTCATTGACGCTTAAAAAATGAACAGGTAGCTGAGTTAAATATGGCCCTCCAATTTCTGATTATCGCATCGTAAGTTCCATTCAATCATATCCGTTTTATAACTGTGTAAGAAACCAAAAATGTGGTAAACAGTCGGTTGTGGTTGTGGTTGCGGTGTTGCAGAACAAGGCGGAGTTCTTCTACTCGGAGCTGCGCAAGGCGCACGCGCGGCACCCGCACGACAAGGTGGCGCTGCGCGTCAACCGCGCCGAGCTCGTGGCCTCCAGCCTCAAGGCCACCCGCCACTTCTCCGTGGCCGACTGGTGCAAGAACTTCGACATCTCCTTCCAGGGGGAGCAAGGTCAGTCAACCGAACCTAAACGGTTCAACCGAAAAAACCCATTTACGCATGACTGCCACCGGGATTCGAACCCGCGACCATCAGATCGCAAGGTAAAGGCCTTATCCACTTGGCCACCACGTCCACGATTTCCAACACTGATTGGCTGATTTACGGTCCACTCCGCCCAGCTCCGCGTCAGTGAAAACGTATCCTAACTCCGATCGCAGCTACGCTTGTAAAAAAGCTCCATCGACTCCATCGGCTCCATTTTGTGTATGTGCGCAGGCGTGGACTGGGGCGGCGTGCGGCGCGAGTGGTTCTCGCTGCTGTGCGCGCAGCTGTTCGACCACAAGCACGGCCTGTTCGTCAGCTTCACCGAGTCCGCCGCCGGCCTCGCGCACCCCAACCCGCACCACGCGCGCCCCGACCACCTCAAGGTACTATTATATATATACTTGACTTATGTAGACTTGCACCAAACTGTCAAAGTTCATAAGCAATTACTTTTCTCGCTTGGTAGATATCGTAAGCTTGGTAGGTCCAGATTCTGACCGTTAAGTTCTGTAAGTGTGAGTATAGTAATAGCTTAGGATCTTTGATAGTTTTTTGCAAGTGGGCATTAATATCCTATGACCCCCAAGTGGGGCAGAGGGCGTCCACAGTGAGCTTCCATCGCGATCTGTCTTGAGCTTCACGTTTGACTTCGCTCCAGGATTTACCAATGGCCTTGACCTCCGACTCCACCGATCTTCGCCAAATCTGCTTGGGACGGCCATGCTTTCTCCTACCCTGCGGGTTCCAGTCTAGAGATTGCTTTGGGATGTGGTCGGACGCTCTGCGTAGCTTGTGGCCGATACAATTCCATTTGCGACGGACGGGAATCTATGTCGATTATGTATAAGTATAATATTATCTAGGAACAGCAAGGGTATTGAAAAGTTCAAAATTGACACCAAGGTCAAAAATGCCACTAAGGTCAATTATGTCATAGATCAAACAAAACATCAAAAAGCAAAGGATTAGCTTCTAGCTACATTCCGCCTTGTGTTGTCTGATTAATAATTTGTATGTTTTCAGCTGAAACACTTCGAACTGGCGGGCAAGTTGTTCGGCAAGTGCCTGTACGAGAGCGCGCTCGGCGGCTCGTACCGCCAGCTCGTGCGCGCGCGCCTCACGCGCTCCTTCCTCGCGCAGATCATCGGGCTCAGGGTGCACTACAAGGTACTGTTCATGTCCAATGATCGAAAATGTCATTCGTGGTAAACAGTCAAAAATTACCGTCATGCTAAAAAAGTTCAACAAAAAGGATATTGTTCATTCCTGGCCTCAGTGAACACGATGTTCAGAGAAATCCAATTTGTTCAATAAATCGATTAATTTTGGATATTAATTATTGCGTAATATTTTAGTACCCAGGTGAACCTAAAAAAAGTTTATTTAATTAGTATTTAATATGATAATATTATCCTAGTTTGTCTTGTGATTCATCAAACTAGTGTTGTCATTTACTTTCTTCTGAATAGTAATCGAATAATATCTATTTATTTATGAATCGATATCACGATAATGCAAATTGTCATTATGTGATCGAGGGTGTTTATGCATTTTTTGAAAGTGAATACTTTTTGAAGCGTGCTGAACACTTGTTTATTTGTGGGTATTCAACGAGATTCAGCCGTCATGCTTTGCTATGTAACACTTGTTAAGGTAAAGTCAGCACGTGTCACCTTGATGAAGTTTTCACTTCTGTCATGTGGTCAAACACATACCGTTTTTTTTGTTTTTAATAGAAGTTCCTTTACACGACTTTTGCTCAGTTGTTTATTATTCGATCGCTAAAAAAATAAATTCCTTAGAAAAAATCGATTCTTTTAATCGATCGATAATTTTAATCTCTTTTTATACTAATATGGCAGCGCAGCACACGTCAAAAAGGATCAAAGTCATGTCATAGTCTTGCTTCTAAAAATAGAGTAGTATGCGAGGCAACTCCTTGACACGACGAGCTCCCTCACTGTGGTACCACGATTGAGTACTCATGTAAGAGCCATTTAATTATTAATCTTATTTCTTGTCGCAAGATACTTACAAAAATAGATAGCGTAGCCATCTCTTATTGTCGCCACGTTTTATGAGTAATATTAATATTAATCTACCCTTAATAGAGTATGCAGAAAAATCATCAAAAATCAAGGCCAAGGTGAACATTCGAGGGAAGAGTGGTGAGCTGGCTCGTCAAAACAAACGTGATGCCTCACTTGCTGGAAAGAGACGCTTCAACTATTGTAGCAACTGTGAAAGCTATCCAAGTCTACATTACATGTCATGTCATTCATTTTGGACATTTGACTGAATATTTTTTATAATTTTTACAATAATTCAATACAATGTGCAATAAAACATGTTTATTAAATAACTTGACCACGAATGCGATAAATTACTTTACACTGGCTTATAATATACTATGTGTGGAGCCAAACGCGAAGAATAAGAATAATCATTTTGAATTTTTTTTCCATTTCAACTTATATTTTGAGGAAGTTTTTTTACTCTTAAATGGACAATGGATTCTAATGTTGACCCTCACTTGCTTATGGAATTCATATTGACTGCATTTAGGAGTGGAAACGCAAGCGTATTTATGGCAATGGATGGCTCAGCAAACTGTAAGGTTCATCAATTTCCATTTATTGTTTAATTAATTTAAGTATGTAAGTAATTGTGAAATTCGCTATAACAGATTTCCCTTTATTTATAGATTGGAGCACACTAACATAGGAAGGGAAAATCGTCCCTCAGAACCACCGCATACAAGCAGATTGAGCCAAAATATATACCTATATTGAATTTATTTTATTTGAAAGTAATAATTAAAAAAGGAAAGCAATAAAACAGTACTGTTGTAATTGTATTGTAGGCCGTAAAGACGGTGGGTTGCTGTGCTTCATATTGCAACAGTACGGTTCATAAACTGGACAAGGACTACTAAAATAATATGAATCTACCTAGCCAGCTTTTAGATAATGTAATGTATCATATAATTGTGATGAAAAATAGAAAATATGTGAAAAAAACTCATTTTTATTATATAAAACCCTCCGTCGATCATGAACTTTATGAGTGGGATAGTAGGTCAACCGAATATTTTGATACTAAGATATCCTTATATTCTGGTACCTACTTTTAGAAGCTATTAAGCCTCTATCACAATTATACCAAAAATCACTGTTCACCCTAAGCCATAAGCTCATACAAAGTGGCCAATGTCCTTTCATCAATGGATAAAGGTTAAATATGTCATTCATGGTACAAAGTCAAAAATTACCGTCATGCTAAAAGAAGATAAAATGTTGTCACGCTAAATGTCAAAAATGGCATTCACTCGTATCAAAAGTTAAAAATTTAGTATAGAGGTCAAAACTACACGAATATCAGAAGGTCAAACCTGTCACTAATGTTTTATGATCATAAAAAGAAGAACCTTTGAAAGAAGGTTAAAATTAACACTTCTGCCTAGATTTAAAGATTTATTGTTAGTTCAATTATTTTCAGAATGCCAACCAGAATAAACATTTAAAAAAAAATTATATGTTTCAGTACTTTGAGCAAGACGACCCAGAGCTATTCCTGTCAAAGATCAAGTACGTGTTGGAAACGGACCTAGAGGCGCCAGACTGCGTCACAGAGCTCACCTTCACTGAGGACGAGTACTCGGCTTGCGGCCGCCTGCTGCACACGCGCGACCTCGTGCCGCACGGCGCCGATATACGGGTAAATAGTGAAATATAACAACAACTTTTATTTGTCTAACCATAATACAAGCTACAGTGGTCCCGGCAGGTGGAGTAGGGCCTTGACAGAATGGATGCCTAGGGAGGGAAAACGCAGCGTTGAGCGACCACCAGCCCGATGGAGTGATGATATCCGCAATATTGCAGGCAACACCTGATTTAGATCCGCACAGCACAGACCAGATTGGCCTATGCCCAGCAGTGGGCTGATAAATGGCTGAGGATGATGATGATGAATACAAGCTAACTTAGTTTGGGGCTAGATAGCGTTGTGTAAATGTCAAAAAGCCCCGAACTAAATAAGCTTGTATTATGGGAACCGGATAACTGATAGAATATTTATATACTTTTTTTTAAATACATACATAGAATAAATAGAAAACACCCAGACTCAGGACAAACACCGATGTACATCACACAAATATTTGCCCTTAGTTGGAATCGAACCTGCGACACCGGGCATGGCAGTCTAACACACTTGCCACTAGACCGTCCGTGTCGTTCATGATTGATGTACTCGTATTTATTTATTAAAAATAAAAATAAATAAATAAATCATCAATATGGTCAATCAAAAAAAATATCATGATTATCCCCGTGTGGTGACTGATGGTGTGTGGCGGCAGGTGACGAACGCGAACAAGATCGAGTACCTGGACGCGCTGGCGCAGTGGCGGCTGGCGGCGCGCTGCCGGCCCGAGGTGGACGCGTTCCTGCGCGGCCTGGCGCTGCTCGTGCCCGACAACCTGCTCGCCATCTTCGACGAGAACGAACTGGAGGTACGCACACACAAACACACACACACATACCACCTATCTATCATCTGTCTGTGTCGACATCTTAGGAGTTCTGGTAAACAAGATAGATTCTTTGGTGTTTTTGCGATGATGTAGTCGTTCAACAATAAGGGCCGGGCGCATTCAATAAGAGGCGTGAAGCGCCACTATGGCACCAATGTGGTCATTCTACTAGTTTTCATACAATATCTAGGCGCAAAAACACAAGGAAAATTTGTACAAGTATTCTGCAGTGAAGTATGTGAAGTATAGACTACACTTTCTTGGGACCACTCTGTAACTTACCATAAGTACTTGAGATAAATAAATCATGTATTCATTCGTTCAAATAAAACTTTCTTCTCTGACAAAATATTGACAGTGCCGAAAAAATTAAAAATGGCGACGCTTGGTCATTTTAACATTTTTATGCTCGATTTTTATTGCCGATGCTTAGAAAAGAAAAAAGAAAAATAAACAACTTCTAAATTATTTCTCGTAGAATACAGAAAAACAATCATACCCCGTATCACTCGATTCCTCTAAACAAGACGGGGAAAAAATGTGTTCATAAATATCAAGGTGCAAAAAGTCAGATTGGAGAAGCAGGGATTTGAACCCTGGACTTTCCGCATGCGAAGCGGACACTCTACCACTGAGTTACATCCCCGATGATGAAGCAGACGAAATAGGCGTATTAAATGTAAACGCATGGCATGCTTGGGCATAGGGTATAATACCCGTCTTACGAGTAACGGCCATCTGCGGCCAACAAGATTAAACATACGTCCAAAAATAAAATGCTCGTTTGCAAGAACGTTTCCATTGTTAAACGAGTTAGTGGGAGCGTACTGAACAAGTATTTTGCGGTCCACTAATCTCCACTTCGGCCAGCAATCTTATGCCTAGACCACACTTACCGAGTACTCGGTACTACTACTCGGGCGAGTAAACATGACACCTGGCTGCCACGTGGCTCGGAACTTGATGCGCCCCCCCTGATGCGGCGCCCTCCGTGTTTCTCCTTCCTCTAATTGCGAAGCCTTATCATTACTTTACTTATCATTACCAAGTATTACAGGACCTCTTCTCTATCAAGATTATACAATTCCACACATTGTTTTTTTGCACAAACGTCATTCGAGCCAGGTGTCATGTTTATTCGCCCGAGTAGTACGTTCACATTTTTTCCCATCTTGTTTACAGAAATCGAGTATCCCCGTATTACTATGTTGATAGTTTTATTGTATTCTACGAGAAGTTGTTTATTTATCTTTAAAAATTCAGGATCTAGGCATTAGGCTCGATTGGAGGTGCGCATGATGATCTTTTGAATGTTTTTATATGGATTTACATTAGTTGTCCGAAATAAATATTTTGATTTGATTTGATTAGAGATGGTGTGTGGTCCCTTAGCTGCTGGCGTGCGGCACGGGCGAGGTGCGCGTGTGCGACTGGCGCGCGCACGCGGCGGCGGGCGGCGCGGGCCGCGACTGGGAGCGGCTGCTGGGCTGGCTGTGGGCCGCGCTCGACGCCTTCACCAACGAGGAGCGCGCGCGCCTGCTGCAGTTCACCACCGGCTGCGGCCAGCTGCCGCCCGGCGGCTTCCAGGTACCGCCACACACCACTAGGGCTTTCAGTCTCGGGGAAAAAAAACCAGACTCGATGCGGTCTCGAAATTTACGGGAAAAACGAGACTTTCGAGAGTATTTCAATAGTACTTATAGGCACACTCATAAGATCAGCATTTAGGCATTATATGGCCTATTAGCGAACAAATCACAGTTTAATTTTACAATCCAGTATTTGATGATGTTCGATGTTCCAGATTTATCAAAATCCTCGTTTTTCTTCGAAATGGTTCCACATTCTACAGATAATACTTTTTTTTTAATTGCATTTTTTGGTAGGCTAAAGTCATAAGACTATACCACTTTGTCTTATCCTTGTTTTAGATTATACTAAGGGCTACTCTACTCCTACTAAGTATCAAAAGTCTCGTTATTCCCCGGTAACGAAATCATCGGACTCGAGTCTCGAAAATAAAAAAAAAACCGACGAGACTCGAAATTTTCGAGACCGAGACTCCTGATGGGATGAAAGCCTTACACCACACCAACACATGCTCACTGTCGAACCGGGTGACACGGGTGCTTGTCGGCAGGAGCTGAACCCGCGCTTCCAGATAACGGCGGGCGGGTCGTTCGGCGCGCTGCCCACCGCGCACACGTGCTTCAACCAGCTGTGCCTTCCCGACTACGACACCTACGAGCAGCTCGTGCACGCGCTGCAGTGGGCCATCAACGAGGGCGGCGAGGGATTCGCCATGATCTGACCGCCCGCTGCACTGCTGCAAGCACTGCAACTGCTGCAAGTACAGCAATTGCTGCAAGCATTGCACTCACTACAACTGCTGCACGCGCT
Source organism: Lobophora halterata (assembly GCA_932526365.1). Taxonomy (NCBI): domain Eukaryota; kingdom Metazoa; phylum Arthropoda; class Insecta; order Lepidoptera; family Geometridae; genus Lobophora; species Lobophora halterata. The sequence continues at coordinate 10,982,210 of OW052007.1, read as the reverse complement.
GCTGCAAGAACTGCAACTGCTGCAAGCACTGCACGCACCGGGCGTAGCGCCCTCCAGAGCTGCGCTGAAGGTACAGTATTGAATTGAATAGTCAATGTCAGTTTCTACCTCTATGTATTATCTATGTATTTTCTGAGGTAAAATGACTTATGATTTTGAGGAATCTCTGCTGTAAAATTGTATCTGAACTGCCTTTCTCTGCTCAGGGAAAGGGCTTATAAGAAAATTCTTAAACATGAAAAAGAGAAAATAGTGTTAGTATATAAAGCTGTATCTGCAATCTCAACACGGCCTAAAAGAATCAGAAACTTCAACCCTAAGAAAGTATTTATTGATATAGAAATTGGCTGGTGGGTATTTACTAACTCTAGTATTTTTGTTCCTACGAGTCGAACATAAGACATTCTCATTATATTCTAGGATATACTAGTCAAAAATCTTCTAGACTAGAAAAGTAGGTGTATTGTCATAATGTAAAAAGCGTGATTCAACGTGACTTCATACATGCGAAGCATATTGTTTTTATAGAATTTAATTTATTGAATTGATAAAATGTTTGTACATAAGTATATTCTAATCGTTAAACTAAATGACCTCTCGCTTGACATTACGTTCCCCAGTTATGTTATTTATTTATTACGCGTCGATGACACGGGGCTAGTTTACGAGCTGCTAGTCTGCGAGTTTAAAAGCTAGCTAGTGAGCGAGTTGGCGGTCATTTCATTTCATTTCATTTATTCACAAACAATTTTTACATTGTGTCGGAATTTCTAAAACTAAGCGCATTTGTAAATAGGTACTTACATTAATTTATTATACGAAGACATACACTACCGATAAAAATCAAACATACAATAAACATTTTAAACATTTTTGTCCGGAAGGATAGTCAACTAGCAAATTAAAACAAAACCGGGACGAGCTGCTAGCGAACTCGCTGTTTTGTAACTTGTATGCTAGCCCTGTTTCATCGAGGATTTAGTGACGGACGTTTTATAAATCGGTCTTGACAATATTTGATGTTCAGTGCCGAGTCCAAGGAATTTATAAACTACGTATCTGGAAAGTTCACTCGCCATTTTATTTTATTTAAGGATTAAAAATTTTGAACCTTATCACGAACCGTATAACGTTATTTTTATTGAAATCTAGATATAAGGATACATGGTTCTTAGAATTTTTTTCACTTTTCAGTAGCTGTATCTCTTTCACACAGTTGCTAGCATACAATTAAAATGGACATGGCCATAATTTTTTGACTAAACAGGACAATTTTTGAAATTAGGTTGCACTAAAAATTATTCCGTTTCATTTGAATGGTTTAGGACAGTTTAGTCGCTATATACTATGTAGGTTAGGTTAGGTTTTAGGTTTAGGTAATGGTACTGTTCGAAAGAAACAGTAATATACCATTGAATGAGATATAACATTGCTATCTTATTGAGCAGAATGAATTTTCCCTTGGTTGCTAGTTTATGTCGCAATTAATTTGTATTAAAAATTCTAAAATTATGGTCGTCTTTTAAAGAAACACCTTAATATTTAGTCTCTTTCGGCTTGCGGTTTTCGCATCAGTCAGCCAACTAGATACGTATTTTATAAGTTCTTTGGTTCTGAGCCATGCCCACAGATATCTATGTATGTTGTTACATCTGTAGGCTGTAGTGTAGGCTAACGTATAAATTAAAGGAATCCTGCCATAGCAAAGTCCATCAAGGAAATAACGATTGACAATAAGCCGTCGACGTTCTCGTGTTGTGAACATGGATTCTGAATTAACATAAAATTATAATTATAACTAGTTATTATCTGCGGATAACGCCGACGTAAGCTCTTCATATGGGTGCCATATATACCTATTAATGTAAGTTTGGCCTAAATCGATCTATTCTCAAAGAAAACTCTAGTTCTTCAGTTACGCCTTACTGGCTGGAATAATGTGAATCGGGCATTATAAGCGGACAAATTACAGACAATCATTATTTTAGGATAGCAAGTTGTAGACATTGTCATGTCACTGTAATTTTGTAAGAACCGATAATTTATTTCAGTGGTTTTCAAACCGTCTCCGTATCCGTTTTATTGTAAACTGTCGAAATATTGTGAATGCAAGTACCATGGCTCTTTAAATGAGGTGTTCGTCTAAGAATGTAGTGACACAGGCTATACAGTATTTTTTAAACTATGGAAATGTCAAAAATCCAATTTATGGCGGCTGTCTTTTTCTTATCGTGTCATTAGTCCTTCGAACCAATGTGACGAAAGGATTTCAAGTGCGCCTCGAAGAGGCTCCTTTCGTGCACTGTAAACTACCAAAAAAACAAAAAAAAACATCAAAACTTGATGGGTTTCGGTAAATGAGGCATAACCGACCAATCACGTCGCAGTCGCCCTCTGATTAGTAGGTTAGGTTGCTTTTTTTCCTATTGGGCTTGATCGTGTGAACGGTCCTTTGATTATCTATTTCATAGCAGACTTTTGTAGTGTGAACAATTTATACAGTTTGTAAGTTGACGTGTTTAAAAATTGTTAAATTGTAAATTTACGGTTTTTACAAATTTACGGTGACATATGGAGCGCGTGTATGGATGTAATAATTATTGAAATGATATTAAATTACACACGTTGCATCTGATTTGCATTTATATTTCAATTTCAAAATTGAAATTTATTTATTTAGTCATTATAAAACTTAATATGAAAGATGTCTTTCTGCACCTAAACCGTCACAATGTAATATTACGGTCATCGTATCACTCTTGTTAGCGAGAGTTTAGCGCCCGCCTGTACCTACACACTTCACGTACAGTCAGCTGCACAGACATGTATACACTCCCAAGCTTTCACATTTACCAGTAGGTATATTATACTCTTAACTCTTAATTTTTCAAAGACATTCTTCTTCTGACAAGAATTCTGACAAGTAAGATTTTGACATTAAGTTGATTTTTTGATAATTGATAAACGAGCAGCGGATATTTGGATAAAGTTGGGTTCAGTCAGCTGCACAGACATGTATACACTCCCAAGCTTTCACATTTACCTATATTACTCTTAATTTGCAAAGACAAGTGTACGCAAGCATTTTCAAATTAATGTTGTCATCTTACATGTCTTACAGAAGAATGTCTTTGCAATATTAAAAGTATAATATAAATGTTAAAGCTTGGTAGTGTATACATGTCTGTGGAGCTGACTGTACCTAGCTCGGATCAATCGCACATTTGTAGATGACGTCCAATTAGAAGATCTAAATGTATAGATTTAAGAGTAAGCTGCCTGTATTTAAGTATATTTGGAAATGCAGTAGTGTGCAGTTAAAACTTTTGTGATAACGTCTATAAAAAAAAAAATAATGATTTTTTTTCTTGTAAATGTTAAGGAATGCATGTGACTGTAAGTTAGTATATTTACTTTTAAAGACACTTATATATACTTAATTAAGAGTGGAACTTATGTCCTCTTTGTGAAAATCTCTATTCATTCACTTTGTTGAACATTGTATGAAAATATTTACTAGACTCCACCATAAACAATTTTGTTTAGTATCTTACATTACATAGCTAATGCCTAGATCACACGTACTCGGCCGAGACAGTGAAAGCTTCGTCACTCGCTCAGCCGAGCACTCGGCGCTATGTTTATACGTACCGAGTGCTCGGCCGGAAACACTGTCTCGGCCAAATGATCTAGGCATAACAGATGTTTAAAAATATATAGCTCCTTAAATGTAGTTGCAATTTGATCTAGTCACGTCTATGATAAAAACATCTCATACCGGCTCGATCATAAACATTCGCGTTAACGTTATCGTGCAAACTGTTGACTTGTGAGGGATACCTCACCGAGAAGTCAACAGTTTGTATGATTATTTTTCAAAACGTCACACAAACTGTTGACTTTTCGATGGCGGATACATACTATACGATAACGTTAACGGGAAACTTCATGATCGAGCCACTGAAATTAAATAACCTTTCGTTTAAAACCTCTGTGCCGGATGTTACGTACTAAATTGAACTTTAATTGTAGCCTTTTAGTGCACGAAAGGAGCCTCATCGAGGCGCACTTGAAATCCTTTCACCACACCGTGTACCGGTTTGAAAGAACCAGTGACACGATAAGAAAGGTAAATTGATCTTACAAACAAAGAAGTATCCACTTCAGATAATACCAGTATCTCAAAATATCAGAATTTGTACAGTCACAATTTTTTAATGGTTAACTATACATTTTTGCATTCGTGTTATTTGTTTTTAAAATATTATGCTTGTCATTGTTATTGTTTGTCCTGGATAATAGATAAGCTTGTATTTGCACAGAGGCTGAGTATTTTGAAGTGATAAAGCTGATATCAGACGGGTCTTTTTTGTTCATTTTCGTCTTTCATTTTGCATCTTTCACTCCAAGTGACGCATCTGAACACAAAATGAAACATTAGTGCCGGATGAATTCATTAGTCAACCGATCCAACATTGTTGGATATTGGCATTAGTATCTTACACTCCGACTCTGACTGATCGAGAAATGAACGGTCTGAACACAGAGAACGTTCATTCGTCATCCGCCATTTTGTCTCGAGTCCTGTAGCCGAAGGACGTCACATGTTTATATTTCTTCTGCGTTGATTTGCTCCGGTCGCACGACTTCATCCGATGACACATTAAAAGAAAATAACAGTGAATGTTCTCTTCTATATCATTCCCTCTAAGCCGTGTGAACATAGAATGAAAGGAAAATGAACCATTCACTGGAGTGAACATTCACTCGAGTGAACCGTCTGATATCAGCTTAAGACTATCTAGTGATAGCATTCCAAACTGTTTCTATTTTGTAGTTGAAATATTTGTTGATTAGCTCTGTAAGACTGAATAAATTGATGACTAAATTATAAGACTTTAATTTGAAGTAAACAAAACACCAGTTATAAATTAACAATATATTTAATTGACAAACTAACTAACGTCACTTATAAAATATTCTTAGGTAAACTAAGCTACAAAATAAAAACTTACCGTGTACAAACCTTTCGGAAACTCTTCACAATCTTATCAAAATATGCTGTATATTATTAGACATTCGTGCTATAAAATTAGTGTTTTAGTGATAAGATGATTGTTATAATAAATCACTGTGTTATTCTTAGGATCTCCAACGAACCAGCAGTCTGGTGTGTTTGTGTGCGTATGTATCTTTATGGCCCAAACACACACTTTCGCGCTAGCGTTATCGTAGCGTATCCGTCACCGAGAGGTCAACAGATTGTATGAAGTTGTGAAAAATAATCATACAAAATGTTGACATCCCGGTGACGGGCTACGCTATGATAACGTAAACGCAAAAGTTTGTGAACGGGCCTCTGATCGCGTGCGTGCACGTGTATGTGTGTGTGTGTGGGTGGGTGCATGTAGGTGGGTGTGTGTGCGTATGTATCTCCGCGCGTGGGGGTGTGTGTGTGTGTGCGTCAGTTATATGCGGTAGAGCGCGTGCGTGAGGTGCGCGGCGCCGTGCGTGGGCGGTACGCAGCTCCACAGCAGCGCGGCGCGCAGCGAGCCCGGCCGCCGCACCCACCAGTGCATCGCGCCCAGCAACCTAGCGCAACACAACATCACCCTCGTCACACGTGCCCGTATCACCTCTAGCCCCTCACTATCTCACCACAGATCTGAGGCTCCATTCCCATTGGGATTGCAGCGACCCGCAGCGGCCGGCAGTGACGAGACGTAATGGATCTAAGATGCCGCGCGCCGCGGGCGGCCTTGCGACCTTTTTGAGCTCCTCAAGCGATACTGGTCTATTAAGCATGTACAGTCAGCTGCACAGATATGTATACACTCTCAAGCTTTCACATTTATATTATACTTTTAATTTTGCAAAAAAACTTTTTTTCTGACAAGTAAGACGACTAATTAGGTACATTAATTTGAAAATGTGCTCTGCCGGCCGCTGCCGGTCGCTACCATCCCAATGCGAATTGAGCCTTAGCAAGAATAAACATTTCACTCAACGCCATAATCAAGCCTCAAGCTAAGAAGGCCATGCATTATGGAAATCAGATAAAGATCTCGAATCAGGCCGCCTTCAGCTCAGTGACGTCATCAGCCTCAATGGACGGTAGCCAGAGAGCGGTAGGGGGGAGGGGGGACTCAGCCGAGGGTTGCTAACTTGGTGAGTGGTGTGGGCCACCAGCCGAGCTGTTCCCGCGCGACCCGCAGCTGCAGCTCCGCCTGCTCGAGCTGACTCCTCAGCTCCAGCGCGGCTGCCTTCAGCGCTGTGACGTCATCGTCCGTGCGAGTCACGCGGTTGCTTAGAGCAGCTATCTCCAGACCGCACGCGAGCCGAGTGCTGCACAACATACATAATGGAGGATAGGACCCGAACTGAGGGAGGTCAAACGGCATACTACTCGGGCGAATAATCATGACACCTGGCTCGAATGACGTTTGTGCAAAAAACAGCGTGGAATTGGATAATCTTGATAGAGAAGCTTTAGAGAAGAGGTCATGTTATACTTGGTAATGATAAGGCTTCGCAATTAGAGGAAGAAGAAACACGGAGGGACTGATATTGCCCAAACGCGTCACTTAGCCTGATTTTTGTCTCATCTAAGCGACCTACGTCCAGCTAAGAAGGTAGAGGTAGGTAGTATCTCAGGGTCTTACTTCTGTTCCTTATTGAGCAGTTGCAGCGTGTGGTCTTGCGCAGCCTGAACGTCGGAGAGATCTCCTCTCAGCAACTCCGCATCCTCCTCCGTCGATTGTAACTGCTCCTCTAGTTGAGTTAGTTCCTCTTCTGCCGCTGACAGCTGTCCAGAGGTCAGAAATTATCAACTTTATTGACATCACACTTATTAATTACTGATATTGATGCAACAGTTTGTGACGAGGAAAAGGTAGGTGAATGATTGTCCCTCAATCATGCTGGAACTACTGAATCAATGGATCTGCATACATTAATGGACGAATGGTAGTTTAAACTGAAAACGACGAGCTGGTTAGAAGAAGGATGTATGTTCAGGGTTGGCATATACCCTTTTTTTACAATGGGATAGTGCAGTTTACGCATCCCCTCCGGCCGGGGGAGGGGTATGTCGGACTCACCACCAAGTTACTGGCGGGGTGCTACTAGCTGGTAGCATACCGACTAAAAACCCATTGAATTTTCTTCAATCACCTCAGTGCTAATGCGTCGTCAAACCACTCGTCATCGGACGAGAGAGTCGACGGAGCATCAACATTTGACAGGGTCATGAGGTCCCGGTTGGATTCGACCGCAGCCCTGTCGGTAGGGGGGGAGCATACCCTAGCGTAGGCGTGGTCCCGCTGCGCGCGTGCCTCCGCGGCGGCGGCGCGCTCCACGGCCAGCGCGTGGTCGCACAGCACGGCGGCCGCGCGCACGCCTTCCAACTCGTTGCGGCAGTTCCGCCAACCTACACCCAACACGAACATTGAACATGGGGCTTTTGGCGGGAACGTAAAAATGTCGCATTCGCGGCATTAAAATAATTAACAAAACTTGGAGTGTTGGTGTAGAGTGTAATAATGCTGTAAAACGTGACGTAGCGTGTTGCCTCCAAAACTCCCTAGAAGCCTCTAATAAAGTCGTAACCACCATTACATTGAACATCACTAGCATCAAGCTGCCTCCCAAATGCTGTCCTGTGCCATCCCAATTGGTTCTTTCCCAAACACTTTAGGCTGTTGCACCTGACTACTCAGGTTGAGTTCATTATAATCCACCATAGGATCGTTGGTTTTCTTACCAATACTCATCTCAGAAGTTCTATCTTCTGCAGCGCAAACGTCGTCTTCCAAAGCGAGCTTTTCCTGAAATCCATCAATTATTATCAACCTTGACACTTTAATACATTATCGAAATTATTATCGAGAATTTTCTACATGGTTACTATTCAATCTTTTAGAAATATTACCCGTTCGAGCACCACCTTCTCCTTGTCCTTGTCCCGCACGAGCTGCTTCAGCCGCTCCAGCTCCCTCATGGCCATGCGCACCTTGGCGTTGTCCGAGTCCAGCAGGGACTTCAGCGCCACCACCTGCATGCGCAGCCGCTCCGAGCACGACACCTGCCGGCACACGCATAACCTCCGGTCAAGGAGACCCATAGCATATGGTTCTCCAGACACTGGTGGACACCGCACCTTGAGACGCGGAGACCCATAGCTTATGGCTCTCCAGACACTGGTGGACACCGCACCTCGGGATGCGGATACCCATGTAGTTTCTGGCTCTCCTGGCAATGTGGTAGACAGCGGACCTATGTGGAGTTAGCAGTTTTTTTCGCATAGTTTTTTCCTGAAGAATACGCAGACAAAGGTTTCTCCTTTCGGAAAGTAGGAAACTGTGGAAGTTAAGATGACTCCACCATTATATTGGCACCAAGCTATGATAGATAATGCTTGCAGGAAGGCAAAGCTCAGTAAGGTGTTTTGTCATAGCTTACCCATGCATTTCTTCCTTAACCAATAGCGCTTTTGAATTTTCAGCCTGCGTTGACTTATGCAGGCTTTCCTGCTTTCACCAAACTTAGGTACCTATAAGTACTATGAGCTGGACTGTCCACTTCACCCTACGAGCCAACTTTGATGAGAGTGGAAGAAGGTGAGCTGATACAAGCAGGATATCTGCCTCGGACAGCCACTCACCTGGAACTCCAGTGTCTTACGGAGGCACCGCACCTCGTCCCTGCGACGCCTCCAGGCGCAGACCACCATGAAGCGCGCCACACGCGCCGCCGCCGCCTCCGCCCCCACGCCCAGGGTGGAAGGGGAGTGGATGATAGCCAGGTTGTCAGTCTTGGGACTGGAAGCATAGGTATAAAGCATTATTCGAGTAAATCAGCCAAATTTGTTGTATAGGTACCTAAATCATAAGTAGGTACTACTCGGGCGAATCAACATGACACCTGGCTGACACGTATCTCGGAACTTGATGCTACCCCGCCACCCCGCGCGGCGCCCGTCGTGTTTCTTCCTCTAATTGCGAAGCCTTATCATTACCAAGTATTACAGGACCTCTTCTCTATCAAGATTATACAATTCCACGCTGTGCTTTGCTTTGCACTAACGTCAATCGAGCCAGGTGTCATGTTTATTCGCCCGAGTAGTACCTACCTAAACTTACATCCACCAATCCAAATGGGGTTTATGATAAAGACATCCCATTTTCCCTAAAATATTTTCCTACACCGTTCTATGATCTTAGTTTAATCTTAGTTTAATATCTTCTTTATTCTTATATATCTTAGTTTAATAATGATCTTAGTTCGAATCCCGGACTTGCGCAAAACGTGCCGTTTTGCGCATGTCCGGGATTCGACTCGCGACCACCAGATCGTAAGTCCTCATCCACTCGGTCAGAAGGTGCTATACTTTTACAGCACATTCTGGCCGAGTTACGTCATTATGTCCCGTTCTGCTGTACAGCTGGATCTTTCAAAGCTGACGGCTGACAGTAAAGTGACTTGTTGGGTCTAGAATCACACCAGGGCCCTATAGACTGTAAAAATAAGCAAGCTAACTTCTCCCTCCTCATTCTCTTGGTGGGCGTGAGGTCTTCCATGGAGTTGGACTTGGGCGGCAACTTCTGTCGCTTGGGTGGCGCGAGCTCCTCAAGACAGCTGCGGATGCGGTCGAGGTTCGTCGAGGGCTGGCTTGATGCGGTAAACTTGCTCACTGGAGTGAAGAACAGCTTCTTCTTGGGGTGCACTGGTTGTAGGCGCCTGGGAATCACACATAATTCTAATTTGGATTAGGGGTTACAACGGTCTGCGGTGTAATGTGCAATGACCCTTTATTTACCTAACTAACTTTATCCCAGCTAGCCCAGCTCCCAAAATTGTGGAGCAGGATCAAAGATCATCGGAGACGTGAATATGTTATAATATTTGCTCGTAGGCAAAACGTTCTGATCACGCCTGTCCTGTCCATAACCAAAGTAGTGCTACGTCACAGATTAGTCAGAGTGCTACGCAGAGCTTAGAATAAAGGTTAAAGGTACCTAATTACTTGGTATAACACTGCTAATAGGGCTCGTTCACTAAGATATTTTTAGTGGCCAGCCTCGATAGCCCTAAGTCCCTAAGTACCCCGATCCCCGAAGACCCCATCTTGCAGGACACCGAATACGATAAAGATTACATTTCCTTTGTTATCTTTCTTCTATTGATTCGCTTCCCTAGCTATAGCTAGCTTATATGTATTAGCGTATTTCAAACCGAATCACGGTAATTGAGTAATTCCTCGTAGAATTACGCACCCTAAGCGGTAAGCACCCTTACCATACTAAATTACGTACCTGCCTACAAATTAAAGTGCACAATAATTATTAGTACCTACCTACCTAACTACTTACCTAGATTGGTAACAGACTAAAAATCAGTTTTCTATAAATTGTACGGTGTAGGTACAGAACCAGTGGCTGGCCCTTCCTATCGTGTCACTAGTTCTTCGAACCAGTGCGGAAAAAGGCTTTCAAAGTGCGCCACGAAGATGCTCCTTCGTCAGGGTTTCCAAGCCATCTGAAGCCCTCCGACTCGGCTTGTCTACTTGTCTATACTTACGCAGGAGGGGTGGTCTGCAAGGTATGTCGTTCCCTGGACAGCTCCCGTTCGGAGATGTCTCCCGCGCCCGCCCGGGCCACAGGCGACGCGCTGCGAGGCAATTTCAACACATTCTCAGGCATTGCAGGCATTTTACTGATACACACTTTGATGGAAACGATTATTGCAAAACTATTGTTGATGACGAATGACAATTGATTGGTTGAAGGAACGTAGGCAGGCGTCATGAATTACGATACTTGAATTTCGAATTTCAGTTATGAAAAAAGGAGTTGGGACTTAAAATAAGGTTTGGCTATAAAACCTTATTTTAAGTCCCAACTCCTTAGTTCTATAATAATAGAACCGTTGAGTTTGTATGGTATGCTTACAACTTACAATAAAATGAGAGTTTATAAATCTACGTGGCTATAACTGAGTAAGAAGGGTTTTCCTTCCTGATGGTAAAGGGATCACGTCTGCACATGACCAGAACAGTCAAGTGCAGACGTGATCTCTTTACAGTGCTACACAAAGCCTGTGCATTACTGCTCGCTCGTCCACTTTGAGAAAACACAGTGGTTTTAATAGCCCACAGTGCATGCCCAAGCATTGGTCCCAAGAAAAAAATGATGTAGGTAAATATGAAAGTTTCTGAAATATTTGCAGATGTTTTGCCTCGCGAAGAACTTACGAGACAGAGTATTAGCTGAAGAACACATCAGCTCTAGACGTAAAGTTGAATTGATTGTCTATCATCACTGTAGAGTAAAGAGTAGAGACAAAGAATACAATACAGAACACTAGTAGAGTGAGTATACCTACAACTTTTCAGTTTTTTGTTGACAACGGTAGCGTCGCGTTGCGTGTTGCGTGCGACGACGCGACGTCGAGTGTGTCGCCGTCTGTCTGCCGCGCTACCACAATCCGCTGCCGCTAGGTCGCGCCGCGAAGTCGCCTGTGTGGCGGGCGCCAGCAAGCGGTTAGCTAGCGGCTATAGCGGCTACGGCTACCCTCAGCCGGCCCGCCCGCCCTGTGTGACGCATACAGTCAAGGGACGCACCTAGCTTAGTGAACCCAACATGACCCTACATGACGCGTAGGCAAATATGAATTAGCTGATCACAGACAGTTTCGAGCATTGTGATTGGTTAATTCACGGACCGCTCCTCTGAGATTCGCGTCGGTGGAAACGCACCCTTACATGTATAAGGGTTCGTTTCCACAGACGCCGGGGTTCGGGGTCCAGGGTTGGAGTTAGTCTCCTTGAATCATTATAGACACGTATTTCATACTAAGAGAAAAAGGTCTGAAGGGTCGTTTTATTCAATACTAGCTGATATCCCCAAACTTCCTTTACTTAACGGTTACGAATTTACAAAGTTCCTACAAGTTCCTTCTACGACCACGGGTTTAGCCGTCTTTCGGTCAGTCAGGTCAGGATGACATTCGAAAGTATCCGAGGCCTGTGGTCAGAATAAATATTTTCATTTGATGATTCAGTGACCATCCCAAAACCTTAACCATTAAACATAACGATTAAAATTCTGTTGACCTGTGTATAGATTTAATTTGATATATAATAACATTTGAAATTAATTATGCTGGTTAGTAAGATTGGATCTAAGTTATCTGAAAATAAATGAATTTGAAAACCAAACAATCCTCAAAACGAGAAAAACAGTATGAAAGGTCCAATAAGTTACCTACCTGCTTAGTTAGTACATACTACCCTACTTTACTCTCAGCCAATACGGGGCGTAATGTAGATAGGTAGGTTATTGCCGTAGGCTACGGCTTTACATTATGAGTACCTACACATAGACAAATAAGTATGTCGGTTCATACTCAGCCCCATCAGACGATAACGCATTCAGAATCGCAGGTTACCTATAGAGTGGCGCCTCACGCAACTACCGCGGTGTAGGCGGCTAAAAGACGCGCCGTTTGGCCACCCCATTCCACGCATTTACCGGGCAGGAGTCAATTCAACCCCTCTATTCATGACTCATCCGCGCACTTTCTTAAATATTTACAAATATTTAAATTTTGAACGCATCGAGGATTTGTTACCCGAGAAATAAGGAAAATAAAAGCAACATACTTACATATCTGCTTTATACCTACATCATTATTATTGCGGCTGGGTAGAATGTGTCGTCACGGTGACGCGCATGAAAATCCCATCAAAATTGTAGGTAAAATAGTGGCATAGGTAGTAAGATAGGTACATACGATTAGTCGTCTGGTAATAATATAGTGCCTATCTTACTTACACATTACACAGGGGCGTAGTTATAGGTGTTCATTCGTCGTAGTACTCTCAGTTCGTAGTGTGCTCAAAAATCGTATCTCCATCGCCATCGGTCATATAAAAAGCTATCTTCGCTTCCGAGTATGAGACTGACCGCGCTTCTCGAATTGTTTACGTTTTAAATTATTTATTGCCATCAAACGGACGTTCCTGTTATTGTTTTTTTTAATTCGTGCATGTGACTAATAATTTGAAAATTCAAAACAAAAAGTGGGCACAAACTTACTATGGAGTTAGTGTGTTTATATAATTGGTGGCCCAGCATTATATCTTCGTGTGAGTAATCTGAATATATTCAGTAGTGGAAGGCGTCCCCTGCAGGATTCCGTGTAACACATTGCCAGGTATACATAAACATACTGTCTTCTAACAGCAACGTGTAAGTAGTGCATGTACATACAGCATTACTGTGCCCCGGTTGGAAGGCCTGGGCTTTCGGGATTACCTACTAACTTGCAAAAATCTCGAAGTGGACGAGCACTAATAACACATTACCTAGGTACCTACTTAGATTATAAGTTAAAGGTATTTTAGGGCTATCCTAGTAGTTGTCAAATAAAAGTAAATGGGAAATTTTGTGTGTGAGGATATCCATCCTCACACACATAATATATATACGGATAGATTTTTGTTATTCAAGCTAAATCGAATGAATCTATTCACCTAGAATTGAGTATGAATGTGGTTCAGGACCTGGAAAAGGACATCTTCCTGCCCAGACTTATTATAATGCGGATACCACGCAGGTAAAGCAGTAGAAAAGCTAGCTTGCTGCTGTGAAAAATAAAAATAAATCGCACGAAGGAACGTGCGTGACTCATAGAAATATTCGCAAAGATTAAAATGGCCCTACTTGTATATTTCTATATCTCAATTTGTTTATTTATTAAATAACAACAACTCAACTTATTTAGTTAAACCAATTTATTTAGGTGTTAGTACTGAGGTAGGATTTTAAAATGTAAAATTAAGAAAGTACCTACCTTACCTTGACTTCAATATTAGGTTAGGTACTTAGGTACCTACCTAGAATAGTTAATAGTTTTTTTTATTTTTATGTAAGTAAGTAAGTAGGTACTTAGTACTTATTTATATGTATAGGCTGAAAAATAAAACTATTTAACTCAAGTTTTTTTTTATTACATCCTATGCTACACATATTATGGTAGGGGAGCCGAAGAGGGGATTTCGGGAGTTACTCCAGCGCGGCAGATTAACATACAGGGGATACATTGTACTCGGTTAAGTACCTCCACCAAATATGAGCCCCCTAGATAAGGCCGCCCGTGCAGGATAAAGGATCAGATTAGTAAAAAAAATGATCCTCTGACATTCTCGAGCGCGTCAGATTAAGATAGGGTGAGTTAATTACATGCTAAAAAGTGTATATTCCACTAATCTGACGATTTGAGCGCGGGGTAAAAAACGGGGAGTTCTGCAAAGTTGTAAAAAAAAATGTCATCTGGACATTCTCGAGCGCAGCTAAATTTCTATTCATTTTGAAGGAAATAATTCAAGGATGACAAAAAATATATAATCTGACGATTTCCGCAAGCCGAAATAACAAAAATTCGTCGATAAAGTTTAATGCGTGCAGCTGCGTGATGCTTATATTCCTCTCTCACTCTTTATCTATCTATTACTCTCTTACTCAGTCCCAACTCTGGCAGGAATATTTTCTAAAACTTGTGTTATATTTGAGTTTAAAGTGTGGAAATGGTGGTTTTAAGCCGTTGAGTGCTCGTGAACGTGTATGAGTGTTGGTGAATAGTTTAATGCTGTAAATCTCAACATTTCATGTTGCCTCCAAAACTCCATAGAAACCTCGAGTAAAGTCCCACCACCACTATACAAGGCATGACTTGACTTAACGACTCTAACAAAAATAAACTTATGGTCACGTATGAAATATAAATTATTATGCAAATAATAAACGTATGACAAGACGGTATGGTCAAAAGACTTTAGGCTCCCCAATGGGGAAATTTAAAAAAAAAAATGGCATATCGTAAATTAAATATAATATAATCACTACGTCTAATGCCTTGATCACACGTACCGAGTACTCGGCCGAGACAGTAAAATGGTCCTAAATTCGAACCCGGTCGTACCCCAATGGATTTTTCTGTTCAAGAAGAATTATGTGTGCATTTAAAACACGTGTTTAACGGAGAAGGAAAACATCGTGAGGAAACCGGCATGTCATAGAACCTAAAAATTCGAAAACATGTGTCAAATGCACGAAGGCGCCTCTTTGAGGCGCACTTGAAATCCTTTCACCACACTGGTTTGAACACGATAAGAAGATTCAATTAATAAAAAAAAAAATATTATTTTCTTATTAATACAAGTATTTTACTTAAAAAAACATACACTCTTTTATTTGCATGATATTTCCTGAGCTTTTCAATTAATAAAGTTCAGCTATTTATAAAAATAAAAAAAAAGTATAATTGCTTTTTGTCAGATTAAGCGAATCCCTCTAGATAATCGTCAGATTATGAGACAGCATGTCTAGGACATCAAGATGAACCATACATATCTTAATCTGACGCGCTCGAGTAAGTCAAAATGGCGTTTTTTTTTGCAATTTAAAATAGTGGCCACGAGTTTGCGTTACATCGAAATCGGCAGATTATTGAATAAGACCTTTTGTTTTGGTCCACTTAACACCCCCTTAGAAAATCAGACGCGCTCGATACATTTTTTTTTATTTCCATTTTCAACCCGTCAGTACAGTCATCCCCATCATGCAAACGGTCAGATTAACATACGTTATATTATTAAAAATACGTAGGACCATGATGCTATCAATATCTAACGCGCTCGAGTATGTCCACGCAACAGTTTTTTTTACATTTTAAAAAGCCTATAGCCGCTTCCCCCACCGATGAAAAGGTATATATTATATAATTTTTTTTTCTTATCATCTAAGCTTTGCAACCCAATAGGTCTCAATGACGCTCGAGCAAATCCTCACTTGGCATCGTCGCCTCCCGTACTATTAAACTTATCCAAACAATACAAGGACGAATTTTAAAATTAAATAGTGACTCAGAAGAATGAAGTAAATAGAATAAATCCTAAATTTGACAAATTCGCTATCTTCTTTGCGCATAACACTTTTTGCACTAGATAAAATGAGACAAAACATGCATTTGTCGTACGTCATAATATAGGGGGAATCTGTCACTCGTTGAGCCACAGAGATGACCCAAGTCATAAAATATCGATATCGATATTAACAGTTCGATGATCCACAATTATTCTCATCGATACCGATATTGATATATCAATCCTAACAACTTAAAGTCCGTGACTATGATAACGTTATCTAGATTCACTCTGGATTAAAGGAACCTTGAACTTTGTAAAAACCACGAATTAAGATGACAATTGTTTAATAGATAAAATAATATACAACATACACAGGTAAATGAGTACATTACAAAATTTATACTTAACACAAGTTTACATTTGAGCTAAACCTTGTTCTGCCTGCCCCCTACCTATAGATTAGTTCCTTAACTTTAATTATAATAATTATAAATAAAGTTAATAAAATTATTATTATATTTTCTTGGTATACTTTATCAGTACTTTTTTTCCCAGGCTTTTCGTACGCTGTCTAAAACAGTTAATTTTTAGCAAACTGGAGTAGGCTAGATTTTTATCGACCATCTCACACTGCACATTCTGTACATTCTATCCTAGTGTTCTTCGGTGGTACGTCTGAAAACACTGATGAACTTATTTCTGTAATATCCGAAGGTTCTGGTTTAGGTACATTGATGAAAGGGATATCCTGAAACACATTATACTTTTAATTTATAGTTCATGTAATAATAATTATAATATACCTATAACACGAAATTTTAAGTTCAGTACTGACCGTTAGCTTGCGACGCTTCACGAGCATTGAATATTGCATTTGGTTCAAGTTGAAGAATAGCCGGAAGAACATTTTAGCTCTTGCCGATCGTTATTGGACGCCAAAGGGACACCCTGAAATATTAATAGTGTAAACGTAATATTTGCCGTGATTATTTTGAAGCTCTCTTTTTTTGTATATCTCACTATCATGGTTGAACAGTGAACACATAGATATTGTGTTTAACCATGATACAGTAAGCATGACGGCAAATATATAATACCAATAAATAAAATATGAATCGAACGAAATACAAAGAATGTGAGTGTGTGTAAGTGAGATGGGTCAGCTACGGAATCCCTCAATGGCTCACTTTATTCGAAAAATCTTACTATACTCAGTCTGCATAGCCTTATCGACAAATCTTTTTACGTTTTATGACATCCCTAGTTAGTATATCATAGCCTCGAATTATTCATGATTTTAGCATGAAAAACGCCGATTCTTCATATTTCTATACTTATTGGACGTTATTCAATGTTTTTACGTAATAATTATGTGTTTAGTATGGGTTATTAATGAGTAAATACACAAATAGATACTTACCGCTGAAAATTCAGGTTCTCTTGATTTTTCATGATACTTGCGGAAGACTGGCATAATACGAGGGCACAATTCGACATTTCACATATTTATTTCACTATTTACAATAGTTCAATACGTATTAAACAATATAAAACAACCAAAACCCCGTTGAAAAATAAACAAAAACAATGACATTTTAAGAGATTAAATTTGAAAGATAGTCAATGTAGATGGAAAGCGACAGAACCATTTAACAATACACTTGGTTGGATAATTATGTCCCACATGACAATTGTGGGACTTTCTTTGAAGTTTCCTATCATTATCTCTATTATAGGTATATCCAAACTCTTATTAGCATCCTTCTTGATCTTTTGGCGCCAATGCACTGCTTGCTTCCTTGATTCAATCAATGTTCTCTATGTATTGGTTGCATGAGTGAAATAACAAATTTTTTGTTTCTTTTTCTCTCGTTAATAAATTCAATTCGCGCGCATGCGCTACTCACTATGTTATGTCATTGGTAACATTTTGCGTCAAACAGGCCAATCACTTTCATGCACTTATCGAGTTTCCAGATGGGGATTTTTTTCTTGATTTTGGGGTAAAAACTTTTGGATGGGAAAATTAGCAAATTATATCTGAAGAGTTAACGAATAACCAAGTTACCTTATTACTATTAATTATGTACCTACAAATAAATCAGAAGATAGATTTTTCAAATCTTAATGCCAAAAATTCGTCAAGTGCTAATATTATACTTATGTACAGTAGGTACGGACAGACATCAGACAGTGTTCCGAATTCATTATGGTGTTTAAAAACACCATCGATGAAGCTCATCTACAGTCTCATGTTAAATAAGTAAGTAAGTACAGTATAATAAATTCACTGCGACCGAAATAGGTCAAGACAACATCATCATAAAAATAAAACATTATAAGATAATTAAATTTTGTCTTTACCCTGCAACGGGAAAACATAGCTTATTATAAAAAAAACAAGATTATTCAATACCTACTTTATAGATGATGGGAAAGAGTTCCTTGCATTTGAGTATTTTTCTTTTGTACAAAATAAACATTCAATAATACATCAATATACCTTCAGCTAGTTTCGAAATATGCTTCTGTACTTGAATAATGGGAAATAAGTAACGAATATGGGGAAATTTAAAACAATCATCTGAATACCCTACAAGTTTACTTTTTTGACGTTTGTCTTGCCTTGTTTGCCCGCCCGTGTACCGTTTTGTACGCTGATAAACCTGTGGCTGTTTCGCTTCGGTTAATTTTATTTTGTAAAATTAATTCGAAGTTCGGTTCGGTATGGTTAGGCTACTTAGCTACGCTCAATCGTTATCAATGTAGTGGCAGTGTGCTCGATTATGGTGTGGTGTCAGGATTCGCGAGTGGTACAAGCATAGCCAGATAACCTGTGTCGATTCTTGGAAGTGTTGACTACGACCGAGACGAGACCTTGATAACTAGTTCCTTGGATGAGCGACACCGATGAGACAGTTGTTATAGGATCATTCATGCTGGAGGTACGTCTTTATTTGTATTGTGAAGCTGATCGTGTGTTTTGAAAGTACCACTAATCGCGTTACAAAGTGTGAACAGAGTGTTGTTTGTGGACCAGTTGAAGCCGAGGCTCGGTGCAATGACGAAGCCAATTTATTGTGCGTTTTGATATTGTCAAGTGCGTCGGTCGTCACCGCGCGTATTCCTTGCAAAGTGCGATGGACGTCGGAGGAGGTAAACGGTGTGAAAGCCATGCATGGTTATGCCCATTTCATCCACAAATTGGCACATTATTGCGCCTGGCACTTTGCACGTGAATACTTTAAATGCTAGGCTTGCGGCGAGGGTGTTATTCTTTTAGACTGGGTCTGGGCTGAACACATTCCTTGGGCAGTGTGAGCTTACTTCTCGGTGTACTAGATAGCTAGCTTGTGTAGATCTATTAATATCTCTAAACTAGTTTGGCTGTCTGGAATTAGCATACTGGAATGGCTCTTATTTTTCAGTGTCTGGCTATGTATAGCCATGCTGAGTAAATGCTTGTATTGAAGTTCTAACATTTGACTCTGGATCTCTGGTTTCTGGGATGCAATTTGCTAAACTTTCCTTATTATAATAAGCCATAAAATCACAACTTAACTTTGATTAATAAACTAGGCTAGGACATAATTATTATAATTTAGCTTATTTGACAAAGATCCACCAACATTGTGTTGGTAATAATATCATTAAAATTAAGTGATAACATAGATATAATATGAAAACATGCCACATATTGACGACACCGTGGCTTAGTTGGTAGTCACCCTGCCTACGAAGCTTGGTGCTCCGGGTTCGATCCCCGGCTGGGGCAAATATTTGTGACGAACACAAATGTTTGTTCTCGGGTCTTGGATGTTGTGATGTCTTGTATGTGTCCATGCCACCTGCGACACAGGGAATCCTAGTGCAGGGGTGTGCGTGTGTGAATGTTTATGTTTTATGTTTTTATTACTGTTGTGGGCGGGCAAGACATATTGTATTATAAATACTTAAAGCCTTTGAAAAATTTGGTTTATCACCAAACCAAGCAAAGTCTCAGAATCTAGATTGACGTTAGCCATCCAATCTTCATGAAATTCATCTCATGGTATGGAATTTAAACATTAAACATCATTGAAAGTCCATTTTGTGACCCATAAGTCTTGTTCTTTATAAACTACTCTAATGCTCGCAACATCATTTGGATACCGTTTATTTTTCCCGTGTATTTGTGAATGCTCTTCCTTCGTAAAAATCTATAATTCTGTTCAAACTGGCAACACATGTTTCACTATTTTGCAAATTTTGAAGTACTTACCTAAAGTAGTATTTAGTATTTTTATTACCATTATATTATAGTAGGCAATACAGGTGGCTTTAATACTATAACTTGAATAGTATTGTTACTTGAATTAACTACTTGGGATTTGAATGTTTTAATTTCCATCTTTCTCACTTCATTCACCATCACATGCTTTAGCAGTGTTGCACCGGCCCACGTGAATCAAAGTCCTGTGTGGCACTATTCTAGTCATGAGTAGGAGCTATAGCCTATACAAGCTAAGCTCTTACAATCAGGCAAGTGCTTAGCTTGTATAGGCCCATGTTAACATGTTAACATTTTTTTTCTCTGTAAGTAAACATGTGACGAGATGAGCAAAGCGCTCTCCTGATGGTATGTGATCATACAGGACTTTAATTCACACTGCCAAACATTGAAGCATTTGATGGTCAGTCTTTACTCTCGATAGCCCATTCTTGCTCCCATTATTTATTATTCTGACATCACAGAAATACCCAGTTTTAACGGAAGTATCACTCGTTCTAACAATTTTAAGATTTTTTCGCACCCAGCTTGCTTTATGTAAATAAACAGGTATGCAAAGACTTATTTACTATAAATATTTTCTATAAAATTTGATGGACGGACACACAACCTCTAGGATTTTTTATTTTTTTTGGAGCCATTACAATGTCACACTTGTACATTTGGAGGTGTCAGTACAAACATCAACCTAAGATCCAAGTCAATTCTTTGTCTTGTTAAAGATGGATAGCAATAGAATATTTAATACATGAATACAGTATTGTAAGGTAACTATTATTAGTTGTATTACCTACTACTTAAAAGTGAGGATTTGCTGTAGGCTCATGGCGTTAAGTTGTGCTCTCAAAGTTTACCTAGGGCTTAAACTATAATATGTTTCAGCAAAAATCAAGGGACAATATAGTTAAGTTACCCATAGTTGCTAACTTTTAAGTAGTTGAAATTATTATAACGGGTCTCTCATCACATTTACCTTTTTTTAAAGCCACCTGCTGTTTCTAATGAAATGTTTAAAATAAATAAATAATATAAAATAAATTGCAACAGCCTTGGTCATGGGCAGACTGATTTATGGAGCTATCAATAATAGAATACAACACAGCCAAAACGTCGGGATATTATTCAAAAAATATAAATTCGATGAAGACTGGTTATAATAAAATATCTAATATCACCTAGTGTGATAGATAATAATCGAGGAAGTCTACGAAAAACAACTTCTAACTAGATGGTCAAGATGAATTTCCAATAAGCTCAGTATAGTCGAGGTACATTCGACAGTGAAACAACCATCCTGCTTTTCTTATATAAGCCAGTTGCAGGCTATAAAGCAGCCCAATAGCCCCAAAGCTTTATGACCTATCCTTCTACTGTTAGTCAAAACTGTGGAATGTGAAAATAGGCCCATCAAAATCATTGTCAGTCAAGCATGTAAAGATATGCACAACATTCATTTGGCTATAATGATAAAATCAATCTCAAATGTATGGAGCTTTCTCAGAATGGTCAGAACACATTAGCATGTTTTCAGAATTGTCACATTTCGCAGTACTTAAGAGTCACATTGATCACTGTTATTTGCCAAAAAATGGCTCATTGAATGCCTAGCCTGACAGAATAGCCTGTACATAAAATTGCATGACAATAAAATTGTGAACACACTTTGGGAGTCTTGTGAATTTATTTATTTATTTAACATATTTACGGTACTAAGTTATTTAAAAGTTAATCTTATTATAGTTCATCCCACTTCTGAGCAGCATCCCCCTTCTTTTTCCATTCAGTTTTATTTTGTGTAGAGCGGGGTCATAGCTTTCTTGCGTATTCTTCTTAATTGCAGATTATTGTTTGAATGAGAAGCTGAGTCATCCCGCACAGTAGCATAAATGGTAACAAGAATTTTAACAAACTACTGAGAGAAATGGCTCTGTTTGGTGAATTACCCGACTGTTCTTACATTTACCCAATAAAAGTTGAAGTCCCCAAAAAAAAAAAACTAAAAAGATTTTAAGACCTGTACTCCTTGGTCTAGTATCCCAGAAGTATACACCAAATCTGATCCTATGTTCGTTTTCTGCATTTAGCATTATTATTGGCTATATTTTGACGACATGGACGGTCGAGTGGCAAGTGTGTTAGACTGCCACGACCGGTGTCGCGGGTTCGATTCCCGCTCAGGACAAATATTTGTGTGATGAACATCAGTGTTTGTCCTGAGTCTAGGTGTTTTCTATGTATTCTATGTATGTATTTACAAAAAAAAAAAGTATACATATAAGTATTATATCAGTCATCTGGTTCCCATAATACAAGCTTACTTAGTTTGGGGCTGGATGGCGTTGTGCGGAATCTCCAAACATTATTTATTTATGCCATCCTGTTAACATTTTTGGACCATTATTATTGCAACCTTGACGATTTAATCACCAAATATGAACCTTTTCAAAACAGCAGTCAATATTAATTCTCAATGTTGCCTCTGTCCGACGCTTTCCATCATTCTAGGATTGGTTTGCTTTGCAGACGATATCGACGAGCAGCTGAACGCAGCAGCCGCCGCAGCCGGCATCAGCGCTGCCCACGATGACAACGAATCACCTACTACCGAACGCTTGAGCATCAGTGAAGTCTGTGAGTATCCAGTCGGCATTTATAACTTACAGCACTTATGCCTACTTGCACCAAACTGTCAAAGCTCCTAAGCAATTACTTTTCTTGTTTGCCAGTTCTTAACGGTCCAAATTCAGACCGCTATGAACTGTCAAGCGAGTTAAGTAATTGCTTAGGAACTTTGATAATTTGGTGTAAGTCGGCATTACAAGCTCTGCTTAGTTAGGGGCTTAGTTTGGGGGATGCCGTTGTGTAAGATAGGGATTATAAGTAGCGTCACGTAAGTCTAGCGCTAAACGATACGCGGGGGGGTTACTGCGCATGTTTATTGTATGTGTAGTCCCCCTCAGGTACCTTACTTTTTACTTCTGCGCAATAACGGTCAGCGCTAAAGCTACGTGCCGCTATTTGTACACTTATTAGTTCCTAAGCGGCCTCGGGAAAGAACACCAGCTCGATCGAAGGTCCAAAGACATTGTTGATTAAGGCAGCTGGGCCGCAGTAGACTCGCCTTGCACTAAAGCGTCGATGAAACAGGGCTAGTTTACAAGCTAGAAGCTAGCGAGTGAGCGAGTTAGCGGTCCGGAAGGATTGTTAACTAGCAGATTGTAAAGAGCAGTGTAAGACTAGCGAACTTGCTGGCTTGCAGCTTGTAAACTAGCGCTGTGTCATAAAAAAGGAAAAAAATATTTGCGGTTTTTCATAACAATAACTGACATTCGAATTAAAAAAGATATGAATACTTAGTAAAAAATAATAAAGTAATCTGATTTTTATCAAAGAAATCTGATGTAAATCAATACATCCGATTGTTTTGATTCTTATAATTAAAATCACGATGTTGTTTAACTCTAGTTATCGCGATGTTGAGTAAATCAAATCTGTACAGTTCAGGGTTCGAGGATATATATCAAGATATATATCCGATATATATCAAATGTTTTTTTTTTATAAAATATTGCAATACAAAAATGGTTTAAAAAATTCATATAATTAAGTAATTTTTAGCGTTTGTTACTGTATTTCTACTTTCCAAATGTAGATGGCGTGGAAGTACAGTTAAAACATACTCTCTAACCGTTGAAGCGCTTTGAAATAAAAAAAAACGACTATTGACTGATAAGAATAAATAAAAAAGTTTTGATTTTTTTTGATATAAAATATTTCATGTTCTTTCGTTGATTTTGCCTGATCTAAAAGATAATTTTGAATTTTGGTTTAATTTGTCTGATTTTAAGTACCTAAATATATAAAACATTAAAAACATTTTAGATTGTTTATAATTTTAGTATGTTTTTGTAACACATGCGAATAGTATTCATAAATATTACAATAAAGTAATAGTATAGCTTTCATACGAAATTGATATATATCAAACTTGATATACATATATCCGATATATATCATAAATATCCGATATTTTGATATTTATAATAAATATCGGATATTTTTGAACACTGGTACAGTAACACAAATCATGTTGGTATATCTGGTGATGGTGTTTGCAGTGGATGTGCTGAAAGACATCGGTGCTGCGGCAGACACCGACATGTCGCGGGCCGTCGCGGGCGGCGGCGTACTGCCCACCGTCGAGATAGTGGAGCAACCCGCCTCCAAGGCTCTCAGGTAACTGTTGACCTAGAAAGAAATAAATAAATAATTTTATTGTAGGAAAACTAGACTATAAAATATTATTATATATATATATATTATATAACTATTACACGATAGTAATAAAAAAGTAAAAATGAAATAAATAGGGTTAATTAAACGTAGTTGTAACCTACACTTCAAGTTCCAACTAAATTGTGATGACGGCTCTTGTACAAACGCCTGAGCACATTGGCAGACGGTACGGCAGGAGAAATTAAATTTATCAATTTAATTGAATTGGTATTATAGTTTAATGCTCGGTGATCGACCTCGGAGCATCGCGGATCATTGCGCGAAAGCATAATATCTTATTTTCATTGAATAAGTATTAAATTCAATTAATAAGTATAAAATCCTCTGCCGCCGTTCCGTATGCCAATGTGCGCTGTTTGTTGTGGCCCATCGTCAAAATTGTTTCTTGTCATATTTTTGCTATCTGCTTTACGATTATTTGTGTAAATTAGCCGCCTTAGAATTCGGCTGGCAGCACAGATTTTTCTGAAAAACAATTGTCTAGTCAGCCAATAGCTAAGCTCTCTTAGGAGGAGCAGGGTATTCGAGGTCGAGTATCGGTTTTATTCACAGAAATTTGCAGTAATGCAGTAATACTTTCCCAGATTCTTCTCATTACCCATTAACAAGCATACACAAACCCTGGCCGGTTGACGGATCAGCATGACATCTGTCTGACTCGATCCTCCGCTCTCGCCCCACACAAGGAAAAAAGGTCCAATTAATGACGAATTTCATTATGTAAATCCTGTTTTTGTCAATGGTGTGGTCTTGGTTAGTCTTCAATTAAATTGTGTAATTACTAATAAGTGAGTCCTATAAAATGCGACAGCGACAACGACACCGAAATATTCTACATCTACTCATCATTTTCTGGTCCTTTTCCCACTTACGTGGGGTCGGCACAACCTGTCTTCTTCTTCCATTCGTCTCCATCACCCGTCATCTCTGTACTTACACCTGTTTTATTCATATCATCTTTCACACAGTCCATCCATCTTTTCTTTGGCCTTCCTCTACTCTTATATCCATCTGAACTATGGTCTGTGGTGATTTACTACTAGTAGTAGTAAATCATTACACAACATACTTACATTACGTTGCGAGTGAGGTTACTCAACCACTAAATAAAATTACTGAGTTTTTGAGACTGAACTGATGTTCAGTTCAATTTGAGACATTATGATTAATGTCTCAGATTGAGCGAGCGCTATTAGCAGTGTTGCACCGGCCTCGTCGCTTGTTTACATAAAATAAAAACACTCTTAAACAAATAAACCAACCTGTGATATAATATCATGAATGTAGGCCTGGTTTCCAATAAACCCAGTTCCCAAAAAACCCAAAATGAATTTCCATACTTGGATTCACATAAAACCTAAAAACAAAAGACTCGATTCAGGCTATTACACTTGACCTTTTTCAGTACAAGTGAATGGGAAAGCTTAAAATAATAAATATACCTGTATCCATCTGAGAGATATTGCCACCAACCTACGGTCAGCCATCATGTGGCACTGGATGGCTATAATTAAACCTATTACCATAGACGAATAAACACATGTGGTTATATTTATTACTAATCTAGTAGGACAATAAAATACAATAGAAATTAATATTTAAAAAAAATATTGCGTTTAATTTATATCCTGGAATACCGCATCCGTTGATTGTAATCTCGATACAATGCTGACGATACCGCGGGAACATTTCAGTTATAAAAAAGGCCTGCTTTTTTAGTGACGTCAGTTTGCGCAATGAGCCGGACATTGGCTCTGCTTTCTCCGTCGGCTATTGATGGCGCGGCGCCAATTCCTCCGCTCGGGGCCTATTGTCTAATTTTATAGCGGAATCGCCGAACAAATCGACCGCCTATCAATTTTAATCCTTGTTCAAACGATTTCAGATTTTAGGATGTTTCTGGTTTTTAATTTAATACAAGTTGACACCTACAACTTAGTTTGCGCTGTGAATTTCTAAAATTCCTTTCATTTTCTGCTCTTGATAAACACATCCTCCATATTTCAAGTCTTTACATTCAGTCATTTGGCCTGTACGTTGTCTGTCAGTCAGTCAGTCAGGACCAAGACTTTTATATAGATCTGTCCACTGCAGCAGTACATGTAGTTGTTGTTGCATATGCTAGCTATCTTCAAATCAGTCGATTTTCAGCAATTAAAATTATTTTCATGAAAAGTCTATTCCGGTTGCGGCTTCACGATGACCAAAATCCACTGCCAGATCTGTAAGTTGGAACTACTGGTCAAGTTTTAATCGTCAGTAATGTACAAGTCATAATTCCGATTCAGTAAATAATTTAAAAATGAATAAAGGTGGTTCCCCGCGCTGAGGTCGGTCGCCGTAACCAGTAGAACCAGATTACCATATAACGGTGTTTAATACGTAGGTTTGCGAATATGCCTTATTAGCCTCTAGCTTCTACCTATAACTGGCATGCCAGCAACGTCTCAAATGTAAATACTAAATTCTCAGTCGACAAGTTTACAACCATCATTGGTACTGCAAACGTTCCTTCTTTTTTTTTACTTCATTATTACATTTCTCAGCTTAGTTATCAAATTAAAAAAAACAAACACATTATTTTGTAATGAGACAGATTTGTATACAATTTTAACGTTGTAAAAACTCACGGGAAATTCATCCCCTGTGTGTGTCGAATAAAGGGTTCGGAAATCTAATTTCACGATGACCATAATACCTGATATTTTAAATATTAATAATTATCAAGACATTAGTAAAGATTGATTGAAAATAAATTCAGATTTCGCTACTCGATCAAATTGGTTTATTGAAAGATGTTTGAAGTGATATTAACCAAATCCTTATAACTATATATACTTCTTCAGTATTGTTTCTTCATGTATTTTTATTTTAAGGTGTGCAATAAAGATTACATCTATCTATCTATCTATAATTTTTGTTGAATAAAAAAAACCTAATATGTCTAGTCTATGGGTCAGATGATTATGCTAAGCTAATGTACATTGGTTACACATAAATCAAACTATAAATGCTATAACTACGCCTTAACTGATCTATTAACCAACTCTATTACGCAACAAGTAAAAACTGGTACAGTATTCTTGTGTTTACTACAAAATCGACACATTTCCTTATTCCTATGTAGGTACTTGATTTTTTTTGCTTAGCTTATTGAATTGCCTCTTGTATTTATTTTCGTTATCAAGAATATCCAAAAAACCCGTGACGCGCCGTGAATATTTCGCCAATTGTGTAAACATGAAATATTCTTCGACCAAAACATGCACTATTCTGCTATATTGTGTCAGTTTTGCAAAAATCAAGAAGAATTAATATACTCTTTTTAATAAATAGTGTATAAGTATTTTAATTTATTATATTATAGGCCTATAATTGTAAGAATATGTTAGTGAAAATGTTTAGATGTCTATTTTTACTCACATTATGATGACGTCGAAACAGATAAAATATGAAACTGAAGCTTAAATTAAATTCGACATAAATGTTTGTATTTCATGATCCTAAAATAACACATTAATTTCGATACCAAGCAGCTTGTCTAGATGTACTGAATACAATATCATTGTAAGTGCAGTGCAGACCCCAGCTAATTGAATATACCAATGTGCAAATAAGCTACGTGCTTAAATTGAAGTACAAATAACAGTACAAATTGTGGCGGATCGAATATACTCGTACTCAATAACGTCATTTAGCACTTCAGACAGCAGAGTAGTGCACTGAGCGCGCCCTCTGCTTGTCTTAGCTCTGCTGGAATTTTGAATGCATCATCACCTCATCACTCTTGCCGGTATCCACTGTTCTCTATAACTGCGTTTGACCACCACCTCACCTGATGGTAAGTGATGATGTCGAAGACGAAACACGCTTGGCTATTAATAACTTTTTTAATCGTGAAGGCTCCAAGATTAGGCCTTTATTTATTTGTTAATAGACCAGCAGCTTCAGTGTTGGAGTGTTCTAATAATTGTGTCACTTTTTTAACGTTGCCTTTTGGTTCGTAACCAAGTTGGTTTTTCTACAAGTTCGTGCAGAAACAACATCTTCTGGCAGTATATTCCAATTGTACACAACTTTGTTGCTAAGGAAGTGATTTTATTTTATTTTATTTAAGGAAATATAGGCTCATTAATGGCGGATTAATTTCATAATGTAAATCCTGTTTTTGTCAATGACGTGAATAGGTCTCGGTTTGTCTTCAATTAAATTTTGAAACAGTGAAATCCTATACAATGCGACAGAATTGACAACGATACCGACATATTCAACACCTACGTCACCTACTAGTAGTAAATCATCACACTGCATACTTAATTTACGTTACTAGTGATGTTACTTAACCACTAAACATCACTAAATAAAATAATTGGGCTTTTGAGACTGACCATCGAAGTGAATTCAAAGTGAACGAGTGCTATTAGCACTGTTGCACTCGCCTATGTAAATCAAAGTGATCTCTTCTCGTCTCTCTCGTTTTTGTTGGTTCGTAACCATGTGTCGAGTTGATTCTTCTACAAGTTCGTGGATGCTGCAGAAACAAAATTTTCTGGCAGTATATTCCAGTTGTGCAACACTGTTGCTAAGGAAGTGATGAGCCGCAAGGGTGTTGGTGCCCACGAGACGGTCTTAGTAGATTTTATTTTGTGTATATGTCTTGGAGCTTACCTTTTCTAGGCTTAAAAAAATAATTGTCCATAAATTGTTGTTGCAAAACATCCGCCCAGCTCAGATATTCCCGGGCAATCAGCATCGGAACTCTAAAAATGCAACGCGATTATGCTGGCATCGGCCCAACTCGCATGCACTACATGGTCTTCATTCATACAAATGCACTGGCATCCATAACCATTCTATTAAATTATTGTTTTCGGGTTTCGCCTTCAATGCCGACCAATCGGGGTTTTTTCAACCAAATTATCTTAGCATCAATAGTAATACCATAAAATATCTGGGTATTACTATTGATGCTAAGATGACCTACTTACCTCACATTAACCTTTTGACTGCTAGAGTACGAAAACTAATCTATGTATTCAAAAATATACGACATGCTGCAAACGACACCCAATTAAAAATTATGTATTACGCCCTATGCCAGACCTTAATCTTGTACTGTATTACTACATGGGGAGGCGCAGCGAAAACTCACTTGCTGCCTTTGGAAAGAGCGCAAAGAGCTGTGCTTAAAGTAGCGTATTCTAAGCCATACCGACATCCAACCAACCAGCTCTATAACGAATGTCAAATACTCACCGTAAGACAAATATTTATCCAACAGACAGTCCTAAAGCAACACTGTAAAAAACCGCTAGAAGGACATAGCCTCAAAAGACGCAAAGACAAGCGCTTTTTGACAGTCCAATGCAAAACATCATTTGCGCATAAGCACAACAGTTTTCTCGCCCCTTTTCTCTACAATAAAATTAACAAAAACCTCGCAAGTACATTGAATAACATCTCCCTTATTGAATGTAAAACAAAAACGTACAAATATTTACAAACCTTAAACTACGCACAGACAGAGGAACTTATGCACATTATAAAATAAAAACTCTAACAATACGAAATAAAAATAACCTACATTACTCGTCCCTACTCACAATACAATACACTACAATACTCACATGAAAACACTGCTATATCGGTCTACTCTACTTTGCCTAAATTAACTTAGTTTATATTTCCTAACAGAGCTTGGTACGAACATACACACATTATACAACCTCATTTTACACACACACATGTTCACGCACACCACTCACACACACACACACACACACACACACGCGCGCGCGCGCGCACACCACGCAACACACGCAAACACATACAAGGCAGTAAAAATAAAATAAAAAAATAACAATCTATGTACTCTTATTTAAATAAGATTTAAATCTACTCCCGTGTCCTAAGTTTTGATTTATTTTACCTTTATATTTTATGTATACGGTATTCTGCTAATTTATCTACTATTTACCATTTATTTCGAACAAACTCAAAAATTAAATAAAAATATTACTGTAGAAATCTCCTGAAGCTAGCTGAAGCAGCGATCCCTCGTTCCTACTTACAAGTCTAGTACTTAGTTAGGACGAGGTACTCAAAGATTCATCTGATTCGGGTCTTTACTACATAGGTAGTTCTTTTTTATTTTAAGTAAATTAATAAAAGAAAAGAAATCTTTCAACTCATATACAGCATACATTAATTATATACCAACTTATTTAAAATAGTCTTCAATTTTATAGTTTTATTTTGTAATTTTGTAATTTTTAGTTTCCTATTCATTTTGAATAAACGATTGTTTTCCCAAATATGTTTGTTTATTTCTAATGTTGAACATATTGTGTAATATCAGTGTTTATGGAAAATAAATATTTATTGATTGATTGATAGGTATTTACGATGTTTGCAGCACGACAGTTTTTTGAATATGTTCGAATGTTATCATGTATACTTACTACTCATAGTTTCACCACCAAATCGAGTCATTTTCAAGAATTATCTCTCATTTAATGATGATTATGTTTTTTGAAAAACTAAACGGCTGCAAACATAGCTATTTCTTAGCCGGTTATGTATGCACAGGCATATAGTTTCCAAATAAATCGGAAAGTACGTTTTTATGGGGTACTTAGGTGTTCACAGCCAAACTCCTTACCGTTCACACCATATGTGACATTTAAGGCACATTTATATTGAACAAGAGATTATGAAATTGTTACTACTGGTAGAACTTACAATACTTTAAGTAGATTAAGAATATCCAATTGTTATTTCCTAGTGGTAAACAATACAGTTTTTATTTATTTATCTATCTATCTATCCGGTCTGTGACCGTTCTGATTAAAAAATAAATAAATCTTTCAACCAAATTGCTTCCCTGTAACCTTATTGGTTGGAGATTTTTAGCACCAACTTGATGAATTGACTCTACAACATCAATTTTGTAACACGCATCATTGCTTTCCCTAGAAAGGATTTGTTTCCGATGGGCATCCTTTTGCTATGAATTTCATTCAATCGATCAGAAAAAAATATAAACAGTTGAACGAAAATAAGTCCTTCAGCGTTGGTGAGTCAGACAGCCGCCACGCCACGCAACGTCACATTTTTGGATTTTAAATTACGTATGAAAAGTTGTACCATAACATTATGCATATTCAGTCATTGACGTGAATATTCGGTAACCGCATTAGTCATAGATAAAATATGAACTCACAGCATCGATGCTAACGGATCCGGTGGTCCTTTTCACTTGTCACAGAATACTTGTTGTAATGGTTGATACTTAACTATAAGTGTTGTTCTTCGTATAGCTCACTAGTGATTCATTCACTCAGTTGACGTCGAATCGAAGCATCTACATATATGCAGCATAAAGTATTATATATACATTATATATACTATATATACATTACATGCATATTAGAATAATGAAGATTGGATCACAGATATAGTTTGATAGGTGCCTATATACTTTCAACTGAAAGCGTAAGTGAACATTGTTGATCCATGTACCTACTTAGTAGAATGTGAGCAGCGACTTTTAAGGCAAGACGGTTACATTGATATCGTTACAAAATCAAGGTTAACCCAATAAGGACAGCTATGTATAGATTGCAATGAATAAACTACTATAGCGCCACCCAAAAATGTTCAGATTGATTTTGTCAGTCGAAATCAAAATAACAATATAACAAGAGAAAACGTATTGACTACTTACTAGATAGTTACTAGACGACCCGCGTGCGTCTGTCCACCGATGGAAGAAATCAGACAGAGATAAACTGATAAGTCACCGTGTAAAAATTGAATGATTTATTCGATCAATGATAGAAGTCATGAATTCTACATTTCAGTAACTCTAGAAATACGATTCAAAGTAATTCAAATCCAGACGAAACCGCTGAAAGTGCCGTTAAACTAACCCAAACTGAAACTCTACGTCATTTGGTTTTCAGTGGCACAGATCGTGTTGGATCAGAGCCAATTGAGCCAAATCATCAGTTCGTTGATAGGCGCTGTCTCACCTACCGAATGGTTAAATAAACATCAGATTTTATGAAACGAAGAGATTGGAAAAAAATAAAATTATTTATAACTCGACTCACAAATCTCGCGATAAGTAACATGATTGATGAAAAATACTAGAAGTACTCATACAAAATGTACAAAAACCTTGCCAACAAAAAATGTGACCAAACTTCATCCTTCATCTTTCTTCATCACCTTCAACTTGTAATTGGCGATTATTCAGACTGTGAATCGATTGTAACACTTTTAGACATGAACGCACTAAGAAGAAAAAAGTCGGACATAGTATTCAATCCAACTGAAGACACGTAGTACCAACTCTTAGTATTTTCATATTTAATCAAGAAATAGGGGGTTCAAAAGTGCCCTGTGTTGTTTTGAGAAAAGTGTCTACCTACTGCTGTCGGAACAGAGTGGCGAGATGCAGTCAGATAATATCAATTGTACATTACAGTGTTATTTAAAATCTGGAATCCATCACTTGTACAGTCAGTTGCACAGACATGTATACAAACCAAGCTTTCATATTTAACTCTTAATTTTGGAAAGAAAAGTGCACGCAAGCATTTTCAAATTAATGTTATCCTCTCACTTGTCAGAATTCTTGTCAGGAGAAGAATGTCTTTGCAAAATTAAGAGTATGATATAAATGTGAAAGCTTGGGAGTGTATACCTACATGTCTGTGAAACTGACTGTACATACCAGCGTGATAATCCTGCAATCCTGGGCGAATCATGTAGTCCTTGACCGGTAACCCGCGGTCTTACATTATAAATTGTATTGATAAGGTGCAAACGAAGCGAATGTTTCCGATCCGACAGTGTTAATAATATTGATACCCAGTGCTCAGACTGGCCAGTCCAGATAAAACACATCCGACGTTGTTATACTCATCTTTGACCTAACTGTACATTTTTCAGTGGTTCATTTCCATTTTAGTCGTTTATTTACATATTTATTAACTTCCAAGAGTACAAAAATATCATATGTGAATTATTCTAGATAAAATAAAGTTATGCTCTCTTAGACAAAATATACATCAAATTTGAATTAAATAATTAGGTATCTTTTTTATTGTATGTACAATAAAGAAACTAAGAATTTTGATTTCTAAACTAAAATCAATGAAGAACAAAAGGATGAATAGCATGCCTGATCTGTCGTAGTAACAAATTTAATTATCTATAGTATGACTGGCGTTCTAGCACGCAAACAGGAAAATATATAGGAAGTAAGCACAGACAAAGCGTTTAGATAGAAAATGTGTACAAATTGTCAATGGGCGCCGTAATTATTGCGATGAAATTGATCATCGATACGAACATGAACTACTGTTGCATTTTTGTGTGCACAACGTTCAGTGGTCAATGTCTCGTAATAAATATTACGTTCTTTTTTTTTCATTATTTATTTTTAAACACGTTTGGACTGTTTTCATCTCATTGGGTAGAGCATTATAGAGAAGAACAGCTTGATAACGACAGCCATGCTTTGACACATTTACATAGTTATTAGTTACGTATTGGATATTAATTCATTCTTATTTATAGCCTATTTAAAAAAAAATACTTAAAGAAGTGTTTTCAGACCGGTCTAGAAAATCGTAGGCTCATGCTTTTATTGCGAATTGTGGAATTTAGATACTAAACATAACAATGAGTAACACTGACGTAGCGTTTACCTACGTTACTGGTTACTGCATTTTGAGCTCTGTGGCGTGTTACTCATGTCGATGTGTAAACATCAATAACTGACCTGTTTTGAACTTGTGCACATAACCTTCGGTAACTGGGTAGCTCAGCAGCGCCCTAAGCAGGACAATGACAAGATGCATTTCTTGCAACAGCCTCCTGGTCACAGTGGCGGATCTGGTGGATGGTCCAAACCTCAGACACGCGTTGTGCAAAATGAAATTAAATTTAAATTATCTTTCAGCACCTACTATTTATTTATCTGTTGACATTTACATAATAGAACTTAATTTTTTTAATACCTATATTATTTGACACATACATCATCATCATCAGCCAGGTAGGACCCACTGCTGGGTATAGGCCTCCTTTCGCTTTAACCAGCCTCCACGATCTTGTGCATCTCTGATCCATGTAGTCCCCGACACATACATACATATATTAATTTAGTTATAATTTTTAATAGTCAGTCGGTATTTCAGTATGAATTTAATTTAATTTTGTAATAATGATAATTTATGTGAATTGAAGTTATGTGACAAGAATATTTTGAAATCTGTTTTATGGTGACGAACATAGTATATAGGTAACTGCACTAATAATTTATGGTGAACAACCGAAAATAAATAATTTGATTGATTGATATCTATTTGTAAACAATTTGAGCCCTAGCGTCATTTTCCTGCAATGTTTTCCTCTAAATCTCAATGCTGCAGTTGAACACCTTTTACCGGATAACTGTAATCTATTTGCAACCAAGTCATTTATTCAATTTGTATCATTACCATGTAGGTATGTAACTTGCTGTAATTCTTGTTTATTTTTGTTTATCCTGTTCTTTTCACATATAATTATATGGCGTGTGATTCTAGCTTCTGCACACGGCTTTGCTTGCGTGGTACATATGATGCTTAATATCTTAGACACTTTTTTGAAATAGGTTCTACGTCTTACATTCTGTATTGATTTTTTACCATACTTTCCTTATATCTTGTAATGTCACCTCCACATATAGTATAGATCTAGGGTCACCTCAGATATTTGGAAGCGTGCGTGGGTGTACTACGGTATTAATACGGCCTTATAATGTAGTCAATTAACCGGAATCTAAACAGACTTTGAAGTAGGATTACCTTTAGTATAGTTTAAAAGTGTTTACCTGCATAAACAGATTATTTACAAATATACACTAACTCCTCTTCACCAAAGTAAATAAATTATATTGTATGTAATTACAAAAATAAATTATGCTGTTGAATCTCGATTCGAAGTAAATCGGACTCATAGGTGTCAGGCCTCTCCACCATCGCCAGATCGCCACCATACAAATGGGGTCATTCCCGGTCGGTAACACCCCGCCGTCAACACTGTTGATGCCCTTAGAGTCTAAGGCTTAGATTAGACTGATGACGCGAGTGGAGGGGCGTGCTGTTTTGGACTGATTTCTATATGTAAGGAAAGTCACAAGAGCCACATGTTTTTTTGTTATCAGGTTCCGATACCCATGCGAGGGCCGGTCGGCGGGTTCCCTCCCCGGCGTCAATAGCACCTCAGAGAACAAGACCTACCCCACTATCCGGATACATGGCTACGAAGGGCCAGTCACCATTGTCGTGTCCTGCGTCTGCAAAGATCGGCCTTACAGGTAATTCCATTGTTATTGTGCATGCTGGGCTTTTAGCATATAAGGCATTAGGTTTTTCACAACTTTTCCATAACGAATTTAGAAGCTTCTGTCAGATGTATTGTATGTTTTTGTTTGACTTATTTGACTCTACAATGATTATTATTGACCAAACTATGATGTAAGCAATTTTTAAATTAATGTAATTGGATAATCAGTTTTAATTTAATAAATATATACAAATACAAATGTGACCGACTGGAAATCGGGGCCAAATCCGTTTTTCTTGCCATTGACTTGCATATGACTAAGTTTAAAAGAGTGTAGCTTCTCAATCTGAATCAAATAGGTATATTTAATTTGTTTGACACGTATTGACATAGTAAGCGTATAGAAAGTAGCTGCTCTTTTGCCATTGCTACGGAACTTCGGACACAGTATAATTGCGCCTGCTGTACAGTCCCCCTCGTGTCGCAGGGCGCACCCGCACAACCTGGTGGGCAAGGATCGCTGCGAGCACGGCGTGTGCACCGTCAAGGCCAACATCACCGCGGAAAGCCGCGACGTGCAGTTCAAGAACCTCGGCATCCAGTGCGTCAAGCGCAAGGAGACCAAGCAGGCGCTGGAAGCGCGCGAAAAGCTTCGCGTGGACCCTTTCAGGAGTAAGAATACCCTCACACACATAGCTCATATATCCCACAACAAGTGCCGCGACGTGCAGTTCAAGAACCTCGACGTCCAGTGCGTCGACCAACATATTTTGTAAAACTTACAGCCGGGCGTGACGACTTGAGTGTAGGCCTGGGGCAGGCTCGGGAGAATCGCGTGAGACTGCGGATCGACCCCTTCGGGGGTGAGTACACCTTATTCTTAGCATTGGAGCGATAACGATAATTACTGCTGCATAGCTCTTACCACATCATTATCTGGACAAAAGTATCTCATATTGCGCTATTTTGCCCGGTCTTTCAGCATAACGCATATTTTGTCTGAACCATATCGCAAATCATCATCCCACTACGGAGTATGCTCTACATTGCGCTTTCTTTCAAAAACTCTTGTATCTTAGTAAATTTCGGTTCTTCGGCAGAAATAGCCAGATCACTGCCTCATCAGCTATTACAAATCTTGCGATGCATGATTTCTAGGTCGGAAATTTGAGATATCATACTCCAGGCCTGGAAGAGCCGAGCATAGCATGTTCCTTATTTTGCTGACAAAACCAGAACGAATAGTGTGAAGAAATTACTATAATACGGCGTACTTTTTGAGTATTTGTCCGAAACATTTTGTATGGAAATTTGCCTTGAGGATTCCCCATCCCCCCCAGAAGTGTACACATCTCGCCGACTCCGTATTTCATGAGACTGAAAAATGCACTCATTTGAATTCACTCGTTTCGACACTGAAGTATCACTGATGAGGAGATCCGACCTGAGGCATTTGCGAGGCCTTTCGCGAGGCAAGCGTCCAGCTCTTCCAGTCTCCGCCATCAGACTATGTCATCACTAGCTGGTGCCCGCGACTTCGTCTGCGCAGGTATCTTTATAAATTATAGCCTATGTGTTATTCTGATGTATAAGTTATATTATTGTAAAGTTTAATTAAAATCCATTCAGTAGTTTTTACGTGAAAGAGTGACAAACATCCATCCATCCTCACAAACTTTCGCGTTTATAATATTAGTAGGATTGTCATCGTAAGTGTGAGATTTACTTGCCGTTTATGTTTATGCCTGCCACTTTCCACTGTAGCGTCTTGAACAAATACTCCAATGCAACTGAAGTATTTGGTCGGACGCATGGATTTTCATTATCTTCTATATTATTATTATTTATATGTATAAAGGGATTGGACCTGGCTGACTGACAGACAAACTACAGGCCAAACCACTGAATGTAGAGACTTGAAACTCGGATAATGTGTTCGTTAAGAGCTGTAAGTGAGTGAGACGCATTGCAAACGAATTTGCGAGCGTCAGCTAGTAAAACATAAAAACATAAACATTCACACACTCACACCCCTGCACTAGCTAGTCCGTATTATGTTATATTTGAATTATCTGTTTCCACCAATTTTTCCCCGTTACGGCTTGCATCAGTTTCTATGCCAAAAAATATTGGAGCAAAAATAATACGGCCGATTTCGATATGGTTTCCAGCTGTACAGATAGAGCTCAACAAAGATAAAACTCGCAGTGTTTTGTACATTTCGGTGGCGATAACGTTCGTGTAAAACCTCGTGCTTGTTTACAATAAGAGGAAAACTGCGAGATGTTGAATAAACCAATTATGAGATCATTCCTACGAAGTGAATCGTCACATACGCCTAATAAGAGTTTCAATTTATCGTTATGGATATTTTATACATTACTGTTTATGATCAGTTACTGTAGGTGCATGGTAAAATAGGTTTTTTCTTCTTTGTTGCGTTTGCTTTGACTCTACTATTGTGGTCATGATTTTATTACATGTTTTTATGAAGTCACTGATTTGTTTGTCTGTCTGTCGTTTCGGGTGGATTCTTGCAACTCAAATTTCAAGCACTTCCCTATTAGATCCGGCCGAAACTTTCAGGGTAGCTCCCAACTTAATGCATTTAAGATCCATAAAAAATACTATTGTAATGAGTATAATAAATAACCTTAAAAAAACTATAAAAACCGCTGTATATCTGGAAGCGAAGTAGAACAAAAGCATTAAAACCTGGTTTTTAGATTTAATCGACATTTCTTGTTTATAAATAAACTACGTCGTACGTATACGTACTACGTTACTGCCGTCGAGGAATCGGTTTACTTCATATCCTGGATTATCTGCTATTATAAATATGAAAGCAGTATATTTAAATTATGAATTCGTTAACTTCTTTCCATGTAGTAATAAAAACTGATTTTACATTCAGAAAATAATTGTATGAGTTAATATGAAAGATACATTGAAATGACTAATTTTCATTTACATACAGTTTTGTTTTTTCAACTTTACTTATCCTGGTTGAAATTCTAAGTAACAAATACATTCTAAAAATAGACTACACTCGTAATGGCTAAAAAATTATGATCATTTTCCCTAACAACAAGTTATTCTGAATGGGGTGATAATATCAGGCTTGACATCACGCACCCTCCTTAGCCTCGACCCCTTTATAGACTTCCGCAGGGGAACTACCTACCCCTAAGCCCTGTTCAACCGCGCCCTTGAAATATCTTTTATGAAATTAATATTCTACAGAAGAAGTTGAATCACGTCGCAAAGTCGTAGTTTTGTCTAGAATTTTGATTTTCCAAGCCAGTAGGTCTGTTAAAGGGCATTCACAATTTTACACTTGCATGGCGAAATTCTTCATAGGGCTTTCCTATCCCCTAATGGTGGTGGTAAAGGTTTTGCGATCTATATATGCGCTCGTATAACACGGGATACCGTTAGTAACTAGGCCAATAAATTATAAATATCTATACCAAACATTACATACTTATACCTAGTAGTTAATTGGAGTAACCAACACGTTTGTGCGATGTGATGCTTCGGCGGCAACGCCCGCATACAACACAACTGTTTGAAACATTC
Source organism: Lobophora halterata (assembly GCA_932526365.1). NCBI lineage: Eukaryota > Metazoa > Arthropoda > Insecta > Lepidoptera > Geometridae > Lobophora > Lobophora halterata. The sequence goes on along the minus strand of OW052007.1, from coordinate 10,942,794 downwards.
CATGCGAATCCAATCGGCCCAAGAAGGAATGGTAAATGAGGAAAAGCGATGCGTATCGATAACGCCCCTATCCGACTAACGAATCATACAAACCGACGGTTTCAGTCTCAAATCATCAGCTGCAACTGAAAGAAGTTTGCAAGGCAGCTGGATATGACATCTCTCAATATGCTCTTTCGGTTCTCTTCCCAGCCTTGGCCCGTTAAAATTCTAACTCGTCTTTTCAACTGACCGGAGGTCGTCCTATATTGAAAATCCTTTATTACTAAATCGTGTCTTTCAAAATCTCTAAGAAATTCTGCTCCATTATTTCTAAACTGATTTATAAATACTTGTTCAATCGAATCTCCATCAACCGTGAGTTTTGGTCATTACAAATAAGACTGCTGCGCTATCAGATATATGATTGTAAAATTGGCCTGTTACATATTCCGATAGTGGTTCATCCGCACGGTGTCTCGTTGCCATGTGATTAGGTAATGCTCCCCTTCCGAAGCGGACAAAGACTTGCGTTATAGATATTTCTGTTCGCGTTATTTTGGGCGGGCCGCGGCGGCCGCGAGGCTCGGAGCTACCGGGATCGCTCCATACATTATAAATGTACATACTCGTAATCTTATCGAACGCAAGTACGTAGGGTCTAGAAATCCGCGTCTTATATCGCCTTCTCTGGGCCGACTATAGCAGGACTAAAGGTCTCGAGCTGCTTTTAGAAAACATGTTTGAATAAATATTATATTTATCAATGCTACCCATGGAGTCCATAATTTGGATTCAACATGATCTCGTACAAGTACAGTTATTTTTATAGTGAATTCTGTCAGCATAATCCACACTAAGAATAGTGAAACATGCACTGAAGTTGAGATATTCCCAAGGCTGATGTACAATTTGCTTAATATGTAGTGATCTATTGATTTTTTCCCTGCTTTAGAATTTAAGTTCAAGAGTTACATGTTATCTTGGGAATAAAGTGTTCTTATCGGCCGGTGTTGTGTTGGGGCGACTAAAACGAAAAGTCACACTAAAATACTGTACTGGTACATCAGCCAAACTTAGTGCTAATAAGTAGATAGTTATGTGCTTTTTATTTTAATTATGATCTCTCTTTTATGTAAAAAGGCAGTTTAGAATTTAGACAGTAGATAATATACCTATTTATGATAATGAGTCACTCATCCAACCTTGATTTATTAACCTACGAAAGTAACGTTTGCAACGATGATACATCTCTGAATTCATCGTTGCCATTCGTTGGTAAGAGCGGGTACACATTGGGCGTTTTAAAATGCGCGCTTTGCTAAGGTGCGTTTTGAGATCCCCGAATTATATTGAAGTGTACACATGCAAGCGCGCGCTTGTCAAGCGGCCAGCAAATAAAATCGAAGCATAGTAGGAAAATGTGTCAATTATCATTACGTATGGGTAAATAATGTTCTTATCAGAGTTAAGTACCTCAAGTCCAGTCTACTGCCAAAAAAAAATATAGACAATTTTTTGTCTTCCACAGCATGTGCGGACAATATCATGAACTTGAGACCTTTTGATACTGTCATTTAGTTTGATTGTCTTGGATTAAGCATATCATATTTAGTGAAGCAGCACTTGAGTTAATAAACTACTGTATCACAACACTCGTATCGATATGAGTATATCATAAAGTGTAACGATTTTGGGTAATCTGTAATGTTACATTTTTTCATGAATCGCTCGCCAATATTATCCTTTGAATGTCGTTGGTGTATTTTCCAAAAAATAAATAACGTATTATTAGTATAGTAGTATTAGTAGTGAGGGCGTGGTGGCCGAGTGGATGAGGCCCTTGCTTGGCGATCTGATGGTCGCGGGTTCGAATCCCGGTGGCAGTCATGCGTAAATGGGTTTTTTCGGTCGATAAAATCTATGTATGCATCCCACGTTCTCGCAACGGTGAAGGAAAACATCGTGAGGAAACCGGCATGTCGTAGAACCTAAAAGTTCGAAAACATGTGTCGAGTGCACGAAAGGAGCCTCTTCGAGGCGCACTTGAAATCCTTTCACCACACTGGTTCGAAGGAGCTAGTGACACGATATGATGAGTTGTAAGTAAGTATTGTCTTATATTATACCTTATACAAGCTTATTATATATCTTATAAAAGCTATGTTCAGTTTGGGGCCAGATAGAGCTGTATGTTCAAAGTTCAAAGTTCAAAGTTAATTTAAAAGGCTACAATTGCAACGTCGCATGGTCGCATGCCTGTAATATCTTCAAGAAAGCGTTATTATGTACTTCGCTAATTGCTACCATTGTCACATAGCTTCATCAAAGTAAGTGTACGCATTATTGTGTTCCGGTTTAAAGGGCACTGTAGCTAGTGAAATTACTGGGCTTTCGAGACTGGCCATCAAAATGTCTCAAAGTGTACGAGCTCTATAACTGTATTGCTATGGCCTATGTGAATCACAGTCCTGTGTAGAGTACTATTTTAAAAAAGTTAAAAATTAAAAAGTTCGTAAACATGTGTCCAGTCACGAAAGGAGCTTCTGCGAGTCGCACTTCAAATTCTTTAACCACATGGTTCGAAAGACCTAATGACACGATAAGAAGAACAAGCACTGTTCTGATCATGAGCGGGCGTGGTCTCTTACCAACAGAAGAACGCTTAGCTAGTCTCGTCCCCTGTTAGCAGCTGGTACTCACAGTACAGTGCACGAAAGGAGCGTCTTCGAGGCGCACTTGAAATCCTTTCACCACACTGGTTTAAAAGAACTAGTGACACGATAAGAAGAAGAAGCTGGTACTCAAATATAGCGTTGCGTTCCAGCGGGGTTCGAGCACCGCAACAGTACGACCCTGGATCTGAACCAGCTGCGGCTCGCGTTCCAAGTGTTCCTGCCGGGCGCTGGGGGCAGCAGCGTGGTGGCGCTGGCCGCTGTAGCCTCCGACGTCATTATGGACAAGAAGTCCACTGCCGACCTGGTTATTGTGCGCGCCTCCGCCTGCTCCGGCTCCGCGCACGGACGCACGCAGATCATACTGCTCTGTGATAAGGTACGTCACACCACACTACCAATATACTCACTCCCTTACACTCATTCGCTCAGTCACACTCACTCTCACTCTCTCACTCACTCTCACTCACTCACTCACACAGTTCACTAGTTCTTTCGATGAGGCCCCTTTCGTGCACTTCACACATGTTTTCGAACTTTTTAGGTTCTACGACATGCCGGTTTCGTCACGATGTTTTCCTTCACCGTTAAGCACGTGTTTTAATGCACACATAGATTTTTTGAACAGAAAAATCTATTTGTGGGATCTATGACCCTCTGATCTAAAAAGTCGAGGCTCCTCCTACTCGGCCAATACGGCTTTTTACTCACCCTCCCTAATACTCTCAAACTCACCCTTACCCATTCACACTCCCTCACTCACCTTCACTCACACTTACCCACACACATTTCGTTCCCTCCCTCACACTCACCTTCTTGCGCTCGTTATCTCACTCACTCAAATTCAAATAGTTTTATTCATTCACTTAATCTATTGTTACAGTACATGGGTTAGAAGTAAAAAGATACCTGTGTTAGGGAATCTCCCTCTTCCGTTACAATATATAATAAATATATAATATTGAAAACAAAGTAGATTTAAATAGTAGTTAAAGTTAAATTATTATTTAGGCCCACTCACACTTACACTTAACCTCAATTCCATTCCCTTATGCACTCACAGTCACTCATTCACAGTGGAAGAAAAATGCTAAAAATCGAATGCGATAAGATAATGACGATATTTTACTATTAAACAATGTTAAATATGAATGAGAAAGGTAGTAATATCGACGACTACATTTTTATCGCGGTAGTCGATCATACACACGTCGATCTTGATTTGTTGCAAAGAATTTTGACAAGATAAACAATGAGATACCGGCAATGTAGCGTTGGACAACACACAGCAGTTATCTCTACTGCTCATCCGTAATATTCAAATCCAAACTGATAACGTACGACAAAAAAAAAAATACTTAAGCGTGTGTTTACATAGATTCGGCATTCCCAGGTTTATTTTGGGTCCTGGGAAAAAAATTGGACGTGAATTTGTAAATATTGTATTTACTGTAGTAGCGGAGGGTCAACAAATAGCTGTTATCGACTACCGGGTTTTTGAAGTTTTCCAAAGCGGTTACAGCTATCTACATATATGGCATAGATTTTCCATGCAGCTGTAGCTGGCTTTGTTAGATTTTTTTGTGTAAAATGAAATAAAATTAGTCATGATCAGGTGTGAACTCTTACCGTCACTTGTTTACACAAACAAATATAAGTGTAACAAATATGAGTTACAAAATGGATCCCAATAGAAGAGAAACGAAACAGGGAAGACCAAGAAAATGATGGAGGGACATTCTTACACAATGATGCGGACCGGAATGGATGAGGAAAGCCAGGGAGAGGGACGTATGGAGGAATTTAGGGGCAGGCCTACGCCGATGAGGTGACTTCTGCAGAAGAATTCGATTAGTTTTAATTAGATTTAAGCAGTGTTTTGTAAGCAGAAGCAATAAAGCTTTTTTTTATGTGTATGTATAATTATGTTTGTGTGTGTGTAGGTGACTAAGGAGGAGACATTCGTGGAGTTCTACGAGGAGTCGTCGCGGTGGGCGGAGGCCGCGCACACATTGCTGGTGCACAAGCAGGTTGCCATCCTGTTCGAGACGCCGCCCTACCGCGACCCCAACACCGCGCACCACGCCACCGTGAGTACCACGCATCCTACCGCGACCCCAACACCGCGCACCACGCCACCGTGAGTACCACGCATCCTACCGCGACCCCAACACCGCGCACCACGCCACCGTGAGTACCACGCATCCTACCGCGACCCCAACACCGCGCACCACGCCACCGTGAGTACCACGCATCCTACCGCGACCCCAACACCGCGCACCACGCCACCGTGAGTACCACGCATCCTACCGCGACCCCAACACCGCGCACCACGCCACCGTGAGTACCACGCATCCTACCGCGACCCCAACACCGCGCACCACGCCACCGTGAGTACCACGCATCCTACCGCGACCCCAACACCGCGCACCACGCCACCGTGAGTACCACGCATCCTACCGCGACCCCAACACCGCGCACCACGCCACCGTGAGTACCACGCATCCTACCGCGACCCCAACACCGCGCACCACGCCACCGTGAGTACCACGCATCCTACCGCGACCCCAACACCGCGCACCACGCCACCGTGAGTACCACGCATCCTACCGCGACCCCAACACCGCGCACCACGCCACCGTGAGTACCACGCATCCTACCGCGACCCCAACACCGCGCACCACGCCACCGTGAGTACCACGCATCCTACCGCGACCCCAACACCGCGCACCACGCCACCGTGAGTACCACGCATCCTACCGCGACCCCAACACCGCGCACCACGCCACCGTGAGTACCACGCATCCTACCGCGACCCCAACACCGCGCACCACGCCACCGTGAGTACCACGCATCCTACCGCGACCCCAACACCGCGCACCACGCCACCGTGAGTACCACGCATCCTACCGCGACCCCAACACCGCGCACCACGCCACCGTGAGTACCACGCATCCTACCGCGACCCCAACACCGCGCACCACGCCACCGTGAGTACCACGCATCCTACCGCGACCCCAACACCGCGCACCACGCCACCGTGAGTACCACGCATCCTACCGCGACCCCAACACCGCGCACCACGCCACCGTGAGTACCACGCATCCTACCGCGACCCCAACACCGCGCACCACGCCACCGTGAGTACCACGCATCCTACCGCGACCCCAACACCGCGCACCACGCCACCGTGAGTACCACGCATCCTACCGCGACCCCAACACCGCGCACCACGCCACCGTGAGTACCACGCATCCTACCGCGACCCCAACACCGCGCACCACGCCACCGTGAGTACCACGCATCCTACCGCGACCCCAACACCGCGCACCACGCCACCGTGAGTACCACGCATCCTACCGCGACCCCAACACCGCGCACCACGCCACCGTGAGTACCACGCATCCTACCGCGACCCCAACACCGCGCACCACGCCACCGTGAGTACCACGCATCCTACCGCGACCCCAACACCGCGCACCACGCCACCGTGAGTACCACGCATCCTACCGCGACCCCAACACCGCGCACCACGCCACCGTGAGTACCACGCATCCTACCGCGACCCCAACACCGCGCACCACGCCACCGTGAGTACCACGCATCCTACCGCGACCCCAACACCGCGCACCACGCCACCGTGAGTACCACGCATCCTACCGCGACCCCAACACCGCGCACCACGCCACCGTGAGTACCACGCATCCTACCGCGACCCCAACACCGCGCACCACGCCACCGTGAGTACCACGCATCCTACCGCGACCCCAACACCGCGCACCACGCCACCGTGAGTACCACGCACCCTACCGCCCGCACGTTACTTCCAAAATTAGAAGACTACATTATGCACTAAGTACTTAGTTTGAAACTTTGAATTTCAGCGCATTTATTGAGAAAAGTACTATACAGCCTAGGCTGCGCCTCCACCCACATTATTGTATTCGTCTATACATGCCTGTCATGCAGGCCGCTGCAGTAATTTACTATTGATGAGATGATGAGATTGATGAGGTAAGGAAGTATTGAACGTCATCATTGAAAAGTTCAATTTGTCCTCAGGTGAAGTTCCGTTTGCGACGCGTGGGCAGCGGCAGCGAAAAGGAAGAGGACGTGAGCAACTCGCTCACGTTCGAGTACATCCCCGAGCCCTCAGGTACCGCGCGCCGCAAGCCCGCGCCCGACCTCTCCGCGCTCGCCGCGCTGCTCGCCCCGCCCCCCGCGCCGCTCCCCGCGCCCGAGCCCGTCTCCTCCACCTCCGACACGCCCTCCCCCCCCTCCACACACGCGCTAGACTCGCCCTCCCGCTCCCCCGACACACTCGACATCGAAATGCTCGACCCCACAGAGAAGAGCCTCAACGAACTTCTCGATCAGGTCGCCGAACTCGACGAGATTTACTCCGAAAACCGCACGCGTCTCGAGAACGTAACCACCGCGTCCCTCGAAACCGACAACGAAGAGTTCAACGACGCCGGCACTTACACCAGCCTCCAGCTCGCGTTCAGGAACCCCGTCGACATAGCGGAGCCCGAGACAGCTCCCTACGAAGACGTGCAGGTCCATTCCTTCCGCGGGCCGATCATAGAGTTCACGCATCTTAAACCGGAATCGGATGACGCGCCTCCTCTCCCCCCGAAACGCGTGCGTAAATCCTCAAACTCTTTCAAATCGAGTCAAACCTCCGTCGATAGCATCATCAAGCCCGGAAAACAGCTGCCCGTCACCAGAAACCCAGAAATTTTGAAAGATGGTAAAATGACGGGCGCCAAAAGCGAGCCGGCCCTGCCGCCCGTCAAAAAACGGTCATTCTTTTCCCGTATATTCCGCCGGAAGGATAAATCTCCCGCGCCTAGCGTCATTTCCGAAGGGAAAAAGGATGTTAAGATGAAGCCCGTAGGTCGATCCGTGAGCAGCGTATCTGGCATCCGTCCTTCGAGGTTCAAATCGTCCGTGTCCCACACGTCTCTCAAAGACAACACGTCCGCCGCCGGCCTCAGCTACGCGGACAGCATCACGCACATCTCTCTACACGGGGACGATAACGACAAAACTACATCGCAGAACTCCCTGCGCCGGCCCGCGAGTGTTCACCCCCTCCCCCCCACCGATGGCACCATCCTGGTGGCGGAGAGCGTGCTGGCGCTGGACGCTAACGCCTTCAAGAAACTCCAGGATGATCTGGAGTTGACGGACGCGGAGCACTACGCGCTGTACATGGCGGTAGCGCCGCACGCCACCGTGTCCGAATTCGACGAAACTAGCTGCTATTACTCGCCGATAGATGGCAGTAAATTTCAAAATTAGAAACGAAAGAGTTTACTCACTCAAAAAATTCGGGTGAAAAAACGTATTTTCTAGTACATTTACAACATTTTCTAGTCTACTTTACCAAAGACTGACGCAATATTATCAAATCGAAACGCAGTATTAAAATTGTACATGGCGGTAGCGCCGCACGCCACCGTGTTTGAGTTCGACGAAACTAGTTGCTATTACTCGCCGATAGATGGCAGTAAATTTCAAAATTAGAACCAAATAGTTTTAATACTCAACAAAATTAGTGCGAAAAAACCTATTTTCTAGTAAATTTACAACTTTTTCTAGTCTACTTTACCAAAGACTGACGTAATAGTATCAAATCAAAACGCGGTATTAAAATTTGAAAAAAAATATAATTATACTTATTGGTATTAGTCGGTTTCTTAAAAGTCCATCTCACACGGTTATACAAATCTACACTTTAATATAAATATAATAATATATATTTACGGTCGTCCGAAAGCGCGTTGGGTTGATGACATCACAAAATCTATACACCTGGACGAGAGACGTCCAAGACCGGGAGCGGTGGCACAAATGGGGGGAAGCCTATATCCAGCAGTGGGTGACACCGGGCCGATGATGATGATATATTTACAAGCTAAAGTTGTGCGGTATTGGAATTAAAACAACTAAATTCCAAACTGCTACCGAATTATAAGACATTGAAGACGTGGTGGCCGATTGGATTAGGCCCTTGCCTTGCGATCTGATGGCCGCGGGTTCGAATCCCGGTGGCAGTCATGCGTAAATGGGTTTTTTCGGTCGAAAAAATCTATGTATGCATCCCACGTTCTTGCAACGGTGAAGGAAAACATCGTGAGGAAACCGGCATGTCGTAGAACCTAAAGTTCGAAAACATGTGTCGAGTGCACAAAAGGAGCCTCTTCGAGGCGCACTTGAAATCCTTTCACCACACTGGTTCGAAGGAACTAGTGACACGATATTTTTTTTTTTTTATAAGACATTCTCATTCTTTCTCAAACACTTTCGCATTTAAAATATGAGCGTGATCGATGACAATCCAATAGTATCCCTCTCCTATCCTTATCCTCAAAAATCATTATTATTATCAATCATGAACAAAAACAGGAAAATATTCTAAAAGTACTTTTTACCGATAATGAACTGTTAAGCATTTTCTTGCGTGTGTAACATGACTTGTATATACTTAATACCATAATATATACTTGATAATTTTTTTCTAAAAGTAAAAAAAACAATCAAAAAGTATATTTTTCTTACTTTTTCATTCGTTTAAACTTTTAACTAATGTAATGTTAAATGTTCTAGTTAAGAAAAGGAAGACTCTGATGTCGCAGTTAGAGCGATACGAGGAAAGTAAGTTTCTTTACGTTTTGTGGTCTGCGCGTTGTGCGAGGTGCAAGGGATGACCGACCCTATTGCTATAATAATACGGGCTGGATTCATTTGCACTTCTCATAACGTGGAGGCTTATACTTTTTCACAGATGCTCGGTGAAGGATATTGTATTCGTGTACTAACAAAATAGAAATAAAGCCACCGAATGTGGTTTGTTCTTGTCACGAGTGCGTAGAATGTGCGCCGCGTACATTGCGTGTTGCATTTAACGTAAACATAAAGCGATGTAAGTTTGCGATGCAATGTATGCGAGTTGACTCATTGACTCGTAAAACGAAAGAACTTATATTTATACGTATATGTATTTATATCATAAGGGATGCTATTTTATTCCATGTATCTATATTTATTTATTTTGTAATATTAAGTACTAACACGAATTATTCGATAAGCGAAAAAGCGCCAGCGCACACTAAGGTGCCTGCTAATTAAGGAAATGGCTTAAAGTGCGTCTCCACCGCGAAAACAAGAAACTTGCGAATACTCCTTTTAGATTTTATACACAAAATACCTAATAAACTATTCTATTGTAGTTATAGAGAATATTCCCGGTGGAGACGCACTATTCGAAGATATTTAAATCTATATAAGACCTTAGGAAAAGGTAAACTTATCAAAATTATTAAAATAAGTAATCTGTGACGTTTTGTTGATGTTTGTGTGACGCTATATTTTGTTGTTTTAGGATTCTTATTGTTGATTTGTGAAATGTCTATTTGTGCTTTGTTATTATTATTTATTTTAGTTAATTTATTGTAAGACGCTGTACTAACAAAAAGTTTTGGAACAGTAGAGAATTAACGGTAGTTCACTAATACCGCATTTAGTCAAATGTTAGGGGATAGTTTTTCTTAAGTTTGTTTTGTACAAAACTTTTCAGAAAAAAACTGAGATGCTATAGAGGTGCTATAGCGAAATTTTGAACTGCCAAGTACATATAGTTCGCGTCTAGTCTTAAAGCTAATGTGGATATGTGTGCTCACAACCTTACGAGTTTTATTAACCTATGTGTAATATCGAGTGGTTAAAGTTAGTTCGGTTCCATTGAAATGCACGTTACATCCCCCACCTCCTCAGGATGTCGGCCAAGCGATAGGCCTATAACGAAATTATACACATTATTTGACGCATAACAAGTTATTTGTATGAGTATTAGAACAGCATCTCCTAATGTGCGAAAATTGTACTACAAAATCATATACTATATTGTTGGGTTGGTCCCAAATAACCTTAATTAAAATCAAGACAAAACATCAAGGGGATGTTGATTTTGAGTTAATGTTACGAAAGATGCACAAAGTCACTAATTCAGTCCAATTGAAGTCGGTTGTAGTATGTTTTTGTAAATCCTTGATTTCAATATTAATCATTATTATAATTATTATCATATGATATTATTAGAATTTTTCATAGTCGGGCGTCTGTACCCTTAGTACGAGTTTTGATAGTTTTCGAAAACTATATGTAGTTTCGTTTCCTCCCATACATTTGCTTACAGCGCCCCTAGCGAAAACTTTCATGAACTAAAATCGGCAGTATGAGTTTGATCGACACATAGTATTCGAAAACCAAAAAAGTTTTCGAGCTGTATATGGCACTTTGGCAGTACGAGTTCTAACTTTGACAAGTCAGCGGTAGTAAACTAGGACGTTTACGAAAACTTTTGTAGTATTCGCACTCACTAGATAAAATTCGGTGAGAGCTATGCGAACAAGCTAGTATTTGTAAATCCTGCCACATTTTATTGCTCTCTGCCTAACATGAGGGCCTTCAGCCGGTTTATTTAAGTCACCATTTCTAAAATTATGGATATGGGTAGGGTTATTATACAAATTTCGAGACACATCTTGTAGGCTTTTTTCCAGTGAGAGAAATAATTACCACTCTATGAAATCTATCCATAATTTTAAATTATGATGAGCTCATTTTTCCCTTAAAAAAACGATGCCTCAATAAAAAATAATAATAAACGTATGACAAGGCAGTATGGTCATATGACTTTAGCCAACACTATGCGCAAATAAAAAAAAAAACAAAACGTGGTACAAAGCGCCAAACGTAAAGGATATGTTCGTCTCTTTCTTTTGCCGACGTGTAAAAGAGTTAGAAGTATATACCATGAAGTTCGTTCAATCGAGCTAGTCGATGGTTGATATCGTGTAAACTTAATACGAAAAATTTAGCCCGTACTGCCGATTACAACGTAAACTATTCGTTTGAGTGAGCTCACCAAAACTATTGAGTTTTGGAAACTATCAAACTCGTACTAAGGGTACTGAACACTTGCCATTGGGGGTCTCTGAGCCACGTAGTGGTGTGTAGCGTGCCTTACGATGGAGCCACATCTCAAACGATGTGTAGCAATGGTCGTTATGTAGAAAATGTTTCACTGTGTGCTATAAGATTATATCATTGATAATTTTACATCGTTTAGTATAGGTTTTTAACTGTACTAAGACTTGTATTAAATGTGGTAACTTATTCAGAATGTCTGTAATTGGTGTACCTAGTTATTAGCATGCTTGGTGTTTTGATATAAAATTTTATGAATTTTATAAGGCTTTTATACCATTTTATAATGTATTCAAAATATTTTTGGAATGTAGCTTTGAGTGTGTTGAAAATACGTCGGCATATCTGAATACTTTATTGAAAGATTAACGGAAGATTGTAGTAAAATAAGGCAAATTTACGAAGAAAGTGTTTAAATTAATGAATACATATTTTATAAAACGTACGACGAAGTTTTGCACAGCTAAGCTGAAAAGTAATATCATAGATAACAAATTATGTAAAATTATTGTCATAATTCTTTATTGCACAAAACGTTATTTTACAATAAGTTGCATTCGTCAAAGAGTTATGGCAAAAATTATAAAGATTTTTCACTTTTGTACGGAGTTTATTAGCATAGCTTGAGTGATGCGAAATTCTATATTTATGTGCTAAAGATTGATCTTTTATTTACAACTGTCACTTATTACCCTAGGGTTACTGTTTTTATAAGGGTCTAAGAGTAAACTATGAAGATTTCAGTCTAGTTTCTATAATTATTCAAGTAAAGATAAGTGTCCCGTTCATGTTACCAATATGATAAGTGTTCAATCAATCAATTGTTACCAATTAATGCATTAACTTTTTATATCCTGACGGGCACCTAGACTTTTCAGCAGCCAAAATGGCTTTGGACCTAGAAAAGGGGTACCAGTACTAAAGATAATCTGAGAATTAAAAAAATCACCTATTGGACATTGTTACCTTCCCTTTTCTATAAAAAATACCCTTCATAGTAAATAACTCAGAGTTAAAAGGTACGAACCGTTTTCTGTGGCATGGTTGTGGTTTATATTCGTAAAGTTTTCTTTTTTCACACATATTCATATTAGTTTTAGACTTACTCGATGTTAAATGCATGGTTTTTAGTTGCCTACTTTCTTTTTGTTTATGACTCTGTAGTGGAATTAAAATTATACTTTCTCTCTGTTAATATTGTAAATATTAATTTATTTTTGATTCCATTGCAGAGACTTGTTTATTGTATTTTGTAGTTAGCAGTTCATTAACAAAATATGAGTATTAGCTGAGTTTTGATACTTCGAAAGTCTATTTATACTAGAAACTTCGTTTATATTTATGTTTATCGCACGGTTTTTGTGTGTAGAGACCTATTTATATCGTTTCATTTAAATACTCTCAATTTAACCTTACTAGAAAAATGTAAGAATATTATAAATCTTTACTAAGCGTTGTTTGCAGTTCAAGAAAGTGACTAATAATTTTCCATTTTTGATAAGTTTTCTGTTTGCAGTATGTACTTAAATGAGACGAAAGAAATTAGTGTAGATAAAATATTGCTTGTTTATGTTACCTATCTGTTTTTACTTTAAAAGGTCTTATTTTATTTTAATATTTCCAGGGTCGTCGCTCCAACCCGATAAGACGATAAAGAACGAACCAAGTGAGTTACTCATTATTTCAGCAAGATATAGCCTCGTTTAAATATTAAAAAGTACGAGTGTTCCCGAAGCTAGCCGCAAGTGACGCGCAGTAGCAAATCTGAATGAGAAATCGCTACTGCACAACTTACTTAAAATATAAGCTTCTACGTATCTCCTACTCTATCTCGCATACTGAGCAGCATATGCATCCAGCTTATAAATCATATCGTATTTCAGCCAAAATGGTTCAGTAGTTTCAACGTGATTAAGAGGATATGTAAAAATGTCAGAAATGACAGCGGCCGAATTGCAAGACAGTGATAGCGCAATTACACACCTTACCCCGAGGGTAGAGAGTAGTTAGATATAGATTTTAGTCTCTCAAAAGTAACTAACGTAAGCGACAAATGATAAAACGTCGTATAGCCCTTGAAAAGTATTGAATTTATAAAAAAAAAACTTTTCTTTTTATTTAAGTTCTGTGATTACTATCAGTATAGTATAGCTGGGACAAAGGCTTACTCTCGGCTAGGAGAGAGATCTAATATAATAAAATGAAAAAATAAATGTAAGACCGAAACACGTTTAGTCAAACTTTTTTCGATAGATTTATTTTTTTAAATCGACTCTCATATATCTATTTTACATCTTTTCTCTATTTATTTATTTATTTATTAGTACTATTTGATTATATCCTAGATCTCTCTCCTAGCCGAGAGTAAGCCTTTGTCCCAGCAGTGAGGACATAACAGGCTAATTATGTTATGGTTGACAGTCGGGTGTGGGTGGCTAAATTATAAATATTAATATAACTAAATTTGCGTTATTTACAGACAGGACGCCGCCGTACCAGCAAATATACTCGCCACAGTACTTGGATCCACAACAGGTAAATTAAAACAATACAAAATTATAAGTATATAAAAATATGAAAAAAGCCGTGTTGGCCGAGTGGGAGATGGCTCGACTTTAGATTCGAAGGACGTGTGTTTGAACCCGATCGTACACCAACGGATTTTTTTGTTAAAAAAAATATATGTGTGCCTTAAAACACGTGCTTAAGGCTAATCCTCAAATCCGAATTCCATACAAAATGTTTCGGACAAATACTCAAAAAGTACGCCGTATTATAGTAATTTCTTCACACTATTCGTTTCGTCCATGTTTTTTAATTTCGTCAACATCAAAAGTGAAAGGTTTCATACTTTAATTTAGATTTTTTTAGAAACCTTTCACTTTTTTTGTTGACGAAATCAAAAAAACATGGACGAAACGAATAGTGTGAAGAAATTACTATAATACGGCGTACTTTTTGAGTATTTGTCCGAAACATTTTGTATGGAATTCAGATTTGAGGATTCCCCTTAACGGTGAAGGAATATATCGTGAGGACACCGGCATGTCATAGATCCTAAAAGTTCGAAAACATGTGTCAAGTGCACGAAAGGAGCCTCCACGAGGCGCATTTGAAATCCGTTCGCCACACTGGTTTGAAACAACTAGTGACATGATAAAAAGAATAAAATGACTATAATATGAAATAATCTCTCGCTGGACTCATATCGTGCGAGCCAGTGGCTGGCTTAACTCCTAGCACGATACTATCGACACATCCCATTCAAAATATATGTGCATAGTATTTACAAACAAAAAAAAAATGTAAGTATTCTATCAGTTATCTGGTTCCCATAATACAAGCTTACTTAGTTTGGTGTTAGATGGCGTTCTGTGGAATGTCTAAACATTACTAAACATTATTATTATTATATTCCAGCACTGGAACCTGGACCTCGGCAACCCGATGCAGTCCATCGTGGCACAGGCCAGCACGAACCCCTTCGCGCAGGACATGCAGTGGTCCTACCAGCAGCCCGCCATGACCCCCTCGCAATACTCCCAATCCCCCTCCCCCATGCCCGGGAACCCTTCACCCTCCCCCATGCTAATAAACATGAACCCGTCAACCTCCCATATGCAAAACATGTCCCCGTCCCCCATGCATATGCAGAATCTATCACCCTCCCCCATGCATATGCAGAACCTATCACCTACTCCCATGCATATGCAGAACTTATCACCTTCTCCGATGCATATGCAAAATGCACCTTCCCCCATGCATATGCAGAACCTATCACCTACTCCCATGCATATGCAGAACTTATCACCTTCTCCAATGCATATGCAAAATGCGCCTTCTCCTATGCATATGCAGAAACTATCCCCCACTCCGATGCAAATGCAAAACGTTTCTCCCTCTCCTATGCATGGCGGGCAAATGGCGCAGGCTTCCCCCAGGTTGCAACAAGTGGGGCAGGCTACCTTGGGGCTGCAACAAGCGGGGCAGGGTACTGCCGGACTACAACATAGTGAGCTCATAGCCGCTGGCTTGGAGCGCCACTCCGCCATGAACCAGGCCGCTCCGCAGATGCAGCACCAACACCACAATTATCAGCATCTTCAGGTACACCCAAACTTGTAGGTTTAAGTAATACATTACTTGCTCTTCAAACCAGAGAAAAAGAGCTTATTTATTAACTTTTTTATTAATTAACTTGGCGACAAAATATTTGGCACCTATTTAGCCCAAATAAGTGACAAGATGAGCAATAACTTTACCAAAAAAATTATAAAATGAGTATCTAGCCCAGTACCAGCCGAAACAGCGGTCCCTTCCCTTGTATCTAGTATCTACATACAAGTCCAGCAGGTACTTCGTTAGAACAAAGAACCCGAAGGTTTTTTTTAGCACAGGTCGATTCGAACAATAATAAGTTGAATACCAAATATGTGTGTAAGTATGCGCTCAAAAACAAACTTGTCATTAGGTGCGGTTTACATGTTGTTTACATTATGTTTTCCTTCAGCAGATGCAAGACGAAGCGGCCTCCGCGTCCGCGATGGATTCCAACAGCCAGTCGATCTCAGCGCTGCTGCGGACGGACGCGCCGCTGCAGCTCGTCCTCAACTCCTCTGATCTGCTGAACCTCAGCGCCATGGTGGAGCGCGACTCGCTCAGCGAGAGCCTCAACCAACTCTCCACCGGCGACCTCGGCATCGACTACTAGAATACTGGAAAATATGTCCCAGAATACTGTTAAGTATAAAGTACACAAAGGTGTTCCGAATTCGTCAAGACGCAGGTTCAAATGACACTGTAGTCGTGAAATTTTGGAATCAAAATAATGGATTTGAAAAATATGTACCAGAATACTGGAAAATATGTAACAGAATACTAGAGTACTGGATCAACGGTGATGTTTTAGCGTGAATCCTGGAAGGGTCGCAAGATGATTGTGAGAACGATAAAAAGGAGTCTGTACATTCTGTTTGTCCTCAATCTTAGCGCTATAGTATGGTACATAATATTACATATTATTTGGCCATACTGCGAACCCAGAAGAATGAAAATCAGATAATAGCAACATGCCGAGAATTTCGGCCCAAATTAGTGAGAAATATACTTGGTATCACATATACAAATCTTTTGATGTACCGTCATCAAAATATTGTGAACAATTTTTTTGCACGCCCGACTTGACTAGTAGAAAATGCTTTTATTATAGCATTTAGTCCTCCCTCACTTATGTAAGTGTTAAATAAATAAAAAAAAACCCAGTATAAAATAATAAAAAATCTATCACAATTATTAATTATTGTGATGTGACGAGTGAGATGATGCAACTTCTTTTAAATCTGAGCTATTGCTAGTGATAGAATAAGCTTATGAATTTTAGGTTAGTCACATAGTTATTTTTTAAATTGTTATTTTTATATGTAATATTTTTTTATAATGTTAGTTATTTGAAGAAGTAGCATCACGCAAAGTGCCTTCAGTTTTTTTTTTAATTTAGTGGTGTTATCATAATTATAATTGATTTATAGATCTCTGTTTATAAAACTGTTAAGAGCAGATTAGTAGGCCATAGGGCCATCGGACGGAAAGAGCTTTTTATTGTAAGTAAAGAAGCTTACGGAAATGCGCACGAATGTCACATTTTGTATAGAAATTACGTAAGGACATTGATAGGTAGGAACTTTATTATTAATGTAACTATAACTCAATACTATTTCTACAAGTTAGAAATGTCTATTCGGGTAAAAAATTCAGCATTTAAGCTTACATTCATTAACTTTCAATAAGTATTTTTATATTTACTATTTTATAAACAAAAGTGTGGTTTTGTAAGCTACAGCTAGTTTGTTTTAACAAAATAATTTAATACGTAAATATCACTAAATAATAATAAGCTTGTACATAGTAAGGTTTAGGACAAGAAATGGGAATTCTTGATTAAGATAAGAAGTTCTGAACTTTTTTTGTAATCTCGTTTACACTTCTCGTTACCAGCATAAAGAATAATTATAAATTATTTTAAAATTTCTAGTGTTGTTTATGCAAAAATAATATTTTTGATCCTATTTCTTGGCTTAAAATGGAACAGCCTCCAATAATCCAGTCGCTAAATTTCTAATTGGTAGGTACAATACCTATGCATTTAAATTATAGGATAGTATGTTCTTACTAGGTAAGTACATAGTTATTTTCCCTTTGTTTGGTAAACCTGAAAAAATGAGAGACTGTTCCTACACATGCGCTAGAATCACACGGCTTACGAAGCCTGTCTGCAGATGTGCAATAAAATGCATTGAAAATGTAAAAAAATATATATTTTGTTGTAATTTTTTTAAGCTAATAAATTTTTAATGTAAATTCCAATAAGTGTTTCTTTTAGTGATATTGTGAAATTAATCCTACCTTCAAATTGATCCCGATTTAAATTGAATAAACAGCTTCTGCAACATGGTATCAGGATAGGAAGTAGCTTTCACCAAAGAGAATATAATCACTACGTTCTAGCTTTCACCAGCTCATAGGTTAAAGATACCGAACTATAGGTACCTACCTAATTCCAACTTAATCGGTGTCTAATATTGTAAAACACTTGATATTTCTTGCAAGATTTGATTTATTAAGTAGGGAAATCATCGTTCGTACTGGCAATG
This sequence comes from Lobophora halterata, assembly GCA_932526365.1. Lineage (NCBI taxonomy): Eukaryota > Metazoa > Arthropoda > Insecta > Lepidoptera > Geometridae > Lobophora > Lobophora halterata. The sequence continues at coordinate 10,924,493 of OW052007.1, read as the reverse complement.
TTTCTTTGACATTGACAATGACTGTTGAAAACTTGAAATTGATAACTGGCAGCTTCTTTGTTTGTTTACATTTTTTGTTTTCTGGTGAATTGCTCGGATGGTTTCAGAAATTTTAACGAAGTGAAGCCAAAGTATGAATGAACCAATGTCGAGTAAGATGCCTGAACCGAAGAGAGTTGGTGTCTGGGCGGAAGGCACACGTATCGAAGCAAAGTAAGAGATACTCTAGCATAGTAGTAGATGGGCGGCTAGAACAGAGAATATAACCACTACGTTTTGGGTGCCTTTCCATCAGAGATGTGCTATGCTGCGAAGATGTGAATTCTACGTTACTACTAAATATGTGACCGTTTCCACCAATACTAAGCTATGTAGCTGAGCGAAAAAGATGCACTATGAAGATACGCCGCCGCAAAGTAGCTGTGCGAGAAACATGCGCAGCTCGAGCTATGCGATGTATCGATAGTAGGGAAGCGGCATAGCAGGCATCCATAGCACACATCCATAGCACGCATCCTTCCATATAAAAAACATAGCTTAGTTGAATCCGTTTCCACCAGTGCTAAGCTATGTGCACCGATGAATATGATTGGTGGATATCAAACGCATCCATAGCAACATAGCATAGCACATCTCTGGTGGAAAAGCACCCTTAGGCTAGAAGCTCGTTAGCTCCGTAGTAACGCTGCGCTGTATGGAATGCCTCATGTCATGTCTGTTTCAGAGAGTTCATAATCCCAAAGAAATCGCCAGACTCCAGTGATGATATACCAACAATACCTGATTTGGATGATCTACAAGATATATTAGAAAAGGAAATATGCATGCCACCAGTGTTAGTATGACTAAAATCAACTAAAGTGTGATAGTAAATGGAGGGTTTCCCTCATGAATAATATTTTGAAATTAACAGCACAGACTGCAAAGACACTGAAACAGCCAGTGCTCTAGCGGAAGTGGGCGGAGGCATCTCAGGCTCTGCTGACAGCATCGAAGAGGTTCTCCAAGTCCTCAACTCCTACATCCCTGAGGTGGAGATTGACACTGCTGACACGGTGTGGACAGTAGACACTCTTCTGACTCAGCTGGCTGATGAATGCCAGGAATCCATTTAGTACTTACTACCTAGTTATTATTTAAGATGTGGTATATTGTGCATTGACCCTCTAATAACTTACTTTACCCCCTACAGCCTAGCTCCACATAGTAGGAGGGATCCCCACTAGTGGGAATGGCTAGTGGGGATTCGGGAATAAGCCGAGGGCAGGACACAATTACTAACAATTGTAAATTTTAGTAATATTTAATAAGTGATTCCAATATAAGATAGGTTTCTTAAGATCTCTTGCAGAATTTGTGAAAGGTTAGTTGAGAAAAATATGTTGTAGTTAATATATGTTAATTGATTTATTGTTTTATTATAAATTACCTATTACCTAATTACAATACAATTTTCCATCCAATATTATTTGTAATGTAAGTGAATGTAATGTATTTGATAAATAAAGGCAACATTTATAATATTTAAAGTCTGTGTTTGTTTTATTTACAGAATAACTGACTGCATTCAGCCTTTTTACCTTACTAGAAAATCAAACCACAAGCTACTGTTTTGGGGAATGCAAGCCTGAGATAAAAGTAGGCTTCATAGTAAATTACCCTTCTTTGGCAGTCAGGTAATAAAATATAGTGCCCTAAAGTTTAACCTTTAGAGTTTATTTACAGAATCCATTACTGAGTGAGTTCTAATACCACAACAATAAAATTGAGATCTATTTGAAAAAGGTGCATTTCTGTCAACCAAGGTCATTTCAGCAAAGCTTACACATGCTCTTTCCCTTACAAACTTCTATTCAAAGTAAAAAAAAAAGCTCCTGTTATAATTTATTTTTCAGTCTGCTGGCAACATTCAACCTTTTTTCCTCCTGGGTTAGATTGGCCCAAATGATGTTCTTATCATGTAATAATCATTCAATCAAATTAATAAGATTATTTGGTTATTTATCATCAGTAATTCAGTACTGTAACAAGTTTTATGCTAAATAAAAAACACCTGTCTCCAACAAGGCAATACTTATCTAACCATTGGTGTTCAAATGGAAGAAACATTTCAATTAGATTTGATATTAATGTACAATCAGTTAGTAAATTAGTTCTTACTTTTATGAAGTTTGTGAAAAGCTCTGTAGAAAACTCTTCACAGAACCGCCGGCTGATCTGAATGCTAATATCATTGTTACTACAAGAATTATGTAAGAAGGTAGGATAGTTGCAGCGTAAACCTCTTTTCGGTTCAATAAACTAAGGCTGGACACAACAAAATGTGAAACAATGACATAACCTATTTTGAGGTAGTTCTTTTCATCAATCCCATGGTAGAATATGATGCTCCAGAATGTGTTCAGTAGAATCATGCAGAGTGTCATTGCAGCACTTGTTACAAAGAAGAATTCTGTGCCATTTTTTAGGCCAAGAGTGCCAGGGCCAGCCTGTAACAAAAACATAAATATTGAAACATATTCAATGAATTAAATTGACTTAGGTTAATATTTTCTAAGTTTCTATTCAATAAATTCCCAACTTACGGAGTCTGCCAGTACATTGATGAGAGCAAAGGCTCCACTCATGGCTCCAAAACCCAGTCCAGACACATAGGCCATCTCTGTTCTGTTACTGCCAATGTCTTGATTCTCACATAGCATCTTCATTCCTGCCTCAGTCTTTTGGAGCAAGAGGTACATGCCATATCGGAATGCCTCCTGTAAAAATAGAAGTTAAGTACAGGTTGGTTTCAAGTACCAAGTCAAAACTAATAACTCATTAAAGAAAATCATCTAGCTTGATTGCTTTAGTAGAAAAGGTGCACGAACCTGGAATATGATAGCAAACACCATTCCAAACGCCAAATATGACCTCAGAGGAACCACCGCATACCACACTAGTGAGGACAGGAGAAACGAAAGCAGCCAGCCAAATGCCGCCACTATCATGATAATGATCCGGATAGGGTCGTGCGCTATGGACATCGCGAACATGGCCAGCGGAGCCCCGAAGGCAAGCAGCGAACAACTGAAGAACTCCACCAACGTCATATTGCCGTATTACCAAGTAAATTGACCGCAAACGTTGAGTACCCTAGTTGTTAATGTAGCTGCAATAACGAAGATGTAGAAAAGTATGTTAACAACTCAGTAAAACGCGTATTTTTTTGATTTAATAAGCAAAATTAAATGAATCACGAAGATCGAAACGAAACTCAGCGAAAGTAAAACAAAACGAAGTCACTGTCATTTCGGAATGTCTGTGTCAAAATATTGACTGTTGTATTATTTGACGTAAAAATAACCTAGAAAAAATTAAATAAATATTATTTAAGTAAACCTCCAACTAACCTCAAAATCTGTTCATAAAAGGTACAAAAACAAATAACTTTTAGCTTTTCATTGTAAGAAACCGCTTCCTATCTAATAAATAAAAATGCCTCCCAAACAAAAGAAGACCTTATGGGTTGACTGCGAGCGCTGCGGCTGCAGTATAACCTCAAACGACAAGAATACCCATGTCGAGTTGAACTGTTCCAAAGACCAGGTGAAATGTCCATATGTAGCGGACGGGAAGCTCTACAGCTGGCTGCAGCGGACCGGGCCGCTGCCCGATGGGCCTCCTAAGGACGCTGTGATGGTGCACCCATCAGCTAGTGCACTTATAGGGGCGGTGATCGGGGCTCCGCTCGAGTTGACCCGGGAGGGCGCCCCGACGATGGTGAAGAGGATGTGGCCGTCCAAAGCATCAGCGCCGGCTGCTGTTATACTGCCTGCTGCTGGTAAGTTTAAAACTTTGTAGTTCAAACCTAGGCCTTAGGGCAGACCACCAGCACGATGGTCGGATGACATTGTTAGGGCAGCTGGATACCAGTGGATCCGCCTTGCACAGGATCAGCAAGGATAGCGTAATAGAGAAGAGGTCTTTACCCAGCAGTGGGTGTAACCGGCTGAATAGAAGAAGAAGAAGTCCAAGAAAATAGCCGAAGGATCTTATGTTAACAAACTACAGGCAGCCTAAACTAAAGCTTGTGTAGCGTAACTACATAATGTGTTTAATTACTATTGAATAAGCTGTAACTCAATACGTCATTATACTCTAATACTAACTATAAGTCAATTTGTACAGCTCTTGTAAAAGCTCACACTGTAATTTTAGTCTCGGTTTAAACGCGGTACGGTAAATACAATCAGTACAACATATTCGGTTTTTAATTTATCGAACCTAATTACCTATTTAATCAATTCAATTTAGGGTTTGATCACTACGAAATAAACAAAAATCCTAAAGTAGTGACCCCGTGAATCCTAAACTTGCATCCCACCTCACCTAATATTTTTCTAGAAAGTTGTATTATTATTTACAGGTTTATCAGAAGCATGGAGTAATGACAGCAAAAAGATTACAGCCTCAGTTGTACAGGACCAAATCTCAAAAGCATCCTACATTACAGTCAAAATGTTGAACCACAAAACTGATGTGGACATCTGTGGCATTCTCAAGGAACATTTCTACAACAACTTTGTATCGCTTGGAGCTGTTCTTACTTACTACTACTTTGGGAAGAAGCTAGAAATTGAAGTAATGACCATTAAACCTGAAAACCAAGGTGATAATTTTAATAAAATTTGGTTTGTTCTCGGTGAAAATACTGTCTGGGACATTCAGAAAGAAAGTGTGAAAAAAGTTAAAAGAAAACCCATTGATTTAGGTGGAGTGAGTGACATCCTGGAAGAGATACAAACTTTCATAGATATTTCATTCAATAAAACCGGTCTGACTGCCAACTTTCAACCGACAAGAGGCCTTTTACTTTATGGTCATTCAGGCATAGGCAAGACAGCCATCTGCAAATACCTGATAGAAAACCTCAACTGCTATCATATAGAAGTAAATGGACCTGCAATATTTAGCAAATATTTTGGTGAAACAGAAAGCACAATGAAAAGCCTATTTGCAAAAGCTATACAAAATGAACCCAGTATAATCTTAGTTGATGAAATTGAGACCATCTGCCCAAAACGGACATCAGGCAGCACAGAACAGGAGAGAAGAGTTACATCTGCATTTGTCTCCCTATTAGATAGCTTGCATGAAGAAAACAGTAGAGTATTCGTACTGGCAACTACTCGAAAGCCCGAAACCATAGACCCTATGCTAAGACGATTTGGAAGGTTAGACAGAGAAATAGAAGTTCCAGTGCCTGATAGGATTAGAAGGAAAGAGATAATGTACAGCTTACTCAAAACCCTACCTAACAAAGTATCATCTGTAGACTTAGAAGCCATATCAGACTTGGCTCATGGATATGTGGCAGCCGATATGGTGAACCTTTGTACTCAGGCTTCAATGAAATGCATCAAACGAACCAGTGACGTCATTGAAAAAGAAGATTTAATTGCAGCACTAACTTTTGTGAGGCCCAGTGCCATGCGAGAGTTGCTGATTGAAGTACCTAACGTCAGGTGGTCAGATATCGGCGGCCAGGACGACTTAAAGATGAAGTTGCGCCAAGCGGTCGAATGGCCTTTGAAACACGGGGAAAGCTTCAAAAGATTGGGCATCAAACCACCCGGAGGCGTTTTATTATATGGTCCACCGGGATGCTCCAAGACAATGATAGCCAAAGCGTTAGCAACGGAAAGTGGACTCAATTTCCTTTCAATAAAAGGTCCAGAGTTGTTCTCTAAATGGGTGGGCGAGTCTGAAAGAGCCGTTAGGGATCTGTTCACGAAGGCGCGACAAGTCGCTCCTTCGATCATTTTCTTCGATGAGATGGACGCTATCGGCGGGGAGAGAGGTTCGGGGGAAGCGGGGGTGCACGAAAGAGTCCTAGCGCAGTTATTGACGGAACTAGACGGCGTTGTACCGCTCAATTCGGTGACGATATTGGCGGCGACCAACCGGCCCGACCGAATGGACCGCGCTTTGTTAAGACCGGGGCGACTTGATAGAATTATTTATGTCCCCCTGCCTGACTTCGAAACGAGGCTACAGATAATAGAATTGAAGCTTGAAAAGATGAGCGTAAGCGATGACGTCAACTCTCACAGCTTGGCGACTCGAACCGATGGGTTTTCGGGAGCGGAGTTACAAGCTCTCTGCCATGAGGCCGCTTTGAGGGCGCTCGAAAGGGACCTCGACTGTGCCGCGGTTTCGATGGAGCATTTTGAATATGTTATAAAAGACTTCAAGCCTAGAACTCCAGCTTCTTTATTGAAGGTTTATGAAACTTTTGCACTTGGGCAAAAGTCGGGATAAAGTAGCTAATAGCTAGCCTATCAAAAAAAAGTTAAACCTATATGTAAGTGCTTATGTATAAGTGTTAAAAAGTATCTTCTATTTACCAAATGAAAATGTTTCATTGCTATTGCATTATTTATATTCAATAAGAAATTCTTATACTATAATGTTTATAAATAAATTAAAATCTAGTCCTTATTTTTATAAAGTTTTCAAATACATTTTATACAATTCGCCTTACAAATTGTTTAAATTTAAGTAATTTACAGTAAGTTTTGCTGTAACAAACATGGTATTAAAAACCTGACATATGAAACACCAAAAACCTCATTAGAGGAAAAACATTATTCATATTTCAAGCTTTTTTAATAGGTACAAAAATCAGGAAACTTACATTTACAGTCTTCTTCACACAAGTGTCACAAAGTAACAAAAATATAAATATTATTTGCGGCACTACTCTAGCGCTACGTAGAATGTGCATTGATTTGACAATCAGATTGAATAAAAGTATATAGAATTAGTCTATGTAAAAGTAAACTTTTAAGAACAATCCTAACAGGACATCTATAAATATTTTTTAAGCTAAGTTGAGCTAAACTACCACCCTTTGCAATACATTTGCCTACATTTATTTACATCACCTACAATTGCAGGTTTGTCCTATATTCCGTCAATTTCGCGACACTGGCTTGTCATGTCAATCATTCTTCAACCCACAAGATTCTCAAAGTATACTTACACTTACATACTTGTTGACCTTTTGTGATCTCACAAAGATAGTAAATAAATGCATCAGTCTTTGATTCATCAGTCACAAATTGAATCCTAATAGTTGAAATCTCTATGCGTCTCCCCATACCATAAAACCTCGGCCCACCACAGCAAAGTTTTTGGCATGGTGGGCCGATCGATTGGAAAATATTGGTTTTTCTATGTTCAATCAATCATAAATCTCTCTTTTTAACGCGCAATTGTCCAACTCCAAATCAATCATTTTCAAATTTTATCTCTCAAAAGGCTTTTCATCTTGATTGCACACGGGCAGCTAGTATCATGACACTCACACTAGGTATAAAACATGGGTTTCAAAACAACCATCCAACAAACCAAGCCCACCCACACCCCGAAAAGACCAGCACACAGGACGGCTAATTACTACACCCGCAGGATCTCGGTGTGCCTGTTATAGCAGATAGCGATCCAGTCGGGCTGCGTGGCGCCCCACTGTATCTGGTTGACCTCGCCCTCCGCGGCGGTGTACGCCAGGATGGGGTCTTCGATGGCGCGCGGCATCTGCTGGATGTCCCAGATGAGGGCCTGGTGGTCGTCGCCGGCCGTGCAGATGTGGCACGACGAGTGCGGAGCCCAGGCGATGCCGTTCACGCATGCGCGGTGATTGTTCAGTCTGGAATGTTTCGATAAAGTTTATGTGTGCATTTGTAAGTAACATGTCTAACATAATTATGCCGACTTGCACCAAACTATCAAAGGTTTTAAGCAATTGCTTAGCTACATTGACAGTTCTTAACGGTCTGAATTTGGACCGTTAAAAGCTGGCAAGCAAGTAAAGTAATTTCTTAGGAGCTTTGACAGTTTGGTGCAAGTAGGCATTAGTATTTTAGTGTAAGTACTGTGTCTGGCAGTGTGATTAGTCTGACAGTGTAAGTTCATCGTCTAACTCTGTAAGCAATGCATCTAATAGTGTAAGTACACTGTCTAACAGTCTAAATACAGTGTATGACAGTGTAAATACAATGATATTGTAAGTGCAGCGTCTGATGGTGTAAGTACCTGGCCACAGGAGTGCAGGGCACCCTGACGTCGAGGATGATGACCTCGCATGCGTCCATGGCGATGGTGGCCAAGTAGTTGGGGTCTTGTTTATTCCACGCCAGCCGCAGCAACGGTGTATGCGCAGGGTCCTGTACACATAGAATAGAGTCCAACTAAGAATATGACACTGGCAACAAAGTTTACGTAGTACGCGCATGTATGTATACATACACTTTTTGACGAACTTATTCTTTAAATTTTAAGTCTATGTTTAGTATATTTCAATTTAATTTAGTTTTATTTTATGTAATTTAATGATGTAATCTTATAATGTGTATGTGAAATATGGATCTTGTAGTTCGAAATAAAATATTTTTATTTTATTTTTTAATTTAGTGGTAATAGTACGTTAAAAAAAAACTGAATTCACACATAATGTGGCAAATTTCCCATTATACCAGCACAATTTTGCTTTGAAGAGTGCAGGCGAAAATGCCTCGCTCGCAGCTTAACGCTTTGTCATAGTTCTAGTTTTAAGGTGGTACCTCGTATATGATGGTGGAGTGTTCGAGATGGCGCAGGTCGAACATGCGCACGCTGCCGTCGGCGCCCACCGAGGCGAACATGTCGCGCCCGCCGCCCGCGCGGCTGAACGCGATATCATACACCTCCTGTAATATACAACCACTTTATGACATCGCTACACAATATCATACACAGCAGGAAAGCAAATAATACCTAAATTCCTCATGTGAACACGTGCGCTATGTAGAAATTTACTAAGACACAACTCAAATTAAAGAAGCACATATTCGCCATGTGAACCAAGAGTGGGCATCGCCCACTAGAATAGAATACATAGAAAACTTCATGAAAAAAATAACCTATATATGTTTCTACCTATATACGTTTTTTTTTTAATTTTCTTGAATTAGAATGTATAATTGAGCTGGTATAATCTACCATAAAACTTAGTTCTATGTTTAGCGACATCACAGACTCTATGATGACAGATGAGAGACCTACAACCAAAGAGCTTTTATACTATGTATCTATACAAGTTCTTTGCCTACAACGTATAATGCAAATAAACATTTGAATTTGAATTTGAGTGCAGTTGTGACAGGTTTTGGAGCAAAGTAAAGTACCTATAAGGTTTTTTTAGCATTACTTTGAGAACAGCTCTGTACAAGGTAGTAGGTACAATACGATAAAAAAACCATTATTTAATTTATCATGCCATAATTTGCATTCATTGTTCACAAGTTTATTTTTATAATCCATATTAAAATTGTACCTTATCATGTGCAATGAGCTGAGTCTTCACATGTCCGGACACTTCGTTGACTCTGCCCAGCACCTGCCCCGTCTCCAGCCCCCATATGGTGCAGGTGGTGTCGATGCTGCTGGTCCCAATGAGGTTGGGGTCCACCTCGTTCCAGTCGAAGGAGGTTAGTGGCGCGCAAAAGTCAGAGTTCTTGTTGTTGTTGAGGACGCACTCAAAGAGGGTGTAGGGCTCGCCCGCGCGCCAGATGCGGAGGTAGTCACCTGGAGGGAACAAGTTATTTTGAAGCTTAATCTAGCTCTTGCACGCGGATTCGTCCCACATTTCAATTGAATTCATTTATTTATTTCCATAGACATAACATTATGTTCTTAGACAAGTCATTGCATTATTTATTATACAGGGTGTGGCATAATGAGTGGATAATCCTTCAGGTGCGGGTGGGGAAATTCAGGACTGATCAGAAAATGAACATATGTAACCAGTAAAAATGCCACGACGTTTTCGAAATTCCTGTTAAGATTGGAAAAGGTAGTTTTTGCAAATTAAAAGTTTGACAAAACTTCACACTGTGAATTTGAATTTTGTAAACAAAATTAATGTTTTAGTACACGAATTTACACTAAAACAATAAAATAAAACAAATTAGATACCTATACATTTATGTTTCATAAACACTCATAATACTCTTGCAATAAATAGGTAAGTATTGGTACTTAACTTATGGTATCAATAAGGGAAGGCAATGCAGGTAATTGCACTATACTCAAGCTTAATAATTATTGGATCGAATATTAGTTGCTTACCACTTGTAGCCAACAGATCCGGGTAAACACCCTTGCTGTCAGGAATCCACATGATCTTGGTGGTGGGGTACGGGTGGTCAAATGTGCTCTTAGGACTGAACTCACTGGTTTCTTCATCTAGTGATATGATTTGAACCTGGAAATGTTTGTAATTTAGAAGTTATACTTTTTTATAATAAGTGACAAGGCACACTTTGTGTTCCCCTAATACCTAACACATATGCATATATAACACATAGACATAACACCAGACCTTGACCAGAGGAGTACTACACAAGAATTTTAATCATATTGTAGGTTGTAAGTTTTTTTTAATGTAATACCTACTGTAAACTAAATTAGGTGTGTTTATTTTTTTTTATACAATTTGTTATTTTCTTTCACAAAGGCTGATGCAACACAGATATAAAGTGCCTGTTTGCTTGGCTTTTGTTGAGTTACCTTGTTGTTATATTCCTCTACGAAGCTGCCGAGAGCTAGTCTAAACCTCTTATCAGGTCGAACTGACCAGTTCATGGAGTACAGAGGCCATGGGGCTTGGTATCTGAAATCAAAGTCAAATAAGTTTAAGCTTTCTGAAAATACATACCCTTATTTTGATTACCTTTTACATACTTGTGACCTTTAAACAATTTACAGATTCTTATGAAACAACGCATTTGAGATAAATTGACTTAGCATTATAATAAATAGATAAATTGACTTAGCATTATAATAAATGTATCATTCATTCATTAAGATGGACTTTTGTAAGAAACACTTATGGTCATTCAGTGAGCCATTATACTAAGCCAGTATTAGCATAGTATGAAAGGGGATTAATTTCTAATTAAGATCCCGAAATCTTATAGTTACAATAACACATATTTATTATTGAAACAGGAAGTTCACTTTTTATTCTGAGAACACACATGGTTAAGTGGCAAGTGCGTTAGACTGCTATAACGAATGTTGCGAATTAGATTCCCGCTTCAGGAAACATTTGTGCGATGAACATTGGTATTTCTGACCTGAATCTGGGTGATTTCTCCTATACATTATTTAAAAAAAGTATATAAGTATTCTATTAGCTATCTGGTTCCCTTAGTACAAGCTCTGCTTAGATTGAGGCTAGATGGCATTGTGTGAAATGACTAAACATTATTTATTCAGCTCTATCTTTCTAACTAGATATTCAATAATTCAGAGCATAGTGCAAAAGCATGCATTGCTAGTGACCTATAAATTGGGTTATAAATAAATTAGCTCAGTATATTCATATCTTGCTCTTGCTGCATTCTTATAGGATTTTTAGGGTTTCGAATGTTAGATAGTACTTACTTGTATATTTCCTTGCGTTTTGTGCTGGAACTCGTTGTGCTCGAACTGCTGTGTGGCATCGACATCGTGCCTTAAATTTGGGACCTCCTGATGACAAATTACATGGTTAATCTTTGTAATTAAGCCCTTAGTTACAATTATTAAAATGTTTTCGATTTGTTAAATCATAGATTTTGTCTAGATGTCTTTTAATATCATTGTTTTTGCAAAATTATGGAATTTATAGAGCACAACAAATCAGGTTTAGTACTTACCTCGTTTTCAGAGTGAAAATCCTCCAAAAGGAGTTTTAAGGGGTGACTCAGTTAATGTTTAGAAGTCATTTATTTTTATGGATCTCGTGTAGTTACAGGCTTTTACATAGAAAATTACAACACAAGAAAATGAAAACAATCGATAATTTGCAACTTTTGCAAGGCAATCATGTTATACAGTGTTTCCAACTTTAATTTCAAAAAAGAGCCAAATCAGCAGACCTAAGAATAGGCTAGATCTTTTTACTTGAAATGAGGTTGACTTGACAAAAACATCAATATCATTTGAAAACAAAAATAAGGCCAATTATTTTTTGAAAATCCCAGTTAGTATTTTTTTCAATAGCCGAAGATAATAGAGCTAAAAATAAAGCTATGCGCTTAATATAGCGCAAAATCAACTTTTCCGCTGATCAAGACTTTCCATAATAGCTAAATCTAGCTTTTAGAACTCTAGTTGGTAACACTTAAATTGACAATTTGACATTGACATTGACATTTTACTTCAATGTTGCTATTATCGAAATAATTGGTTAATAAGAATGTGGTAGACATTGGTAGAAACTGAAAAGGGCCCGCCTACACCATACGATGCCGCAGGGCCCAGCTCGCCCGCCCGCGCCGCGCCGCGCCGCGCCGCCCAGCCGCGTCGCCGGCGCCGCCCGCTGCGCAGCCGCTCGCTCGTGCCCAATGCCAGGCTCTGGGCTCTACTAAACGTAGTAGTTATATTCTCTTTGGGCTCTACCAAATAGAATATAACCACTACGGGCTCTGCCTCAGGCTCTACCATGATGGTTTCAAGCTCTAAAAGTAGGTACATACTTAAAGGCAGTATTATCATCACTGAGTTTGGTAGTTGATGAGTGTTTAAAGCTTGTAGGTACATTAGATTGCAAACACATTAGTCATAATCTGACCCACATTTTATTCACGAAGTCCCCGGGCGTCAAGCGAGCGACCTTATCAATTCAACGCGTGGCGTGCTAAGGACGTCGCGCTTTCTTTCTTACGTCAACGTATTTGTTTAGGGACATAATGTGGCAAGTAATTACTTGCATAATAAATAAAGAATGTTGGGGCCTAAATATAACACAAACGTACATTCCTCTCTATAACTCGCTTTACCTACATATTGTACTTACCTACTAATGTGATTGTAGGTAAGTACTAAATAGGTCTAAATAAATCATATCGTTGCTATACCTCGTTGGAAGGGCACAGTAGCCATTTTGCTTACGAGACTGCCGCCAAAATATTATAAAGTGGACGAGTGCTATTAGCAATAATTCTGCACAGAACTACAGAGTACCTACTAAGAAATTGCTAAACAGAACTGTATTATTCCATACGCAGGGCGTAGCATTAGGGTGTGCCGAAAACTTTCCAAAATCTAACACTCGACCAATTGTGTCTTATATAGGTAATAGACATAGGTATGGAATAAGCAAGCATATTATTCCTAAAGCTGAGACTGGCGGCGGAGAGTAAATGGTCTTAATAGTCGAACATAGGTAGTATAACACCAATACTTACAATACCTACTTTTATTGATTGAGCTTTTATACCAAACCAAATTACAGAGTCCGTGCCATTAATGGCCCCGGAACTTAAGCCACTTCATGTTATCTAGCTTCGTTATCAAGGCGACTGCGATTATCACCACTCAGCTGATCTACGGCTACCCGCGGACCTGGGAGCAGGGGTGGATTTACCAATAGGCTGAGAAGGCTGAAGCCTATGGCGGCAGATTTTAGGGGGCAGCAAATTTTAGGCCAATTTATTTTTGACCAGGCCTAGTCAGTTGTACCTACAATAGCGCACAAATGATAGGCACAATTTATAGCCGTGTGCTTATGACCACATGACAGAAGTGAAAACTTCATCAAGGCGGCTCGAGCGGACTTTACCTAAAGGAGTGTTACATAACCGAGCGTGTGAGTCCAGTCACATTTAATATAATTGATTGATTCAGGCGTTAGGTACTTTGCGGAAATCCATAAATATTATATTGTTTAATATTTTATTAATATTGTTAAGAAATTAAGCGGATTTATTACTAAATAATTTATACTAGATATTTGTTAACAGTCACATTTATTTCCAACAAAATATTTTGCTTAACTGCGTAGAAGTTTTCACTTAAAAATATTTATATGATTGTGAATTAAGGTATCGAACTGTAGCAGTCGGTAGGGGCCGGCAAAATTTGAATAGCCTACAGGCGGCAAATTTGTAAATCCGCCACTGCCTGGGAGGTTGTGAGCGACCGACCTCCTGCGGATCTGATAGAGGCAGTAGACAATGCTCGCCGCCTTGACTGTCGACCTTTGTACAGCGACGTAGGCTGACCGATCACTCATATACTTTTGATAAAATTCCATAGGCTTTCAAAACCGACCCAATCTTACTAATATATCGGTTTTTGAAAGGATGGATGTTCTTGCTTAGGTAATCACTTTATCACGCCAAACCTGCTATCGCGGTTGTTCACTTTGAGACATTTTAATGGTCAGTCACCATTGCCTAGTAATTTCACTAGTATAGCTATAGTGATTTTTAAAGTAGAACACAGTATGGCTTACAAACAACTGTTAGAAGGTGCATTTTAAGGTACAAACACTACAAACTTAACGTGGTACCAACATAATTCCGCTTTTAGTAGTGGTAGGTAACTAGGATAGTATGTAGCATTGAAAAAAATAAATTGAAAGAGTTATTGTTCGCTTTGAGTCTATTAGCGTAACGATTGATCGAAACCCATGATTGAAGAGTAAAGGCCTACGTTCCACTTCTGTGGTCACAATAGCTGTAAGTATTACTATGTTGCACCGGGTTACTCCCGGAGGACCACGATCCCCGAGGTACACGTCCCGCAGAACCACGAATACGTTAAAATTGATAACATTTTTTGTTCTATTGTTTTAAACTTGTACGGTCGACATAACAAGTTACAACATTCGAAAATAAACAAGCGCCTTGACGCCCAATGGATGCTTATGCGCAACCCTCTGAATGGTGTAGTCGCTGTTCGTGCGTCGACATTTTTGGTAAACAACGAGTTTGGTTGCGATTCGTGCGTTTTTCAAAAGAGTGAAAAAAAATACCTTAGCTGTTGGTGGCGTTTCGTGCGTTATTTAAAATTTCATTGTTTTGAATAGAAGGACATCAGAGTTGCAAATCTTTTTAAACATTCCATTACTTACTCCGTTCAGATTGTGGTCTCAGTGGTTTGATGAAAAGACTAGAATGATAAATTATAATTAAAAAAAAAAAAACAGGGACATGCATAAGTACTTATTGGTGGCACCTAACTATAACTACTCATTCGTTGCATATCATACAAGTTTGTGTGTTGTGAGTAAATGATCTTCTGTTTATCTTCATTGTTAGATACGGTCTATCTTGCATGATACCGAGAAACTGAGGGTACATAATATTACTTATTCTTTGACTGAGGTGTCCCAAACTCAGAAGAATGAAGTAAATTTATTATTTATTTATTTCTACGTAATAATTATGTGTTTAGTATGGGTTATTAATGAGTAAATACACAAATAGATACTTACCGCTGAAAATTCAGGTTCTCTTGATTTTTCATGATACTTGCGGAAGACTGGCATAATACGAGGGCACAATTCGACATTTCACATATTTTTTTCACTATTTACAATAGTTCAATACGTATTATACAATATAAAACAACCAAAACCCCGTTGAAAAATAGACAAAAACAATGACATTTTTGAGATTAAATTTGAAAGATAGTCAAAGTAGATGGAAAGCGACAGAACCATTTAACAATACACTTGGTTGGATAATTATGTCCCACATAACAATTGTGGGACTTTCTTTGAAGTTTCCTATGATTATCTCTATTATAGGTATATCCAAACTCTTTGGTCCCAAACCATAAAAAAACATAAACAACGATTTAAATGAATACAACCTTACAAGAAAAACTCATATCCCATGTCAAATTGACCGTCCGTCATTATATTTTCAAAATGTCACCTAAATTACAAACATGAATCGCCATGATTTTATTAAAGAAAAATAATAATATTCTAAATAATAATGTGACAAAAACTAATAAAACACCAACATGCTCTACAATGCCACCGAAGAATAAGCTGCTCCCTAGGTTCCCCTTCAGTACTGAGCACCGGAAAAAACTACAGAAGGTATCCCTTATGCAGTTGGTGTTAACCCGCGCATCACTTTCCAATTCAATAGTTTATTTTGCTCTATATGTTGAATATATTTAAAAAAAAATCTATTCAGTAAACGATTTTTTTAATTACAGGGACACAAACATATAGTTACATAAACTTAATTTATATAAACTCATATAGTCATACATGTATATAAACTCTCTTTTCTATTAAATAATTGCCTAATAATATTATAAAATTTGCACACCTTAAACTAAAGGTAGAACATACTTAGTACACCAATTTATTTAAGACCATATATTGTACTTGTGTTTTGGCAAATAAAATATCTTTATCTTTATCTTTATCTTTATGAGATCTTATAATATACATAAATGAGTATCAAACATACACCCTGTGAGGGCACAACAAAAAGAAACTTAAAAAGAGAAGTAATAAAAAGTATACCTTAATTAAATTCTTAAATTGCACACATTTTAGAAGTATAGGTACTACTCGGGCGAGTAAAGAAAGAAAAAGAAAGAAAAAAACATTTATTGCAGCAAAACACAATTACATCCATATCTAATACACGACTAAATGTAGTTATAAACTAAGTCTAAGCTTAACTTAACTTAATATGTATTATCTGAACAATACATATAAGAATGAATAAATAATGTATGTGAGTAAACATGACACCTGACTGCCACGTGGCTCGGAACTTGATGCTTCCCCCGCTGCCCCGCGCGGCGTCCTCCGTGTTTCTTCTTCCTCTAATTACGAAGCCTTATCATTACCAAGTATAACAGGACCTCTTCTCTAAAGCTTATCTACCAAGATTATCCAATTCCACGCTGTTTTTTACACAAACGTTATTCGAGCCAGGTGTCGTGTTTATTGTTTATTCGCCCGAGTAGTAAAGTTGACAGTTGCGGCAACTAAAGTTGCTCCGTGTGCTGAGCCCGGTCATACTCACAGATCGTGAAGAGATGCCTGCACGTGGGTAAGGCTGAGGAGGAGTGGACGTGGGAGGTCCAGGTCTGCAACCTGGTAACGTGGACGGGCGCACTCGTCGTCGTCGCCGTCATTCTACGCTCGCTTTACCTCATGTACCTCAAGCCGGAGGGCACTTGACGTTAGTCACCAGCTCACCATCTGAAATAAAAACTTTGAATTTGAATTTGAAATAAGCAGAATAGAGATATGCGGATATTGTCTTCGATCGCATTGTTAGGTCGGCTCTGTAATTTTCTTTACACCAGCTTGCGTCGGTGTTCTTCTGTGATTAAAACACTGGTGGTTTATATTATAAATGAATGAATGAATGCTTTATTGTACACCATAAGACAAAAAACAATAACATAACAGAAATTTAGTACAAGGTTAGAAGGAAACATTACAAAAATTTAGTATAAACGACGGTCTTATCGCTATTAAGCGATCTCTTCCAGACAACCCAGTATATGGGTATATCTTAAGTGTTTTAATCCACATCAGTAGTTTACTCACGCACACACATGATGTGTTTGTTGTGTGTATTGAGTGGTTTAATCACAGGAGTACACCGGCGTAAGCTGGGTGTAAAGATCATCATTATAAAGCCGACTGTATTAAGATCTCCCATGTTGTATCCGGATCTGAGGCTCGACCACAACTTTCGCGCTTACGTTATCGTAGCGTATCCGTCACTGAGGCGTCAACAGTTTTAATTAAGTTTTGATAAATAATCATACAGAGAGCGATGACACTGCAATGCCGAGTATTGCAGGTTCGATTCCCGCTTCAGGACAAATATTTGTGTGCCATGGTGTTTGTCCTGATCCTGTGTATCATATGTATGTATTTACAAAATAAAAGTATACATATAAGTATTCTATCATTTACCTATCTGGTTCCCATAGTACAAGCTCCGCTTAGTTTAGGGCTAGATGGCGTTGTTTGAAATGTCAAAATAATTTATTTTATCTTAATACTTAACATCAAAAGAAAATATGAAAACTGTCGGTAGCCGGCTTTTGGTGGCTGTTGTCGGACACTAGTTTGCATTTATACTTTTCAGATTCCAGCTATGAGATTTTCAGCCGCCTAAATGTTTAACTTAAGGCCTAAACAGACGAGGCTCTACCGGATCAAAAAGTCCATTTACATGAAGACTGGCAGCCAGAATCCCGTGGCAGGCTACAACGCTCAGATCCTCAACATAGTGGCCTGCACCGGTCTTCTGTTCTTCATCCTCTTAATTATGAGGAGTATGTATAACAAGTACACCGGTGTGTCGAATTTTGACGGGTCTTCTATGGACCTCTTGCATTGAATACGAAAAAACGGCATTTTGAAAAAAATATTGATGGAATAAACTGACTCAACTACGAATTTTGGTTTTAATTGACCTTCATGAAATGAATGGATGAATGAATGAATGAATGGAAATGCTTTGTTGTACATCATAAGTATTAATTAATCATAAATTTATTTGTGTTGTGTTTTTATTTTCAAGATAACAATTGTTTTGTTTATTTTTATTGTTTCGCTGTTGTCTGTCGCTTTATTTACTGTCAATGTTGTGCAAGCCTGTAATAGGTATACATTTTAGAACTTGATAATGTATGATTTTAAAGATAGTGTAGATTATGTATGCTGTTGGCATTGCCTAATAAATAAATAAATAAGACAAAAAACAATAACATAGAGAAGGAAACATTAACTTTAGTACAATGAGAGGTCTTATCTTGTATATATATATCTTGTAAACTTGTCTTCGGATTTTTTACAATCTGCTACTGTAAAAAGGCGGTGACAGGGGGCGAGTTTACTATAGTAATAAAATATGAAAGCTTGGGAGTATATACAATGCAGTTGACTGTACCTAGTTATTTCTGAGTGGATAATCTGGATCATGGGTCACTATAATTCCACTAGCGTCAGCTAATTCGCACCGTGCTTGCAAAATGTTTGCGTTGCGAATTAACAAAATTTTCTTTCTTAGTACGCGCCTACACTTTTTGACTAATACACTTTCCAAATTTCAAGTCTCTGCGTCCAGTGGTTTAGGATGGTTTCATGTCGCTCTATGAATCTGATAGGTATATAGATTGAATTATTCTCATCAGTCACCCTGCTCTGTCCCCCTAGGGTGGCAGATGGGACATAAAGTTCTATTTGCCCCTCTGTTTTTAAAAGGGGACAGATGGAACTTTTATTAATTGTAATATACTATTTATTTCTGTCTGTCCTACAATAAAAAAAATTAAAGAGTTTTGCTGTAATGAATGACTCGATAAGGTTGGAACGTTTGGCAAAACTGTTTACCACATATTTATACTTAACAGAGTATGCTGTATTTATGTCACAGGCATTTTGTATTTGGAGGCATTGAAGGGGCGTGCATTTTTAGATTGAAAGATCCCTAGTAAGATATGGTAGTTATAGTCAGTTTCATTTGCTGCTGGGCAACTATTAAGATTTTGATCGGAACCTTGAACTTTACTTAGGTCTTACATCCTCGATGCAGTGTTTAATTACAAATTAATTACGTATTATGGTACGTAAAGTTATTAGATTAAGGTATGTATCCGCAATAAAGATATTTTGGATATTTCCTGCTAATACACAGTTATTGTTTCTGATTTGCTTTGTTGTCTCATCTAAGCGAGTATGTGGTATGACTGTTATTTTAAAAAAAATATCGATGTTCTCTTAAAAAAAGGTGGTCTGAAAAAAAAAACACCTTCGCTGATATAACGAAGACAACGACAAGACTGGTCGAGTGGCAAGTCCCACGCCACGCAAGTTGACTGCTACGCCGGTGTCGCGGGTTCGATTTCCGCTTCAGGACAAGCATTTGTGTGATGAACATCGGTGTTTGTCCTGAGTCTGGGTGTTTTCTATGTATTCTATGTAGGTATGTATTTAAAAAAAAAGTATTTAAGTATTCTATGAGTTATTTGGTTCTCATAGTACAAGCTCTGCTTAGTTTGGGGCTAGATGGCATCGTGTGAAATGGCCAATATTTTTATGACGGCGGCCACGTAGCGGCGTTAAGCCCGTTACACACGTAGCTATAATATATATTATAGTAAGGCATATTACGATATATTTTCTATAGAAACATTCAAGTCATAGAAATATATATTATAGCTACGTGTGCGGTCACTTGAATTTTTGTTTAGAAAATATATCGTAATATGCCTTGCTATAATCATATTAATATTATATATTATAGCTACGTGTGTGACGGGCTTTATATTTTATAACTAAGTAAGTACTAATTTTAATGCCCTGGTAATGTGGGTAAGTAGGTTCTAGGTACTTTTACAACAAAACTTACATAAATACCTAATTAATCGGCATGCAATTTAACTACTTTCAATTATTCAAAGCTCTCATTTGATTTGAAAGTCAAACTGAAGGTTTTAACTTTATCGAACTTTTCCATTCGGATCGAAAGAAAGAATGTTTTGCAAAAAAGGGTCCTTGACTTATTTGGAACAGTAACACGGTTGAGGCAACAGTGGCCCAGTGCATTGCACAGAGAACTGTAACCCAGCCTCTTATTTCAAGCGTACAGAGTCGAAAACTTACATTTTCCCGGTAAAAATATGTTGCAACTTTTCACTTGCGATGCTGTCCGCGGACAAGTTATTCGATACGGCTACGTTGGCTATCGTAAGAATGTACTGGTGGAATAGCCAATGCGTTGCCTTGCCTCTGCATTACCATTAGGGAATCTGATATGTCATGGAGTTCGCTTAGTTTGGCGACTCATACAAGTGCGGTTTTAGATTAGCGGATCGGCCGGCCGGATTAGCGGTCGATCAAAAATATTTCTACGAATCAATCTAAATGTACAAACTTTTAAATAAAAAAATTGGTCAATGACAAAGTTTTGAGGTAAAAACTTTAACCAAAAAATACAACCGTATACAAAAAATATTTTAGACATTTCACACAGCGATATCTAGCTCCAAACTAAGCAGAGCTTATACTACGGGAACCAGATGAATAAAACAATACGTAAATCCTTTTTTTTTTGTAAATACATACATAAAATACACAGAAAACACCCAGACTCAAGACAAACACCCTTGTTTATTACACAAATGTTTGTCCTGAAGCGGGAATCGAACCCGCGACACCGGCGCGGCAGTCCAATACACGACCAACCGTGTCGTCGAAAATAAAGATCATCCTCCTTCTTTGAAGTCGGTTATAAAGATAATTATTATACAAAATTTACCTCGATAACATAACCGCACAGCAATAATACCAAAGAATACGTAATCCAACCTACATCCTTAATTTGATCAGGAAATGGAAATTAATTGTAATGGTACCTACTCAACACTGTACGCCCCGCCATGACGAATGTAGCTCAATGAATCACGACATCGTAGGGTAAGGGCAAAAAGTAAGCGGGGCCGGGCGTGGGAACTACGAGTCCAGCAAGTAGGTAAGGTACACAGAAGTATTTAGGTATAACACAATGTAGTACATTGAAAATGCACCAAAAAAGAGAGCCACTTGGCTAACTTCTAGTAGGTACATTTTGGCCCGATGCAAATTTTAGAAAAAGAGAAGTAATAGGGAAAATAAATAATAAATAAAATATATAAATAATATATGTTAAAACTACTAGGATTTTTCATTGTTACTAAAACTACATCGTAAAAAGAGTAAAAATGAGAAAAAGTAACAAACATTATTTGAAAATAGAGATATTTCATTTTTATTGACAGGGTGTCTGAAATATTTCTGTCCTGTATTCCGCATCCATTTTGATTTAATACTGTATATCTTGGTGTTCTATACATAGAAACACCGTTATTAATCTATGGTTAGGTACATATTCTGAACTAGCTGTGGTGGAGATCTACGAAAGGTTGCAGGCAGAAGATGAATGCGGCAAGCCGAAGACAGGACGGGATGGCGCTCATTGGGAGAGGCCTGTGTCCAGCAGTGGACTGCGATAGGCTGATAATGATGATGAGGTACCTACCTACATAAGAACAAATACTGACACTATGCTACAACATGGAAAACCGCAGGAATTGATAAATGAACTGCCTTATCCGCAATCCTTACTCAACTATGAGATACCTACCTACTTATTCTATAAATTACTCCATATTATAGACACGTATTAGTTATGATTTTTACCGAACAATTGTCTGAGTGACATGCAGGCGTAAGAACCGGATTAAGTCGACCTTGCAACCACCGGCCTCTTTTGAACTCTGTAGTATGTACTGTATGTACCATTCATTTACTATTCCTAAATTCACTGGGAACAATTGTCAATTAACATCAACTGGTACAGCAGCTGATTACTGATCGATTTGTTTGATGATAAATCGAATTAATCAGCGTTCGGAGTCTTACAACATGCGTTAGTGCGTAACACATAGGTTACCAACGCCGATCTGGCTTATTCCCAGGAGGTCCACGACTCCATTGTTACCAAAAGAAATATGTTCATACTTTTATTACCAACGGGTCCATGTCATTTTAAAATCCTACTAAGATCCTACTAAAACTCAACCAATATAAATTAATCAATTTAGATTGATTCTTTCTATAACCCTAATGGAACTTAACATCAAAATTGAAATTTCTCAACAGGGACTTAAAAATATCGGCCTATATACTACTACTGAAAAATAGGCATTATTTATCTTAGTCCTTTTGTATACCTATACATAGTCTTGATTTATTTTAGTTATAGATAGCCTAATAGACCTATTACGTCTCTTTCGTATTAAACACTTACTTAACGTCTCTACAAATTAACTATATAGGCTAGGTCTATTGAAAGAGTAGGTATATAGCCTATACCAAAACGACCTTGACTTACCCGACTGCGAAAGTGAAATGAGTACGTAAGTATAATGTACAATGGACCTATTCACTGCGAGTTGTATGCATGAATTTCATGGTGTCACAAATAAGGTGTTGTGTTACGTATGTTATAAATATGTTTGTTTTGTAACACTGTGGTGAGTAAAATAATTGTTTGCGTAGATGTTGACATAATATTTGGTTGATGCTGAAAAAAAAAAAATTTTAGTGAAAATGAACTTAGATACTATTGTATATTAATTAATTAATAATATTTATTAATTATAATAATCTTCCTTATTTTTGTATAAATCACTGGCCGGCTCTGGTGCCAATGTTCAAACAAGATACTGTAGTACTGCGTTGAATGCTCGGTACAAAAGACTTCAACGCGCTCCATTACAGATATTTTTGGACGAAAGATGGATCGAGCTTGACTTAAGGGAAAGATAAGGCTTATATTTAGCTGAATTAAGATCTGGAAAGATTTTTTATACCAAAAGAACTTGCGTTTAAAAGAGGCGGCTTATATCCAGTAATTGTTACCATTAAATTGCATTGACTTTCGTTGAAATGTTTTGTATCGAGCATTCAACACAGCACTAGTACACGTCATATTATCAGACAGGCTGTTAATGATGATGGTTTTTGTGGTCAGATCCACGTCATCGCGAATCTCGCTAGTTGAGAAGCCAACTAAGGGGCTTATTTCCAGAGGTCCATGATTCCATTGTTCCTTATTTACCAATGGGTCCATGAAACATATAACTATAATTTTAAATATTAATACATGAGCTTCCAGTAAGTCCACGAGATTTAACTCAAGCCTGTGTCCATGAAGAGGAAAAGGCTGATCATGTTCATTGTTTTTTTATTACTTCGTTTTTGCTAAAGGATATCCCTGATCCATCGATAGTTTGACGTCAATTCAGTCACTAGACAATGCGGATATAATATAACACTAAGCACACGTATCTTATTACCTGTTGCTGCATTAAGCTATATAACTAAAGTATCTACAGTTTTTATCAATAAAAATATATTTTCTCTTCTTTGTTCTTTCTGTCTTTAACAGCAATACCTCGGGGAATCTGAAATATGGTTCTTAACACTTCTTTATAATTTTATAATAGCTAATATAGTTTCCTAGTTATTGAAACCTCGCACGTCCTGACCACATCGGGCGCTTCTGTGTCGCAACTGTTCTGCGGTTTGCATGGGGTATAACCCAACTGTTGTGGGTTTTAAGCTAGTGACTTTGCATCTACTTACCTGCTGAAAAAAAGAGATATAATACTCGTATTTACATAATTGCTGAAAAACTAGAGCTGAAAGTGAGTATTAAGAAAGGAATTGCTAATAAATAATGTTAATTATACAATACCGATGAGTGCAGTATTATGTTAGTTCTAAATAATTGGTCATCAGGTTGGTTACGTTCACCCTTTTTGACTAAATTCAGGTTTAACCTGATAATTGGTATGGTAATAGATGAACGTAATTCTGAAATACATGTTCTGACACCGTTAATATTTCTTTTTGTTGCTACTTTCAGACCGGTACATTATGAATTTGAATGGAACCTTTTAAATATTTATACAATGAATCAGGCTATGTTAAATTGTTAAGTTAAATGATCCTGTGACAGACTCGTACAGGGAACTAACACAGAGAAGTACTACAGGGTTATTAAGTGTACAAAAAAAAAAGAGTTTCATAGAAAACCCTTGCACAAGATACCCTAGCCACCTCTAGCTTCAAATGTCTTAAAAATAATAGTAGGTAGGTATAAAATTATGATTAGGCAATTTTTTTGAAGTCATCACATTTTCGTACTTTGCGGCGGCGCCGGCGGCGTTTTGAAGGGATTTGAAGCTGGGTGTCTTGTGCTAGAAGCACACTTCTCTATGACGCTGTCCGTACAATGTTTACACAAGACACTCCTAAAAACTCATTCTCTATTCAAAGCCTATGGCCCACGAAATGACTAGCTCTCTACCTCTACTTATTTTAGAATCTAGATTAGCCCGATGCAGATAACAATACCTACATTACATTATGTACAAAAATAAAGATCTCGATGTCACGAACATTGAAGCCAACGCCCGTGTGAAATAGAGGATACAACAAACAATACTTTCTCTACAAAGATGCACTTCGGAACCTGGATTATCTATTTAGGAAGACTGATCCAGATCGATGGTTCAGTGAAAACATCGAACGTAATTAATATAATAATAGATTGGGGGGGAGGTTATAAAGTGGGTACGGGAGCTCGGCGGCCATTCGCTGCGCGTAACCTCTGCGCAAGCACCCGCGTCGCGTGTGACAAGTGACAGTTTAACCCTCAAAAAATGGCGGCCAAATTTTACGTAAGTGTCGAAATTATAGAATGTGGTCTAGAACGCACCGGACTCTAGAGTGATATATAATTCAAAGTGGAAAGTGTTTTGTTTTGAAGGTGGTTCTAAGCCACATTTCTACTATTGTTGCATGTGAATAAGCTCGTGAGGTTTTTGTGCAATGCTTTAAATGTTAAGTTTTTACGTTGTGATCTCGGATATGTTAAGTGGAAGGACTTTCTCAGCTATTGTTTGCGTTTGTTGTTTAGTTTTTTAACCTTCTAGAACGAAATATGTGTAATTTTTTAAATAAATTTCCAAAATCATACGTAAAAATAACACCTACCTACCTAACTATGTGGCTAAACATTTTTACAAACTTAAAATATACTGAGTACTTCCTTCATTAACCTAAACCTAAATTCTAACCTTAACCTATTATTAGTTTATTTAATCATAGGTTTAGGTTTAATTATACCTATAACTTAATCAAAGATTTCGTGTATTTCTAAGCCAATAAGTATTATTTGCATCACTAATCATATTGTTACAAAGCTTTCATCATTGTGAAAAGCACATTACTGCAACAGATGTACAATCTGATATTTGTCGATGAGGCAATAAGTACCTAGGTATTATAGTACAGTACTAACGTAGCTGTGGTCTAGGTCTAGCTTGCAAAGGACAACTCGACTCCGTGTCGTTAACCTCCGCTTTTGCTCCCCGTATTTTTACTGACACATTTTCCTGCAAACATTTGGCATTTAAGGGTCAACGTAACAGTTTTTTTGACCTGTGACATACATTAAAATGTCATAAAATTATTATGCTATCAATAAAAACGAAATAGCCGATGAAAATGTTACTATGTTACCTTCTTACCTATTAAGGAATCAGGGAAAAGCATATTTAGTATAAAAGGTTTCTTGCACTTGTGACCTTCTGTAAATATCGTCCATCGAGCCTTGAATCCGTTTCCTAGGTTTAATTGAGGAAAGATTTCAACTGAGAATCTTAAGATTGTCAAAATTGAGCCTGTAATTTCGTAGGCAGTTATTATTAACCAACTTATAATTACCTGATTTTACTCGCAGATGGAATTTTAAATTAAAGGTAGTCGTAACCAAAAAAATATTTTCAATAAGTTATCTATCTTCATAATGAAAACTCATAAACAAAACATAAACCAAAAATAACAGTTATGATACTATTAATTTAATTTGAATTTTATTGAAAAGAAACCTTGACATTCATGTTACATGATTTCTGAATTGAGTCAGTCTTAATAGCTTACAGAAATATTATTGATCACGTAATACTACTTCCCCAATAATATTCAAGATCTTAAAAACTAATTCTTACAATCTTGTAATATGAAGAGATACACCTAGTACAGTTTTGGTCATGGCTTAGCGTGTTTTTTAATAATAAAAAGGAGTATTGCTGTCAAAAAATTCTAGGGTAGTTTTATTTATACAAAAAAACTATTAATTATCTTACTTATATTAATTACTTAGACACTTAGGTAGAAACATAAAACGAAATTCAAATTACTAAACTAACTAGAAAAAAAATTAATCATTTTAAAATTATAAATAATAAATAGAATTTAAGTCACTGTCCATTTCTAGGAACCTACAAATTAGTAAGTAAGTAAGTTATATTTATTTTAAGTCAACAATTAAACACAATTACAATACGATTGAAATAAAATATACTTATGCAAAAATGTAAAATTAGATTAGGAATAACTAATTCGGTTAACATTATTGAACTTTCAGTGTGCCGCAAGCCATAAATCAACATTTTGAATGTAAATACGACTGCCGTATTACAGTTAATCATCATAAATATATTACTCGTCTGTAAAAACCCATTTGAAACTATCTCGGAACTAACATGTTTGTATCCGCGAATATCACACTTTTATGCGCATTACAGTTTATTACGCATGTTACGCATTTAAATACTATTACGTCATAGTTCTCTGTGTAATGTATAAGTGTATCGAAAGTGAAACGCGACGAAAGCGAGCTTAGTCGGAAAGTGAAACTGTTTGCAGGAAACGCTTCGCCTTAACGGTCAGATCATAACTTGCCATTGATATGAAGTTATTTGCAAAAAAATGTTTATTAATGATTCTTTATTCCGCATTATGTGACTATATCAGTTAAAAAGAAATATAAATATAAACTTTTTGTGACTATAATTAATTGCTCTACTTACCCATAAAGTGTGACTCTGATTAATATTTCTGCAGAGTCCGTTTTAGGGTTAAAACGTTATTAAATTGCGGCACGAGAATGGTCTCATAAAATATAAGTATTAATGAATAGAATCATAATGTATTACATTGAAGACGCGCCAAATAAAGGGATCTAAATTATCTAACTTCTAGTTATGGTCCGAGGCTAAATTTCGAAAACGAGAAGTAACAGGGCTAGATAACTCTTATAAGTTAAAATTACTAGGCTTATTTATTGTTAATAAAAATCCATCGTAAAAATAACAAAAAATATTTGGAAATGAAGATACATAATGATATACATATATCATTTTAATTGACGAGGTGTCTGAATATAGGAGACACGTTATTCATCTATGTCTCATAATAGATAAATAAATAAATAAAACATTCACACACTCACACCCCTGCACTAGGATTCCCTGTGTCGCAGGTGGCATGGACACATACGAGACATCACAACATCCAAGACCCGAGAACAAACATTTGTGTTCGTCACAAATATTTGCCCCGGCCAGGGATCGCACCCGGAACACCAAGCTTCGTAGGCAGGGTCACTACCAACTAAGCCACGGTGTCGTCACATAGGAGTTCGCAGATAGGAGTTCAATAATTTTACAGGAGAACAATAATTTAATAGAGGGCCATAATAATGATCAAATAAGCCCACGTTCACCAAACAATACCAAATAGGTGGTCGAAGCTATGAGTCACACCAAAACATGTAGTGAAATGATTAATTGATAAGAATTGTTGCAAGATTA
The DNA here is from genome assembly GCA_932526365.1 of Lobophora halterata. NCBI lineage: Eukaryota > Metazoa > Arthropoda > Insecta > Lepidoptera > Geometridae > Lobophora > Lobophora halterata. The sequence continues at coordinate 10,896,428 of OW052007.1, read as the reverse complement.
CCCACGCTGGAAGAACCAGGTAATATAGGGTAAATTCACCAACTCTAGGCCACTTTACTCTATCGTAAATATTAGCGTTATTCAGCTTTTCTGCTTATAACTAGCTATGGCAACCTAGGTTCTTGTAGCTTTTTATTCTGGATTACAAATACAAATTTGGAATTTATTATTATTAGCTTGTACAGTTTTAGTTTATATTAATATATTTTCTTTCTTTCTTTGTTAATTTCTTTTTTTATTTCCATAATTCTGTCTTTAGTTTTTTCTTTTTTCTTTATTTCTATAATTCTGTCTTGTTTTTCTTTTTGTCTTTCTTTCTTTTCCTCTATCTATTTATTTATACCTTTCTTTCTTTTTTAAGTCAAGTGACCAAATGCACCCTGACAACCTTTGGCTCGTATACCTCAATAGCTAGATGATAGATAGGTTTGCTGACACAAAGACTGATGTTTCAGCAATATAACCCTTTATTTGACGGCGTGGGGTTCGTGTTCAACTTGACCAGAATATTTCCACACCGTTCATTTATAATAAAATATGTGTACATGTATCTATATAGCTTGCTTGTAATATCATAAGACCTTTTTAACAAAAAATACTACAACCAACTTCAATTGGGACTATTAATGACTGTAAACACCACTGAAAATTACATAGAAAAGCAAATTATGCAGTTTTGTTTACAAACTAAACTACTGAACTGATTCTTATGAGATTTCTACGAGATCCTAAAGAAATTTCATCAAAATCCGATCTCTGAAATTATGGTCTGGTTATTATGGTATTTTCTCAAACAAAAAAAATAACTTTCAAATTGGTTTTTATACAACAAAACTTTTATATAACAAACATTAAAAGAAACTAAACGAATTGAGAACCTTCTCCATTTTACGATTATTGACAAACTAAGGTGAGTAATGCCAACTTGCACCAAACTATCAAAGTTCCTAAGCAACTACTTAACTCGCTTAACAGTTCTTAGCAGTCTGAATTTGGACCGTTAAGAACTAAAAACTTAAAGTAGGCATAAGTGCCATAACTCTGTGCCGACAAGTTTCGTGGGACACGAGGAAGTCGGGATCGTGTGGGAGAAAACACGACCTGACATATCTTTATCTACCTACTATAGGTAGGGTAGGTAGGTACTTACTGTAGTGCGAACAGGCTTATGCCCACACGGCTTATTTTAGACCAAGGACGCTGGTGCACAGGGCAATACCGGTCAAGTCGGTATTGACAAAGAAAGAAATTTGGATCCATGTCGAAAAAAGGATTTTTTTTATTTTCTTCTTCTTCTTATCGTGTCACTTGTTCTATCGAACCAGTATTTTAAAGGATTTCAAGTGTGCTTCGAAAAGGCTTCCTTTCATGCACTTGACACATGTAAGTGCAAACGTAGTTTTTTTTTTTGAACAGAGATATCATGACGGGCTTTGAGCCCACGACCTTCGGATCGAAAGCCGAGGCACCTCCACTCGGCCAACACAACTTAATTTTTTTTATGATAACTAGTGACGAGATTTATGGTTGCAAAAAATGTACTTAAATAACACGTGTATGAATAAATTAAAGTACCTATGGTGTTTTATTCTGTTTTCACAAAGTATCTTTGCTAAACATAGATCGTTACCAGCGATCTATAAGTAGCTCTACTGCTCCAACTCGACACATAAAGTTAGGTGAAATTAGCTCAAGATTCCGAGATCACTCCCGTGGAAATCGGGTCATTTTTCCAACGCAAAAAGACCCAGCAATTTGGTTTGCGAACCTGTTATTACTAAGGGGGTCACCGCGCCGCTACACAATGGGTGTCTCAATGAACATTGTGCTCACCAATCTTATTGGATCTGTTAAATGTATCGCAAAGATCTTTGAACATGAGTTTGTAATGCTTTTTACGAAAGTAATTTGCACACAGACCCTGTTCTTTTGAAAGATAATTTTATTCAATTTGGAAGTGTTTTTAAATCGATATTTGTAAAAGACTTGGACCTGACTGACTGACAGACAAAGAAAGGATGTTTTATTAATCGGATATTTTATGTAGGTACTTAAAATATAAATCTATATCATAGTTTTTTTTACTTATTTAATACTAGCTCTTGCCTGCGGTTTCGCCCACGTTGTATCGGGGAAAAATCAGCCTATTCATACTAAATTTCAGCTCAATCAGCCCAGTGGTTTGGGCTTAATTTAAGGACAAATATTCATACAAAAAACAGCATTTTTATTATTGATAGGATTAAAATATTTTTTTTAGAATTCATTATAAAAAGTACAGTCTAACAATCAGCTTCACACAAGAGAGTATTAATAATTGCACTGATAGTTCAACTCTACATTTTTACACGACTTCTCTATCGTGGGAAAATCGCAGTGAAATAGATTGAAAAACAAAAATTGCAGTGGCACTTGGCCTGAGCTATGTATCATGTAACCAAAAAAATGTATTAGTGTATACTGTGTTGGTGATCAATAAATAAAATAAATAAATAAATAAAAACCAAATTGTTTTCTGCTTGGAATGATTAATTGTGTTGATGTTTATAGAAATTATCGTTTAAAATTTAATTGAAAGTTTTCTATGCCTAACTATACCTACCATAATATAATAGTATAACATACGAACTTTGTATATATCGATAAGATAGAAAAAATATGCAGTAAGTAGTCAAATTATAAAATTATGTTAGTAGGTTAAAGTTATAAATACACACTTCTTTATAATTCGACTCCATAAGCGTAATAGTCCCATAATCGAGAGCTTTCGTAGTCTTATATTCGAGTTAGCGAATAAGCGCTTTTAAATTTAATCGACTTGTGATCGAGTTAGTGAATAAGCGCTTTTAACATAATCGATTTGTGTTTTGAAACCACTCAGCCGGTCACAACCACCGATGATTCGATTACGATTGTGCAGTAATTGTCTTTAATTATGTACTTATCTCATTGTATGATGTTAATGGAACGACAAAGCTCTTACGAAATTGCTCCAAAAAATTTTTTTATGTTAAAACGTGACGAGATGAGCTAGGCATACTCCTGATGGTAAGAGATCAAGCCTTCCCATAACCAAAACAGTGCTGCACACGACTTTGATTCCCATGGTTCAGTGTAACACTGGTATAGCGCTCGTCCGCTCTGAGACATTTTGATGGTCAGTCTCGAAATCCCTGTAATTTCACTAGCTACAGAACTACAGAACCGGAACACAGTAATGCTTACACATTACTGCTTTGCTACAGAACATCTGGCACTGTGTTGGTACTCATCTAGACGGCATCCTGCAGGAGATATAAATATAAATGATGGAAAATTCATCATTCATCAATTTCATCATACCGTATTAATATATAAGTAAATGTTTTTTTAATTATAATACTAAGGAGCATAATAAGTATATCGCTCTCCTGGTGGATAATAACCACGCATTCCCACGATCAGAACACGACTACTTTAAACACGTAAGACTTTGAATAATACGCTGCTGCAGCAGCGACAGTTGTTGATAATATCAGTTGACGATTTTCCTGGAAAAACACTTCATTCATTATCCAAGAGAAATTAATGAAGTCTTCTTCTTATCGTCGAGCCAGTGTGCTGAAAGGATTTCAAGTACGCCTCGAAGAGGCTCCATTCGTGCACTGAATGTGCGCTGGTTCGTGATACAATGAAGTGATTTTCCATGTATGACGAAATAAAGCTTAAGATATGTTTTTTATGTTTTCTAAACAACTAAAATCAGAGGTAATTAAATTGGTTTAAATGATTGTAGGTGAGAAGAGCAAGCTGGTCTATCACGTTTAGTCAAGGAAGTTGTTATAGCACTATATTGATCGGTTTATTTATTGCCTCTTTATGTAAATACCAATACAGGGTAGGATAGCCAAATATGGGCTAGCGTATTATACTGTAAATTAAACTGCGATTACTAGTACTCACTATAAGAATATTTACAGACTTCATTTATTTAATTTTATAATTATTTATGTGGTAATCGAAGTTTATTCAAACCTTGTATTTTTCAGATCAAACATGTTCGTACAAAAGTAGACTTAAATTTTAAATTATTTATTTTGAAGTGACTCCGTCTAATAAATCGATGAACGCCGGCTGCATGCACGAAAAAGTTGACGTCATTAATGTTTTGTTATGACTTGATAAAATTATGATTTATGATAAACCGTCTTTACAGAAAACCAATTTTTTTATGAGTTGATTAGATAGATTCATTGACACTTCATTATACACCCCGAGAAAACATACATTATAAAAAGACGTTCAAAAATAAAATAACCAAAAATAATAGAGGCTAAAATGGGCGGCCTTATCACCCTAATTGATTGATGAGTATGGAAAACTATTGGGATTCTGGTCAATATTTGGGTTTTTAACCCTTATACACGCAGCATCGTAAAATCTTAGAAACAAAAATATCGAATGTCTGTTTTCGCAACGAGTCCACAAGGCAAACTAGTGTTTTCCCACGGTCGCGGCTCCTCTGTTGCATACATTACTGTAACCATCTCTCTATTTTTGAACTTTAAGTCAAAGGTACATGGTCTATTTTTGATGTGATAAAATTGTAAGATGGTCCACATTTAATCGTGTTGACATTTGGTAATGTCAAAATTAATATTTAATTGGGTGCTTAGATTGTTGCAGGCTAAAAATATAAAGATGATCCACGTTAAACCGGCTAAGAAATTAATCTTGGAGTATTATTATTTATTAGTATTCGGTATTATAATAAATTTATTTAACAATCTACAATATCATAAATGTTCATCTTCATCTGAATATTTTTACTAATTATAATTAAATTATCAATGCGAAAGATTACACAGATGGGTGGTAAATGGATGCTGCTCGATTAGGCCAAAAAAAACCGACTGAGCTGTAGTTTAGTATACCTAGGCATAATTTTTAAACAAAAATTAAACAGTTGCCTATATGCTTTTAAATTAAAAGGATAAAGTTATTTTTCTTTTAACTTTTTCTCAAAAATTTTTTGGTTATTTTATATTATTTTCTTCCTTTTATTTTTTGTTTCTTTGGGGTGTACAATAAAGTATTACTATATATCTATCTATCTCTTAACCACATGAGCTAAGCCACAGGCAGCGTTTAGTATTAAAAAATTGGTAAACAAACCGTGAGGGAGCCTCGCGGATTGGACACGGAACTGTGCAAGATTAGGAAGAGCCATTGTGCGATGACCTCTGATTAATCACATTAATCGCATTAATCACACCCAAGAGGAATGCCGCTGGATTAATGAATAACTGTTAACATTATCACGGAATTCCACACGAACGCGGCAGCGGAACGGAATTCAACGCCGTACGTAGGATGGGTCAGGATTGGTTTTGGCTCGAATGGTATAAGTTATACCTATGGCAGTGAAATATGGTAGAGACTATATAATCGTTTGTTTCAGGCAATTGAGTACAAAACAACTTAAATGCTATGCATTGCATTTATTTACTTAATTCATAACGAAAGTATTTTGGAATGAATTATAAAAGGAGAAGACAGTCGCGTTAATTTTTGGTATTTCGGACTAAAATGGTATAAAAGATATATGAAACGACCTCAGTGTGACCTGCCTGTTTTGAAATGATACAGATACAGTATTTTCTACAGGATGCTGCTCAAAATAATAAAATTGTCATGAATATGGCTATGACAAAGTGACAAAGTGTCATATGATCCGCATAATCACCTGCGTCAATTTTTTCTAAAGTGTGCTTGTATAGCCTGCTAACCCTCTACCTACAGTGTACAGTACAATAATGGTATTATTCTGTATTGTCTCTTATCATCAAAAAAGTGTGTGTGACCACATGACAGAAGTGAAAAACTTCATCAAGGTGACTTAACCGACTTTACCGGAACGAGCGTTACATAGCCGAGCCTCACGGCTCAGTCTTATTTAATACCCACAAAAAAGAGTGCTCAGCGTGTTTAATAAAGTTGTCATTTCATAAAATACAATAACCTAAGTAACAGTCGTCTGAACTGAACGTAACGTTAATGCTTGTCATTATTTACTCTCTACGCGTTTTCCAACGGTTTTTTTTCAAAGAACTACTTCCTTATTTCTAATCGTTTACGAACCGGATATATTCTCACATTGAAATGTCGATGGATAAAACAATGATAGTGGACCACAGATTTATACGAAATCTATTAGTAGACAAAAGTAACAGTTGACATAAAGTAGACACTTGATTGATATTTAATATATTTTATTTCTTTACTGCACAATGTACATGATATTATCTTTTATCAAGCAACAGTTTCCGCTAAGTTAAAAAAAATATAGCTAGTCCACGTCCTGAACTAAATAATCGAAGGTTAGCAAAATAAATCTGTCTAGTTATTATAAGTAAAATTATTTTATATAGTTTTTCTCGAACAAAAGATATCAACGCGCTTTTTATTCACAAAGTACCTATTCATGTGGTATCCTGAATAATATTGAATTCGTAATTGACTTTTGTCTATAATATTAGATTCAAAAAAATATTAGGATATAATTTTTGATACATTACTGCATTTAAGCAAGTTAAAAATTACAATAATATTATATGAAATTGAGATATGGAGACAAGAGTTTGATGCCCACCGCTCAACTTCACGAATCTCAGGTCAGGTTGTGTTCAAAATTATTTATGCACAATGTTAAATAGTGTAAGAAGATCCCGTGTGCAGTGCACGAATGTCGCGATGCGCAAATCGTGCGCATAGGTCACTTGCCACAGTTGCCACTGCCATAGATCCCGCCGTGCCGAGCTCGCACGCACTGTCACTTGGCCAATTTAATTGACGAAACATAGATTAACTGTCACTTTTGAGTAACCCACATTATGTATTGCAAATCAATCAATTTCAGCTTATTTATGTGCAAAAAATTAAGCAACTATGTCGGAAAAACGACGCCTGTTATTTAATAATCACTTGCGTTTTGTGACATAATATTTCACACTCGCGTGAAGAAAGCATTATATATACATATATTTTGAGCACTACATAACTACATTTTTCACGAAAATCCTGTCGTTTTGTTTTTTTACTAACAAGTTTGCACTCAGTGACGCTTAGTTCTCATCTCAGAGTCTGTTACATACTGAAAAATTAACGAATAATAATGATTTTACAACGTAACAATCAAAACTATTTTATAGGTTTGTATGGAGAGCTTTATTCTAGTTATAAGGTACATACTTTAATTGTAATAATAAAATTAACTTCGTTGCCTGAAGTGTGCCTTTTTTTCCTAAATCTGTTGTGAACACTAAAATGTTAAAGGATATTTTGATATTAGGACTTGCTCTATTAAAGTCTCATAAACATTTAGTATGAATCAATCGCTCGATTGGCCAAACGTTGTCGATAAAATTAATCATTGTTAACAGTTTATTTAGAAAGTATAATCCGGGCCGATTTAGCAACGTATTATGTAGTTTCTGTAATAATGGCCTTTTGCTACATTAATCATTGGTAATGTTACAATTTGCATAATTATCAAGAGTTTTTTGCCATGTCTGATGTTATACTGACATGACACATTTTTTTCAGACGTTTTGAGTTTTTGTGTAAAATATTTAATTATTTTTTAATTTATGAAATAAATTAATGCGTACCTAAACTATAAATCAAATTATTGTAAATTTCATTTAAAAAAATAATTATTGTATTTAAGCAGGTTACTTTTTTTAATATGCACTATTATTGTAAAAAAAAACAATAAAAAAAAATAGTTTGTATGTAAAGTTATTTTACGGACGATAGTGTATCGTGACTAACAGCGTAATGGGAGAATGAGCGTTACCGGACAATGACGTCAACGTTTTCGTGCATGCAGCCATTGTTCATCGATGAGTTTTAGAAATTCCGACACAATGTAAAAATTGTTTGTGAATAAATAAATGAAATGAAATGATTTATTAGACGTAGTGACGTCAAAAATAAAAAACTTATTTTTGTTTTCATCCCTAAATGCCCGGGTTGGCGATATGTAGAGCGTCTAATTTTATGTGTGAATGAGAGTTATTATTAGAATTTCGTTTATTGTACCTACAAATCCGATAAATGGGAACGGGTGGTAATTTCCACGCCCAATTTGCCCAATGTAGATTAGGTATCACCAAGGTACCTATTAATGTTCAATAGCAATAGTTTCAGTCTATCAAATAGCAAATACTTGTGTTTAGTGTTACCTAAGTCCTCTCGTTTCCTCGTCCACTTCTAGTTTCCCACTCGATACACTTTCTACTGTTATCAAATACATGTCTGAAGGTTTCGTAGCATTTTGTTGGAAATCCAGATGTTAAATACTTAAATGTAGATGTACTAATCAAGGTTTTACAAAAACATACAACAACCGACTTCAATCGGACTGTTCTAGTGACCGTACGCACCACTGAATAGTCACACGAAAGCAAAATGCGCAGTTTTGGTCACTTCAATGTTTTTTTTCAGTTATTTTGATTTCAAAACCAAATTACTGAACCGAAATCAAACACCTCGTCAATAAAAATGTAAAATACCTATCTTCATTTCCAAAAGGGTATGTTACTTTTTCCATAACAATAAAATTCTTAAACCTTTAAGCCCAAGGTCTTAAATAATTACGAGTATAAGGTATTGTCACTCGGGTCATAAGACATCTAAATATACCATTACAAACCAGTTGGCCTCAAGGACCGGCACCGCTCCACATTCTGCCCTTCGAACTGGTTCGTTGCCCCACATGTTACGTAACTACGTCTACAGCTCTTTGTGTGCCTTTGCCGCTTACTTATGCGTATCTGGCAACACCAATAGTTCAGGTTTCAGGTTTAAAGTTACTCAATTGATTGGCTAAAGCTGTACGTTTGTAAGAATATCGTTTTGGAAGTAAAAGTCATCGATTTTGACATTTTTTAAATGCAAACATTATAAATGAAAATGATGAAATTATATTTTGAAATTCAAAGATTTGATGGCTAGAATTTCACAAAATAGCTGTAAGATAATGTTTTTTTAGCGACTTAAAAGACAATAGTTCGGGATGCATCCATGATAGAAATGTAAAATTATATTTATTTTAGTTTAACATTAATAAATTAAATATAAATTAATCAATTAAAGTATAGGTACTATTTACATGTATCTACATACTTAAATAAAATAATATAAACTATAAATATAGCTAAAAAACCGAGTATATTCGTTGTATCGTCCAGAAGATGAAGTGCCCAGAACGCTGGCGGCATTGCCACGTTGAATGGCAACGTAATCAATAAATACAAATACAAAAAAAGCCAGCATTCTGGTCACGTGTATGTATACTCTTTTAGTCTTACAGCATTATAATTAAATTAAAATGAGATTAAAAGCAAATAACGTTCACGAATAGGAAATTTGTCTTAAAGATAGCGTTCCATTAATTAATTATAGGTTTGTAGACAGGTATTTCCTAGTTCCGTGATATTACTATGACTTATCTAACACTAACCTAAGGGCTTATCAGATCGCTCTACATTCCTTCGAGCCGGATCTTTATGTAACACCAGATTTTGTTTATAAGCCTGTAACAGACCCGCTGAGCCCGATCTACTTTCTCCGGCTGTAATCTAGCTATCACCTCAGCCACTTGTTAGCTACCTGATTCTTGATTGACTATTGCCGAGTCCTTAGTGTCTACAAGTTTTATATAAACAAAACCTGTCGACCGTGGGTACATAACTTTAATATTGTAAACTAGCTTAAGCCCGTGGCTTTCCCTAGTATCATTATAAATACATACTTAGTTCGTAACATGCGTCCCATGGCTTAGTTTGATAAATTCCCCTCAATATTTTGCAATTTGTTGATGTACGCCGATATTTTGCCTTTCCTATAAATTAATGTTTAATTACATAAATAAACCCACATTAATTGATTGACTGGTGGAAAATCTAGCATTTACTCTTCCAATATTTAACATCATACCTACCGCGTTTCTGACAAAAAACATCTTTATCTCTATTTATTTTTACTACATTATATTCGACATACACATAGGTGCGGTGAAAAACTCTGCTGAAGATCTCAAGAGGCGCAAATATTATGTAGGTCTTGATAGGTCGTATAAGTTTGAGCCGTTTGGGGTCGAGACCACCTAGGTCCATGGTGCATGGGATCCTTCCGCGTTTTTATAATTTGTCAGAGCGTCTGGTCGAAGCGACGCGTGATCAGAGGGCTGGCAGCTGTCTCGGCCAAAGAATAAGCCTTGCAAAGAGGCAATGCAGCCAGTATCCTCGGCACGCTGCCATCGGGTATCGAGTTGGAGCAGTTGAGCTACCTATAGATCGTTTGCAACTTTATGGGTGGCCCAATTGTTTCCGTTTGTAAATTTTGAATTATAGATTGTAGTAGTTAGCTTCTGCTGCAATAAACCTTACACACATAATTTCTACAATAAGGTAGGTAAGTCGGTAGCACTCACACGGTTTCAGCCCCAGTTGGTATAAAGTTGCGGCGGTAAAAGTGTATACAAGAGTTATGCAAATAAAATTTCTCAAACACTGAAACTACTTGCATAACAGTTTTATTTGCAACAGTCATATAACAATGAATAAGTGCTAAATGTACAAGTAAATGAGAAAATCTTGACATTTATTTAGACGTACATTGTGTATTGTGTAGCTACTGTATTCATATTCTACCATAATTTCTTGCCGATAGCTTCAAACTTATTTTTATTAAATAGGCGATATGATGAAATTTTAAACAGAGGATTTTAAAAAAACAAAATAACGTAAGTAATTTGTTTTAATTAATGTGTTATTTTTATATTCGTTATAAAAACATATCCATATACCAACATATACCAACGGGCGAAGGAGCGCAGCATCCTCGGCGTCAAGCTGATGGATCGGATCTGGAACACCGAGCTGCGCTCCCAAACACAAATCGCCGACGTAGCTTCGAAAGCCGCCAAGCTTAGCACTGGACAGGGAAGAGTATAGGAAATGGGGGGAGGCCTTTGCCCAGCAGTGGGACAGCACAGGTTCCATATAATAATAATAATAATAAAAAACATATCATAGTAGACTCTACCCAATTATTTAGTACGTAACCTAAATTTATTTTTGTGTCTAGCTAGACCCCAATCAGCATTAATCAAATACACACTCCAAGGCATTGCTAATGTGCAGTTGCAAAACAATAACTGAAAATATAAGTAAATATAAACTTTATTGTTCCTACACGAACACTTAAATCCAAATACACAAACGAAAATAGGTCATTTTTTTTCCAAAAGTACTAAGTACTTATAAGAAATTCGAAAGTATTGAAGATAAATAATTCAAGAAGGGGAGGAACAGTATATGTTAATTTGATATGATTACAGTTTATAACTGTAAAAAGCTCACAGGTTACTTTATATTCCGATAGTATAGTAATAGTGTACAAAAATATGCATTTTACGACTAAAACTCTACATGCGAGTAAATTGGCGTACAGTATAAACGTAGGTGTTGATACCTACCGCAATTCTTGTTTGGTTTGTGGTTTGTGCTAACGAGATCCTGTATGTACACAAATAAGTAGGTTAACCAAGAATAGGTATTTCACAAATTATAAGTAATTATCAAAAAAAGTGTTTATATACCGATCAAAATAAAATAATAGGGGCGGATTCGAGTCGACATGTATGGGTATTTATTTCTTACTAGCTAGTGACCGCGACTGCGACTTCGTCTATGGTATGTTTATAAATTGTAGCCTACGTGTTATTCTGATGTATAAACTATATTATTGTAAAGTTTCATTAAAATACTTTCAGTAGTTTTTACGTGAAAGAGTGACAAACATCCAACCATCTATCCATCCATCCATCCTTACAAACTTTCGCGTTTATAATATTAGTAGGAGGATACATACATATAGATACTATACACTTATATTTTGAAAGATAAAGAGACTAGGCAATTTGCCTTTTATTTAGATTTCTTTGTCAATAGGAATCCAATCGGTTCAGGTCTTTCTAGCAATCAGCTCTATGTATCTTATTATGTCCAATATCCTTGTACTAAGTAGATGTTATGATGAAATAAGACTTTCAGCATCTTTTAAAACTTATTCGTTTATTTATTTATAAATATCCACTATAAAGTATGCCAAAATTATGAGATATACTCGAATAATCACCCAATTTCTAGCCATGGTCATTGGTCAGTAATATGTGATTACGTGCCAAACCTCCCATGATACAAGATCGTTCTGTCAGTAGGGGGTAATCGATGTTGCATCACAATAGACGGACATGACCTTCACTTTATACTTATTTAGATTATTTTTACCGCACGTTCTATGTAGGTATATGTAAGAGCTTATTGTGTTGCCTATTTCTTAGAATTAACAAGTTAAAAAAAAAGTGTTTTCCTTGTAAGTTGAGTTTATGTGTGTATGTGTATTAACTTTGTTGTTTTCCTTTTCAGGTAAGTATCTACATCTACCTACTAAATAATGAGCGTTTCGCGCCTACATTAAAATATGTAGAAACATAACTCAGGTAACTTTATGCGATTTTCACTGAATAATATCTATTTGTTTTTATTTCCATCGTGTGTAAATCTCCCATTTACACCAAGATGATCACTGAATTTTGTGTAATTAATAGTAAACATTAATTAGAATTGAATAAGACGAGGAATCTACACCGATTTAAAATTTAAGTAGTCATCTTGTGAATTTGGTTGTAAAAGAAATAAATTGCTTTACCAACCTTGTACGTCATTTATTCTCTGTGCTTAGTAAGTTACAATAAATAGTTTTATTGAAAACATTTAGTATTACCACTTAGTATTACGTATTTTTGTCGCGCGTATACGGGCAGATTGGTTCTTACGAAACTTCAATAGCCAAACGCCCGTATACGGGGACAGGCAGGATTAAAATGGTTCTGTGTGTGCCCCTAGTACTGACGGGGAGACAGATAGAACTTTTTCAAATAATAAAAAATCCAGTTGTCACCCTGTTGAAGAAAGGGGTACAGATAGAACTTTTTTGGCCCATCTGTCCCCCTAGGGTGACAGAACAGGGTGACAGATGGGAATGATCCGCTCTTATATACTGGCGTTTACACCCGGTTTTTTTTTAGCGAGTGTCAGTAGCATGATACGTCTGTCGCTGTTTGACGTACAGCAAAAAAGAAAAAAACAAGCGGCGAATCCGCTAATCTGAAACCGCATATAAGGGGTGTGGTGTAGGTTGACACTTGAGAGAAGAAATACTATGAGTCAGAGGTAGCTACTAGATATTGCTCGGACCTCTAAAGGCCTTTCCGGTAGCGAACCGGTTGGTGCAATCAGGATATTTGAACCTTGGCTACCTTTGGGATACGCAATACTCTACGTTAGTGGAATATTCTAAAGAATAAGATACTTCTTTCATCATAGAGTATATAGAGTAGCTATACTTGAAAACTCTGATAAGTAATACCAGCTAAAAGTTCACACGAGACGAGATGAAATATCATAGATTAAAGGTACATAACTTAAATTACCTAGTATTAAGAAATTGTTAAATTAGTTGTGCCCTTACAGGGTGTATTTTTGAGACTATCTACATTTTAAGAACTTACTATACAACATTTAAGGCAAATAAACATTGAGTATTGAGTATCGAGTTATTTTGATGCAACCAATATTTGAAGAGTCGCTTTTCTAATCAACGCAAAGGTACTAGAACCCGTCTCTACCAGTAGACTGATAGTAACATATTCAAACTGGGAACCATAATAGAGCTATTACCGCGCGTGGACCTTTATCGAGTAGGTTCGTTAGCGGACATGACTCGACCTTGGCCGAATCCTTTCTAACACCATTCCTGTGGCCTGTATAATCTGTGGCACACAGTTGGTTGCTATGTCGCCGGCAGACAACAGATGGCACTGTATATCTCAAAGCTGCGTCTAGTTCTGTTAATATACTAGCGCTCTTACTTCGTTGTTTCGAAAAGTATTGGACCAAAATAGACTAGAATTTAGCTAATTTAGATCCCTATTTTGGTGCATTTTCAATGTACTACAGTGTGACTCTATACTTTTATACTTATGACCATGTTCCAATATCAAAATATCAAATTTAACCGATTATCTAATAAATGCGTAAGTTTGTGAAAATGGATGAATTTGTGCTACTATGCAAAACTATCTGTAGCGATTGGGCTGAATCTTTAATATAGGTACGCGAGCTTCGAACAAATTTTTCTCTATAATATATTCAGTAAAATACTTTTCTGGTCAACATGTTTCGGAAGTGTCCAACGTTATTAGCAATTATAAAAGACAGAAGACGGGACGTATTACCATAAAGATGCGCACACGCAGTCACGCGACGCACGACAATTGACGGTGTATGTAATGTTGATGCACGATGTGATGGTTGTTATTGCGTATAACTTAGTACGCTGTGGATTACTTGGTACTTGTCAAGTGTTTTGGGTAACCTTTAGCCCTTGCGTAAAACAAAACAAGAACACAAAATATACAGGGATTTTAATATTGTGTACTTGGTTAGTTTTATAGGCTCAATACCCTGTCTTTCGAGCATTTCAACTGACTTAATTTTTTTTATTTCGTTGGTTTTTTCAACCGACTTTAAATGAGGTTATCAATTCGGTTGAATGTTTTTTTTATTTTTTTGTATGTTTGATATCTCAAATTTTGTTACCTCAGAACTTTGTTGTTTATAAACCGATTGAAAGAATCTTCACCGCATAGAGAAATTTCATCAAAATCGATTCAGTATTTTAGTTTGCTTTCCTGTAACTTTTCAGCGGTGTTTACGGTCACTAAAACAGTCCAATTGAAGTCGGTTGTAGTATATTTTTGAAAAACCTAGATTATAGACCTATTTATATATACTATATGAGACGAAGATAATGTACAAAATGCAGTTTTGATAACTTGAATAAATTACCACATATATATACAAGACTAAGGCAGATTTTTAGGACTAAGAAGTATAAAGTAAATAAAAATCTGGTCTTCGCATCTACCAGGCTTCAAATGAATACGTTTAATAACTACCTACTATTGGGTATATAAGGATCTAGTTACTTTGATCAGCTCTCCCAAATCATTCAAAACACAATTAATGAATTCATTTCATTAATTTTATCATGCACCATTCATTTTTTAGGTACGCTCTATCAACGCTAACAATGGATCATTCGCTTCAATATAGAACGATGTATAATTGAATAACGAGAACTTAATTGATGCGTAAAAGTTATTGTGAAAGTGTATAACTAAATGGAGCTTTAATGGAGCAATTTGATACAATAGGGAACTTGGATGGGTGATGAAGCTGCAGACCTCACGTTAGAGCCAAAATAACTTGTAATCATATGAATAACGGTGTTCCTATAGAACACCAAGATGGACAATAGCAAACCAAAGGGATGCGGTTTTTAGGACCGAAAATTTTCAGACACCCTGTCAATAAAAATGAAATATCTCCATTTTCAAATAATGATTATTACTATTTACGATATAGTTGTTTTAACATTTATAATAGTTATTTAGTCCTATTACTTCTCTTTTTTGAAAATTAGCATTGACAGACTGTACTAGAAGTTAGCTAATGTGACTGACTCTCTTTTCTAGATTACATTTTAACTACATTGTGTTTCTATACTTTAATACTTCTGTGCCTGTAATCTGTCGGCTGAATAATTACGTACTTTCCAAAACTTAACATTCATAGTATAATAGACTATATATTAAACAATTTTACTAAAGATACTTAAAGTTAGGTTGGTTATGCTTTTGCTTTATCACGCTTCTTTTACGAAATATAGTGGCTTTCATGCATGCATTATCATGGGGTTGTGAGCTAGCTTGAAATTTTCAGCCGTATAGCTAATCAGGAAGTGCCTGAAAATTAAGTTGCAAGATTCCATCCGGAATCACAGACAGACAAACAATAAAATTACTTCATAAAAACGTGGTAGATAAAGAGATTTAAATAAAAAAATACAATCAAACATTTAAAAGAACACTGGGCAGGACACTTTGTCAGGTGGGATGACCATCGGTGGACCAAAGCACTCACAGAGTGGAGGCCGAGCACCAGCCCGATGGTCTGATGATATTGTTAAGGCAGCTGGACCACAGTGGATCCGCCTTGCACAAAATCGGCAACAATGGCGTAATAGAGAAGAGGCCTTTACCTAGCAGTGGGTGTTACCGGCTGGATAGATAGATACATAAAAAGCCTGTCATAAAATAGGTTTCCTTAAAATTAAATGCCTAGTAGCGGATCTCCGTCGTACATAAAAACAATATCTCCAGCGCAGTCTACTCATTATCCACAATCCACATATCTGGTTATTTACCTGGCCTGACTTTGCTTTCTCTAGTATTGACTATTGACCCGTTAATGGCTGGTTCTCCACCGTAGCCAAGCATCTTCGTTGATGGAAGTAATTACATTTCTTAGTCTTTTAAAAAGTGGGTTGGAAAAAGTAGAGCTGAAACATCTGTTTGCAATTTTTTATATTAACTTTGAAGCCTAGGTGATTTGGAAGCCTTTATTTAAGCCCTATTTTATATAAAAAAATATAAATTAACTCAACAACAATCAATAATATAAGCAACTAAACAATTAAGTTTAATGCCAATAAATTTACATTAAAAAATCGTGGTTAGTTTGTTAAAACCAAACTTTCCTGATAGGGTTGGTTGTTTTTTAAATGTAGCTAACTTCTTCCAACTTTGTAACTTCTAAACAACTTCTTCGTCGTTTCGCATGTTTCTATTATATTTTTTGACCAAACATAAGTCGGTATTTAATTATTTTTCACATTTAAAAATGATCTTGTAAGAAAACTACATAAAGTAAAATAAATAAATATAAATAAATAATCACAGTTTAATATCAAAATCCGGCATTATTGACAAAAGCAATACCGACAACCAGAGTCAAGGGCATCTCATAAAAGGAATAATTAGTCCAAATGGCGGCCAGCTGTCCAAGTGTCAGTCAGGGTCATGCGGTGAAAGTAAGATAGCTTAGTGTGGATAAGACTATCGATTCTTTGTTACCGAATCATGATGCAAAGGTGAAGGTTACAATTTTGGTCGGCTCTATTACGCATCTATTACTGACCAAAATAAGCAATAGTTTATTATTACTTACTTTGTTTATTTGTGTTCCAGACGACTGTAGTATAGCACCGTAGGGTAGTATAGTACATAAGTCATCGTGTAAAATAGCTATTGAATTATTATAGGAATAGGATCGCAAAATATTTTCCCATATTAAATAGGATAACAATATAAATTTTAACAGTTAGGTAACTTTCATAAGCGTCGGCATTTTAAAACAAATGTAATTGTTATTAGTAAGAAACTTCGTTTGTTCAATTTCTTTGTGTTACTGTTTCAATAGATTGGCATGTTTTAAGTTTAAAGTTAAATATTAATGGTTATTGTTTCCTTGCCCAACAAAATAGTTTTTAAAATTCTTTATTGTCTTATTGCCTCATTTTGTAAAACTCTTTTTAAAAACTAAAATGGTTATTGCCCGCTGTATACCAAACATACTTTTCAAACAAATGCATTTTAAGAATAGAGCTGCAATAACCATCAGGCCATGCCAGGCATCGTGAGAATGTTCAAAAAATGTATTACCGTTAGGTGGATAGAGAATAGCGTGGCGTCCCTCCCTATCATGGTAATTTTGATATAGGTATTAGAATCCAGAATAACTATAAATAGATTAAATATATTGTGTTTGTGCCGTATGATATATATGTATAAGAATCAGCAGGTTTTATTATGGGAAAATGTTATGTTGCTTTAATCATGTGTAGAATAATTAGTCTAAGTGAATCTTGTTATATAAGGTTTAGAATAGGAAATACTTTCACATTAGTATAATATGAAAATAGGTAAAATAATAAGGTATTGAGGTTTTACAATAATTTGTTAAGGATATTAACACGCCCCGACCGCGTGGTTTCGCGCCTTAGCGTCGCGTCGGGTAACGGTATGTGCCCGGTCACAACGACAGGAACATAAATAGCCCTGATCCCGGGTACTCGTGGCAGTCCGTGTTCATCTCTCTTGTCAGGCGTATAGTATAGTTCTTCAATAAACGCCATCGCAGACAGTTCGTATTCTTGTCGGGCGTATTTAAAGTAATAGTTTTCGTTCTGAATGTAGTGTTTCAGTGTAGTGTCAATATCGCAGTCAATATTTTGTACTTTGTGCGAAAGAGATAAGTGGTTTTTCTAAATAGTGTTTGTGTAATAGACAATAGTGTGTGTGCAAATACAGTTTTTCATTTCACTTCCTTTCACCGTAGAGCAATCCCAGCCACAGACGTTCGGCTACGAGAAATAGTTTTATAGGCGCGACACGCTTAGGTCGACGTAGTGCAAATAGATTAAAGATATAGTGCCTACAGTCCGCTATCGTTGATACTGCGTCGAGAAGCCCCAGTGTCTGTCGCGTCCTGTATCGAACACCAACGCTCGTGCCGAATATTGGTCCTTCGGAGCCGGATCTACTCTACGAGGAAGGGAAGTCTGAAGAGATGGTGACTACGCGCTCACAACATGGTAGAGATCGGGAGACCACCTCATCGATGCCAACAGTCGCTGCCGCCAATATCACCGAGACATCAACTCAAGCACAATCTCAGACCGCGCCCGCCACGCACCCCACGCCCGCCGCGCACCCCGCGCCTGCCGCGCAACCCGCATCCACCACGCCCTCCGCGCACCCCGCCACGTTATCTACGCAGTCAGTAAGTGAAGTTTACTTATCGCCCGCATTCCAAGCAAGCGCATTACCACCGCAGCGCCCCGTGGCCTTTTTCGTGGGAGCCGGAAACTCAAAAAACAGTGCCGTCACTTCGAGTGCTTCCGCGTTCGTAATGGAGCAAACCCCATCTACAAGTCAAGCATCTGGAACGACAAAGGAAACAGAGACAACGGAAGTGTCACGAGTTACTATAGTGGACCGAGCGGAACGAGCTTCAAGAAAATCTAAGAAACTCGAAATACAGGCGCGCATCATCGATAAAGAAATAGAGTTACTACACGTAGAACGGCGGTTACTCAAAGCGGAACTCGAGAAAATGAGGAAAGAGGGATCCGATAGTGATGAAGACACAGTGGTGAGTAGCCATGAAGACACCACCAGAGTATCGCAGTGGGTGTTAGACACCACCATGATGCTTGACAAGGAAGAACCGAAGGTCGCTTCAGCGACGCTGCCCCGAGACTCCACAGGAGTGGCGTCGGACCACGTCGCCCTCCCGGCTCCACCGGTCGCCGTCCCAGTCAGTGTCGCACAGGGAAGGTCAGCGACCATCGGAGCTGTTTTCAATAGTTGTCTCGGATCGAGTGGGCAACTGTACAATACAACATCGACGCTGCCCCGGGATCCAATAGGAACGGTGACGGGCCATGTCACCTTGGCAGCTCCACCGGTCGCCGTCCCCGTCAGTGCCGTACAGGGAAGGTCAGCGACTACCGGAGCTGTTATAGATAGTGGTCCCGGACAGTATAATCAAATAGTAAATAATCTACAGGATGAAAGAATAGTGTACAGTGAACAATGTAAGCAAATAGTGAATAGTGAACAATGTGAACAAATAGTGAACAATGAACCAAGTGCAACGACGATCAATCAGTGTGTAATCAGCAGCAGACAAAATATAGTAGGTGGACACAGTGCAGTCTATGATGGACTTGGTGCAGTGTATAGTGAACATGGTGCAGCTTATAACACAAGAAATGCAGTACATGTCGCTGGAGGAGCCCCTGCCCCGCCGGAGCAAAGGTGTGAGTACGATTTTATTAATAGTGGTCAAAAGCATGACGCTTTCCCACATGCCTCTGCCTCAGTACCGGCGGGAGGCCTTGTGCCACAGAACGGCATGATCGACCTTATGTCGGCCATTGCACAAGGCATTCGTGAAGGAAGTCGCCGGTTCGCCGACCTTCCGTACTTCGGAGGGGCACACCACGAATGGGGCAGATTTAAAGCGGCATTCAGGGATTCAGCGCACCACTTATCAGAGGCAGAAAATCGATCAAGGCTAAGCAAAAGCCTCAAAGGTAAAGCACTAGAAGCAGTCGACAATATGCTCATCAGCGGCGTTAGCCCAGTACACATCATGGATACGTTGGAGGCACGCTTCGGGAGACCAGAGACTATAGCCATAGCGGAGCTAGAACGCCTGAGGGGACTACCAAGACCAAGCGACGTACCACGCGAATTTTGTATTTACGCGAATAAAGTAGTAAACATTGTATCTACACTGCGCACTCTGAACAAGTCAATATATTTACACAACCCAGAAGTTACTCATGTTTTGACAGAAAAACTCACCGTAGCGATGCGGTATCGATGGTTCGATTACATCCGCCAAAAACAGCCAAGGGAACCAGACTTAGCGATGATGGCTGATTTTTTACATTCTGAATCGATTATACTTGGTCAATTTGCACGTCCGGAGCCGATCGGACGAAGCTTTGATGCTGGGCGTAGCAGCCAGAGGACATACACCGCAGACAGCACCGGGGGCAGAAACAAAGTTACAGTTAAATCAGCGTGCCCTATTTGTGAAACCGGTCCTCATCCCATTCAGGAATGCCAGCGATTCAAAAATATGAATGTCGCCGATAGATGGGACGCGGCTAAGAAACATCGTCTATGTTTTCGCTGTCTGCGTTACCGGGCTAATCGTCATATCTGCAAGCCCAAACAATGTGATCTAGAGGGTTGTAAACACATCCACCATAAGCTGCTACATAACACAAGGCAGACACAGAAAACTGAAACAATAATAGAAGCAGTAACCTCAACGTGGACCCCAAGTCAGAGGAAGACCTTCCTCAAAATTATACCTGTTGTGGCTTCGGGCCCCCGCGGAGACATCGACACATACGCCTTGCTTGACGACGGCTCGACACTTACTCTAATCAATGAAGACATTGCCGAAGAGATAGGAGCCCCAGGGCAAAGAGACGCTCTGAGAATAGAAGGAATAGGGAACGCGTCTATGGAGGAGTCAAGGTCTAGGCGAGTTAAGTTTACTATAAAGGGAATTGAAGAACACGAGATTCAAGCCCGCACCATCGGAGGGCTCAATTTGTCACCACAATCCATCAGTGAAGAGGACGTTCGTGGGTGCACACACTTAGCGGGACTCGAGGAACAGCTTATTCACAAGGATGCCAGGCCGGGTATACTTATAGGTCAGGACAATTGGCACCTGCTAATAGCCAGGGAAATGAAGATAGGGAAGCCTTCCCAGCCCGTGGCATCATTGACGCCACTAGGTTGGGTTATGCACGGTGCTAAATCAAGGACACTTGGCCGGAACATCGAATATGTGAACCATATTAAGGAGGAAGATATGGACGAGCAGCTGCGGCGCCACTTTGCCATTGATTCGCTAACTGTGACACCAAAGCTTCCACAGAATGACCCCGAAAGAAGAGCAGTAGAAATGTTGGAGAAATACACTAAACAGAGAGAAGATGGATATTTCGAAACTGCGCTCATGTGGAAAGAAGAAGATCCACATATGCCCGATAATATCGAAAACGCGAAAAGCAGATTGTTGAACATTGAGAAGAAAATAGATAAAGATGAACAGGTGAAAGAAAAATACAACGAACAAATGAACAACCTCATAGAGAAAGGTTACGCTGAATTGGCATCGCCAACAACAACCAAGAAGAAATGGTACCTGCCGCACTTCGCTGTCGTGAACCCCATGAAGCCAGAGAAACTTCGGGTAGTCCACGATGCAGCAGCTAAAACAAAAGGTACATCGTTAAATGACTTACTCCTTACAGGACCGGACCTGTTACAATCACTACCCGGAGTACTCATGCGGTTCCGGCAGCATTCAGTGGCTGTTTCTGCTGACATCGCGGAGATGTTTATGCAGGTTAAAATCAGAGAGGAGGACCGGGATGCTCTACGCTACCTATGGCGGGGAGACCAGCGCGGCACGGTGCCGCCAAGGGAGTACAGAATGACTTCGCTCATTTTTGGCGCAACGTCATCGCCGGCAACTGCCATTTTCGTGAAAAACAAGAACGCGGCAAGATTTAAAGAAGAATACCCAGAAGCGGTTGATGCAATAGTTCAAAACCACTATATGGATGATTATTTGCAGAGTTTTCGCACTGAACAAGAAGCTGAGACAATAGCAGCCCAGGTGAAAGGGATACACGCTGCTGCAAATTTCCACCTTCGACAATGGACATCCAGCAGCCAGAAAGTGCTCGAGGCTCTGGACCCAGGAGAAAAACAGCGAGAAAGGACACTCGACGATGGGTCGAAGAGTGAACGCACCTTGGGACTCCTATGGCAGCCAAAGAAGGATGAGCTAGCCTTTAACCTAGATATGGCTCGTCTACCGTCACACCTCATCACTACAGGTCATCCAACAAAGAGAGAAATGTTAAAAATAATCATGTCCCTATTTGACCCTCTAGGATTTGCAGCTCCAGTGACCACGCGAGCAAAACAGATTCTCCAGGAGGTGTGGAGGCGTGGTACTGGATGGGATGAAAAAATATCAGAGGACCTGACGCCCCAGTGGGTTGAGTGGATGGAACACTTGAAGAGACTGAAAGAGGTAACAATCCCCAGGGCATATTCCAGCTACAGCGACGCGGAGAGTTTAGAACTACACATCTTTGTAGACGCATCAGAGATGGCATACGCGGCATCGTTGTACTGGCGTATCACGACACCGGCGGGAGAAGTAAGGACTTCATTGATACTCGCAAAGGCCAGAGTCGCGCCTTTGAAAGTCACATCGATCCCGAGGCTGGAGCTGCAGGCAGCTGTAATGGGCAGCAGGATGGCAGCAGCTGTCGTAGAAGAGCACGATAGGAAACCCGATTCGAAGACCTTCTGGACCGATAGTAAAACGACACTTGCGTGGATACGAACAGGGGCGAGATCTTTCAAGCCCTACGTCGCACACCGAGTAGCAGCCATCGAGGAAAACAGCAACGTAAAAGAGTGGAGGTGGGTCCCCACAAAACTGAATGTGGCGGACGATGCTACGCGTGATGTACCAGATGGCCTAGGGAAAACTCATAGATGGTTCTGCGGCCCAGAGTTTCTTAAAGAAGAACCCTCGACCTGGCCGGTAGAGACTCCAGCGCCGAAGAAAGAAACTGGAGAGGAACGTATATTGACGGTAAAGAAAATCAAAGAGCCGCTTCTGAGGACAGCCTTACCAGACCCAGTGAGGTTCTCAAGATACGAAAGACTGCTTAGGACAACAGCTAGGGTCCTACAGTTCATTGACCTACTGAGGAAGGAGCGCGTCAACTACAAAAGATCAAAGAAAAATTATGGCAAGGATCCTGACTGGAAAAGAACTTCAGAAAAACGCCTCGCACAGAAAGAAGCTCCATACTTGAAATCTACGGTCGAAAGAAAATACAGACGATTGGAGCCAGACACATTAAAAAGAGCGGAAGAGCTTCTTGTACGCGCCAGTCAACAAGAAGACTTCACGCAAGAAATAGAGCGACTAGATCATGGAAAAGAGTTGCAATCTGACAGCAAACTTTGGAAGCTTGCGATAGAAAAAAGAAATGGAATAATCGTGCTCCGAACGAGAATAGGATCTACAGCCGGAATATCTGAGCAGCAAAGATCACCGGCCGTCATACATGGTGACGGTAAATTGGCGAAGTTGTATATTGAGTTTGTTCACAGGACAATGAGCCATGCTGGGGTCGAGATGACAGTAAACGAGTGTCGACAGCATTTTTGGATCGTGCGGCTACGACCAGTCGCTCGAATGATACTCCACCGGTGCCTAATCTGCCGGATCCGACGCGCCATGCCACCACAACCGCCAACCGGTGACCATCCATCAACGCGGCTTGCGCACCACTGCCGGCCCTTCACCAATACCGGGGTAGACTATTTCGGCCCCCTCTCTGTTACAGTAGGACGCACCCACCAGAAACGATATGTCGCCCTCTTCACCTGCCTGACAACTCGCGCCGTGCACTTGGAACTGGCTTCCGACCTCTCGACAGACGCTGCAGTGATGGCCCTGCGGCGCATGATCGCGCGCCGCGGCTGTCCCACCACTATCTGGTCTGACAACGGGACCAACCTTTGTGGAGCTGATAAGGAGCTTCGTGCAACCATCGATAGAAGCACCGCCGACGAAGCTTCAGGAAGGGGCATCACATGGCGCTTCATCCCTCCTGGGGCCCCCTTCATGGGAGGCGCTTGGGAGCGCCTGGTACGAAGTGTAAAGACTGCGCTTGCCGCCACTCTTCATGAGCGCCATCCCCGAGAAGAAGTCCTGCTCACTCTGCTCGCCGAGGCAGAATTCATCGTAAACAGCCGACCACTCACGCACGTCTCAGTGGACCCCGCGGATCCAGAGGCTCTCACTCCAAACCACTTCTTGCTTCTGGGTCCCGCGAGAACGCCGCAGTACGGACCGTTCAAAGAGGGAGAGATGAGTGGAAGAACACATTGGCGCGCGTCACAACGCCTCGCCGACGTCTTCTGGGCCAGGTGGCTGCGTGAGTACCTGCCTGACCTCCAAACACGCCGAGACCCGCACGGTAGCGGTCCAGCCATCAGGATCGGGGACGTAGTCCTCATCGCCGACAACAACCTGCCACGCAACGTGTGGCCAAGAGGAATCGTCATCGCCACCTATCCTGGCAATGACGGACATGTTCGCACCGTCGACGTCAAAACTAAAGGAGGGATCCTGAGACGCGCATCAAAGAAGCTCATCGTTCTACCGACAAGGCCTACAACCGACGAGCCCGCCAACGAGCCCGCCACCGAGCAATCGCCGAGCACGTCAACACTGCCGTCGCCGCCGTCGCCATAGTCAGTCGTCCTCCACCATAGGTTCCAGCGACGGGGTCACTGAACGGCGGGAGAATGTTCCAGACGACTGTAGTATAGCACCGTAGGGTAGTATAGTACATAAGTCATCGTGTAAAATAGCTATTGAATTATTATAGGAATAGGATCGCAAAATATTTTCCCATATTAAATAGGATAACAATATAAATTTTAACAGTTAGGTAACTTTCATAAGCGTCGGCATTTTAAAACAAATGTAATTGTTATTAGTAAGAAACTTCGTTTGTTCAATTTCTTTGTGTTACTGTTTCAATAGATTGGCATGTTTTAAGTTTAAAGTTAAATATTAATGGTTATTGTTTCCTTGCCCAACAAAATAGTTTTTAAAATTCTTTATTGTCTTATTGCCTCATTTTGTAAAACTCTTTTTAAAAACTAAAATGGTTATTGCCCGCTGTATACCAAACATACTTTTCAAACAAATGCATTTTAAGAATAGAGCTGCAATAACCATCAGGCCATGCCAGGCATCGTGAGAATGTTCAAAAAATGTATTACCGTTAGGTGGATAGAGAATAGCGTGGCGTCCCTCCCTATCATGGTAATTTTGATATAGGTATTAGAATCCAGAATAACTATAAATAGATTAAATATATTGTGTTTGTGCCGTATGATATATATGTATAAGAATCAGCAGGTTTTATTATGGGAAAATGTTATGTTGCTTTAATCATGTGTAGAATAATTAGTCTAAGTGAATCTTGTTATATAAGGTTTAGAATAGGAAATACTTTCACATTAGTATAATATGAAAATAGGTAAAATAATAAGGTATTGAGGTTTTACAATAATTTGTTAAGGATATTAACACGCCCCGACCGCGTGGTTTCGCGCCTTAGCGTCGCGTCGGGTAACGGTATGTGCCCGGTCACAACGACAGGAACATAAATAGCCCTGATCCCGGGTACTCGTGGCAGTCCGTGTTCATCTCTCTTGTCAGGCGTATAGTATAGTTCTTCAATAAACGCCATCGCAGACAGTTCGTATTCTTGTCGGGCGTATTTAAAGTAATAGTTTTCGTTCTGAATGTAGTGTTTCAGTGTAGTGTCAATATCGCAGTCAATATTTTGTACTTTGTGCGAAAGAGATAAGTGGTTTTTCTAAATAGTGTTTGTGTAATAGACAATAGTGTGTGTGCAAATACAGTTTTTCATTTCACTTCCTTTCACCGTAGAGCAATCCCAGCCACAGACGTTCGGCTACGAGAAATAGTTTTATAGGCGCGACACGCTTAGGTCGACGTAGTGCAAATAGATTAAAGATATAGTGCCTACAGTCCGCTATCGTTGATACTGCGTCGAGAAGCCCCAGTGTCTGTCGCGTCCTGTATCGAACACCAACGCTCGTGCCGAATAATTTGATCATGAACAGTTGTCGTTTAGAGTCTATGCATTTTCACTACGCAATGTTAGTAAATCCGGCATTTTATTTTATAGATAGGTTGCAGAGATGTCTCTACAACCTATCTATAAAATAAAAAACCTGTTTAACAAAGTTAATTCACTAACTAACTAACTACTAACTTGTTAGTAGGTATTTGACTACACCGTCACTTAGTTGGTAATGACCCTGCCTAGCTGCCTACCAAGCTTAGCGTTCCAGGTTCGATCCCCGGCTGGGGCAAATATTTGTGTGACGTACACAAATGTTTGTTCTCGGGTCTTGGATGTTGTGATGTCTTGTATGTGTCGATGCCACCTGCGACATAGGGAATCCTAGGGGTGTGAGTGTGTGAATGTTTATAATTAATTGTCTTTTTTAGGTAGGATATAAGCGTAAGCTAAGGTTATTTTTAATTTCAAAAAACCGATCATTACCTAAACCATAATAGGTTTTCTAGTAATGGTATTGTGAAATAAAAAAACATTTACATTGCAGATTTTTATTGGAGATTTGATTTGGTCATACCTTGGCTTGATTATTCACATTTGGTCATCAATCATGGTCTACAGCCATTACATTAATTTTAACAAGCAAATAAAACAAAAGTTCAGCCCAAACGACCTCTCGTAAAAATTTAAACTGAGTGTTTGTTGATAATTGTGATTTACCGCTTCAAGGTCGATTGGATATTAAATAAAATGTTATGAATCTTTGAAACGGATATAATATTTTATATTAATTAAAAATAGCGTTATATTTAACAGATTAAGGCACCTTAATCAATTAAACTGTTTTTAAGATTATAAAACAATTAATTATTTACATAATTATTACGTAACATCCTTAGGAACTGGGTTATAAGGATGTCTCTTACAAAAAAATAAGAAATGTTGGCGTTCGTTTCTCA
The DNA here is from genome assembly GCA_932526365.1 of Lobophora halterata. Lineage (NCBI taxonomy): Eukaryota > Metazoa > Arthropoda > Insecta > Lepidoptera > Geometridae > Lobophora > Lobophora halterata. The sequence goes on along the minus strand of OW052007.1, from coordinate 10,869,195 downwards.
GGTCAATCATCTCTTCACCCAAATTAAATCCTATAGGACCACTCTACAATTTACTTAAAATCAAAGATTCACACTTATCGTAAGTGCATTGTGAAACGATATTGTTTCGTTTCACAATCACTTCGCTATGGGAGCCATTTTGTGCGTTTTTCCCACAGTATTAATTACTCTCAACTTCTAATCGATATGCGTTTTTTTTTCTACCTTTAGAAATATGACCAAATCAATGATTTATTTAATTAAATTTAATTCAAATGACTTATTAAAGGGCTTTATATATTTCATTGTAATGGGCGAAATATGATAAAATACAGCCACTTTACCTAACAGTATACGTACGACTCGAAAATGACAGTCAGGATAATGCCCGGTTCACAATGTTCCTGAGGCATTCCTGCGCTGGATTGGACTGCTGGACTGGAATGCTTACTTGAAATAACGAGAACCTGGCATAAGAAAAGCAGAAATTGGATACGGAAAGTCGAATCGAAGTTTCGAATTTTTGTGACAGGCTTAACACTGATCCCCCGTTCCCACTTGTCAAGTGTCCGACGAAATGTCGGGAGCTCCATTTTATACATGAATCCCTGTCGAAAGTAGGAACCGACAAAAAATTGTGTTGTATAAATGCAAATAGCTTCGTATAAAAGGTTCAGCATCTGACATTTTGTCAGGCCCGATACAGCCCCATTCCCGCGTTTGGGTTTAACTTAGGTTATACATACATGTTTGATATTTCATTTCATTTCATTTATTCTCCAACAATTTTTACATTGTGTCGGAAAAATAGGTACATACACTAAACCACGCAAGATAGTAAAGAATATAGATAGAACATTATTTATTATTATGATTATGATAAGTATTTGACTTTTTTTAAACGCCTTTGGGCGAGCATTTCAAGTTATGTTGAAAGGTAGCATTGAAATCATATAAAATTAATAACGGTGTTCCTATAGAAAACAAAGATGGACAGTATCAATCCAAAATGGAGTCGCACATGACAAGACCAAAAAAACTCACACCCTGCCAATAAATATGAAATATATCAATTTTCAAGTAATCTTTGTTACTTTTTTCAATGTAGATATTTATTAAGCCCTTTATTCTCTTTACCGTTACTTCTCTTTTTCGAAAATTAGCATCGGAACAAAATGTTCTAGAAATTAGCCAATGTGGCTTCTTTTATTCGTCGCATTTTCAATGTACTACAGTGTGTTTGTATACTTTAATACTTCTGTGTCTACATGTAATTTCCAACTTCAAAGCAGCTGTTCGATAGTGAATGTCCAGTGGTCAGGTCTGCGAATCGAGCGCAGGATCATGAGCGTATTGCGACAGCGCGGCGGCACAATGAAAGAAAATATTAATAGATGCTTTTTGCAATGTTGTACCCAGCTGTGAATTGAATAGCTGAGGTTTTATTTAATTTTAAAATGTGTTTAATAATATATTTTTTCTATGTGTTTTTTAGGAAACTTTTAAATATAGTGTTAACTTGTCAATCAAATAAGATTGCAAACTTCTCTGGTGGCCTGAATTTAGTAAGTTTACCTGATATATTTACCTGGTAACAGATATAACTGATAGGGTATAATATTTGGTCACACTCTCCTAGTACTTCTACAAGTAGAAAGGCAACACACAAAGTCAAAGCCAAAGTATATTTATAATAAATATAGGATAATAATTTATTGCTTGAAATGAATGAGATGTGTACAAAGTTGACTAAAATAAATACAGTATCGAGAAAAGGTGGTTACGGTCGTGCTGCTCGTTTCGGCTTCAGATGCACTACCGTGCCTCCAGATCAATGTATCCTGACTGTTCCTGACGTCTCTTGCGTGCAATTTTTGTTCACAAACAAATAAAATACAACATTTCACTAAATACAAACCTATTTAAAACAGAAAATATATCTAAAATTTAAAATACCTTCTATCAAGAATACAAAAAGAACACTACCTATACCATTAATATATAAAAAACAAACTGCTACACAGGACTTTCCATTGCCAGACTGTTATAATAGTGTTTGAGACATTTTGAGGTACCTACCACATTCACCACGTATCAATACATAGTGTTTGGAGCTGCATTATTAATCAGCATCTGGAAGGAATGACAATGGATTTCTCCCGAGACGCTTTTAAATGCAACAACCAAGTCGGCGTAGAAAGCTAAAACTTAAGACTCGTTTAGAGTAGTTTATCGATTTATGTGGTCGCCAGGCGCACTAGAGGTTATTGCCATTGAATATTAAACCTTACCTTTTAAGCGTGGGGGGGGGGGGGGGAGGGAGTCCCTGCAGGATTTCGTCGAGATGGGAACCAGCCAGCTATTTGGTTGATAAGCTATGGCTGACACATTATGTACATTATAATGTATTCCGATTTGAAGGACCCTGTAGCTCAGAGTTCATAGTGGAGGATTTTGATAGTCGAAGCCCGCTCGCTCTATTTCGGTCATGGTCAGGCGATATCCTACCACAGGGATGCCTTGCTCATCTAGTCACTTGTACGCATTAAAAAAAAACGAGCTAGCCTTACAGTAGTTGCATATGATGAGTACATTTGATATCTCAGAAAAATAAATTTTCTGAGGTTGGTTTGATCTGGCAACTAACTTCCGTTGTATTTTACGAAATCACTGCCACAAATTGACAGAGCCTGGGAGGAAAGATATTACACATCAAGAAACACTAGATTAGTGCGGATGCAGAGTCGCGGTTTCCTCAAAACTTTTCCATTACTTTTCTCGATAGCGCTGCTAATCTACTAGTCAAGCAAGGGTTTGAATTCGTATACTTCCGCGTACTAATATTGTAACACTAGACTGTACAATCCCACCATTAGAAGCCCTAACACTCCTGAATCCTACAGCGACAGCCGTTAACCAACTGCGCGCGCACGAAAAGCCAATTTTATCTCAATTTACCTGATTTATCGGTTATAACCGCTATTGCTTCTGATGGCTGCTCATTTTGCTCATTGAGTGATCACCGTTTAGAGGTTGTGCCCTTTGGGGGTTAAATGGCTTGATCCCTGTTTCCGGGATGTGACGTAACGACTTTATAAACTGCTGTATTACTCTGTCAAATCTAGAATTGATACTACAATACTTATAAACTGCCATCAAATCATAGATATTCTTTGTCTTAAAATATGGTGTCTGTTCCTCCGGCGTTATCCTTACTTCTTATTATTTAGGCTACTTTACTAATATTTTTAGTGCATCTTGGGTTATAACTCATAATAGTACGGGAGGCGACGATGCTAAATGAGGATTTGCTCGAGCGTAATTGAGACCTATTGGGTTGCAAAGCTTAGATGATAAGAAGAAAAAAATGTTATATAATATATACCTTTTCAACGGTGGGGGAAGCGGCTATAGGCTTTTTAAAATGTAAAAAAAAACTGTTGCGTGGACATACTCGAGCGCGTCAGATATTGATAGCATCATGGTCCTACGTATTTTTAATAATGTAACGTATGTTAATCTGACCGTTTGCATGATGGGGATGACTGTACTAAAACGCCATTTTGACTTACTCGAGTGCGTCAGATTAAGATATGTATGGTTCATCTTGATGTCCTAGACATGCTGTCTCATAATCTGACGATTATCTAGAGGGATTCACTTAATCTGACAAAAAGCAATTTTTATTCTTTTAATTTTTATAAATAATTGAACTTTATTAGTTGAAAAGCTCAGGAAATAGCATGCAAATAAAAGAGTGTATATTTTTTTAAATATAATACTTGTATTTATAAGGAAATAATAAAAAAAAACTTTTTTTTATAGTTAATTGAATCCTCTTCTTATCGTGTCACTAGTTCTTTCAAACCAGTGTGGTGAAAGGATTTCAAGTGCGCCTCAAAGAGCCGCCTTCGTGCACTTGACACATGTTTTCGAATTTTTAGGTTCTATGACATGCCAGTTTCCTCACGATGTTTTCCTTCACCATTAAGCACGTGTTTTAAATGCACACATAATTCTTCTTGCACAGAAAAATCCATTGGTGTACGACCGGGTTCGCATTTAGGACCTTTGGATCGAAAGTCGAGGCACCTCCCACTCAGCTAACATGGCTGAATAATAATTATAGGCTAGATTCAATATTCAAGATGAACACGTGCTTAACGGTGAAGAAAAACATCGTGAGGAAACCTGTTTGCAAAGCAAATAAAAGAGTATCCACACATATCAGGGCCGTGACCGGGACGTGCTCTCGATGGAGCACGGCCAAAAATCGGTGTCGTACATTTTATATGAATTATGTTTTGAATTTTTTAGTTTAGATCTTAATACCTTATTTTGTTACATAAATGAGCAAGAAATTGGAATTTGTGACAATAAGTAATAAACTTTATCGACGAATTTTTGTTATTTCGGCTTGCGGAAATCGTCAGAGCAGCCCTCCCCTTTCTTTACCCCGCGCTCAAATTGTCAGATTAGTGGAATATACACTTTTAAGCATGTAATTAACCCACCCTATCTTAATCTGACGCGCTCGAGAAAGTCAGATGATCATTTTTTTTTTACTAATCTGATCCTTTATCCTGCACGGGCGGCCTTATCTAGGGGGCTCATATTTGGTGGAGGTACTTAACCGAGTACTAGGTATCCCCTGTATGTTAATTTGCCGCGCTAGAGTAACTCCCGAAATCCCCTCTTTGGCTCCCCTACCATAAGGTAACTCTCCGATGTTGGCGATCGCGACCGGCGACCGCACGACCCGGATATGTATGCGCGAGTCGCTCTACGTGTCGATGCATCCAACAGTGCTCCATATAAATGCAAATGTAAATGGACTCCCTTTTCCGCACTTGGACTCCTGTTGGTCCTTTGTGCGTCAGATATACTGACTAATAGTATAGCCAGCCTAAATCCGCCCAGAAGCACAGAAGTTTCCTGGGTTCTTCGCAGGCTTCGCGGAGTGACCTCGGGTTTTTGAGGATTCCTTCTCGTTGGTTTGCCACTCCCACGCATTCCAGGATAACATGGGCGGGCTTTTCCTCCTCGGTCAAGCAGCCTTTACAGACTGGGCTGTCTGTGTATCCGATGTTGTGCAGATGCTTGTTGAGCAAGCACCATAAGCAGTGGGTCGCGCAACCCGATTGCGTCGCGTATCGCGGTCGACAACATCGGTGAGCTACCTTTAGGTTCCTTTGTAAATGCCAAAGGGGTGGAATAAAGCCTTATTTCTTCTATTTTTTTCGTACTATAAGAACCAGTTAAGTAATATATAATACTAAATACTTTTTTTGTAAATACTTCATCTAACCATCTCGTAGCATCGTCCATCGATTACCAATTAAGATAACCATAGTCCAAAACTCAGCGCCCAACAAGATGGATTGTTCCAACTAATAGAGCTGTACCGATTGGATCTTGGATTTCCACAATTACGTTTCGTCACTAACCTATACCCCGCGGCACTGGGGCGGCTCGTGACCACGTTGCCCCACCGGTCATTACGGTCACCCACGACCAAAAATAGGCCTATTTCATACATAAACAAATTAAACAATAATGATAGATGCCATAGATCAACATGAGGACAGAAGCGATCTTGGTTCAGTTGACAGATCGTCTAAATGCCATTCTACACGAGCGGTTCTCCCGCTGTGGGAATCCGCTCGACAAAGCTGCCGCAGACCATCAAACTACACGGGACGCGGTTTATCGCTGTCTTTTGTTTAATTTAACATGGATCCGTCAATAATAAATGCCACAATGTTTGGAGAAAATTCCTGTGCAGAATGACGCGGTTTGACGCTGCATGCGGCGGTCGTATTTCTCCCGCTTGTGAACCGCGACGAGAAACCACGCAATGTAGTATGCAGCATACAAATTTGTGTCCAGTGCGGTTCAGAAGCGGCATCCCGCAGCGGGAGAACCGCCCGTGTATTATGATAAGTAAGGTAACGTTCAGCGAGGTCAACGTTTGGATACCGGCCGTGCTTCGAACGGCAAGTAAAAAAGTAGTGTAGACGCGTACTAAGAAAGGGATGTTGTGAATTTTGACACATACGAAGTTTTAGGTTGGTTTCAGCTAGTTAGTAAATACATATCTTTTTTCTTTTAAAAATATTTATTTAAAGTAACTAGTGCCCAGCCTTAAAATAATATGGCGGCACTTTGTTTTGAAGTTGGTTAAGATTTTTATTGCCTGGGGCCCTGATTTTTTATGATTATCTGTTTTGAAATCAATCGATTGGTTTAAAATTAATTGAAGTGGGCTTAAAGTTTAGCCTTTCATCGACAGGTACATGATCTGATTGAACTGTCAGAATGTTGTCAGAATGATCTGATCAAGTGATATTCAAGTTTGATCAAATTGAGTGGTTTATTGTGAGAGACGAGTGATTGAAGTGTATCAAGATTGATACTGTTGTGATGGGATGGGACAACCCTAATTAATAAACATAAGGTAAAAAATATATAATATTACTTGGCAAAAGTTTATTCCATCGACTTGCTAAGAAGACTTTGCAAAAAGAAAATATGAAATACTTGGGTTATGGACACTTGTGACAATTTGCCATCATTTTGCGTACCTTGTACTAGTTTTTTTAATACAGAGTTACTTACTAGAATACCTATTTTATGTGTAAAATTCAGTAATTTATCTTAATTAAAGAAGTGTCAATCCGTACTAAGACAGAAAGTATTGTGGTTCATAAAGCAAGCCAAATTGTGGGTGGTCAGTTTGTAGGTATAATTCACTCAGCTATTTAAAAAAACTAAGTACCAATTAGCTATTTTTAGCAAATAATAATGAGTTTTACACCAAATTGCTATGAGGTAAGATTTAAATCGCCACGGGTTGGTCAACAACACCTGAACTCATTTAGTGCCTACTTTACATTCCGATATCGCAATGCTACACTTAATGCTTTAAAGTACTACCTTTTGGGTAAAGCAACCTAAAACGAGAACTACGTAAATTAAATCTAGAACTATTTATAATATTGGAAACGTTTAGTTTTTTTTTTTCACTTCTCTATTGTTTATTTTTTATCTCTATCCTATTTTTTATGTCTAACAATGAAAATGACTAGTTATGTAGTTCATTTAACTTTCATATCACAAGGATGTATATAAGATTTATAAATACCGAACATTTATTATTTTGCGTTGCGAATTAACAAAATTCCTTTCTTTGAGCGCGTTTGCGCTTCTTGACGAATATACCCTCAAAATTTCAAGTCTCTCCGTCCAGTGATTCGGTGGGCGTTGCCTGTCTTACCAATAATAACGGACGAAAATAGAATAGAAGTAAAATTGACCTACTAATAATAACTAACAATATTTTTTTGGTGGATATCCTGTCACTACCCACTAAAATAAATACGAAAGTTTGAGAAGATAGGATAAATATTTGGTGCTCTCCATATTTATGTTGATTCGACGCGGGTGGTGCTACAGGCAGTAGCTCAATGAAATACCTTAGACTACTGGCGCTAACATGAATGTGACATTACAATTGAGGTGTCAAACATGTCAGGGCTGCCCCCAGATCTCAGCTGGATGTCGACAGTTGGATGTAGAGTCGATGAAATGCGTTGCAAATGACAAATAAATAGCACCGATCAAATCACAATTTGGATACTTTCGACATTGTTGCACTTTGCTTGTTTCAGCATTACGGTAATTTTTATTTAAATGAAAATATTAATGTCAACGTTATATGCAATCCTTAATTCCTTACCCATATACGTTCAACAACTGGGTACCCGGACGTACCAAAGAAAGGACGTACTATTCAGTACCAAATAAGCTGTGCTACACCGCGCACAATTTAAATTTTTGAGCTGCATAATAATTTTGAAATGGATTTTTGAAACTTCTAACCGTAAAATGTCTTTCTTCATGTACCTCTGAACATAAGCATGATCATGATACACTGAAACATAAGCATGATCTTTTGAAGGCGCCGCCCGCCCAGCTCTGTCCGCCCGCCTACGCTGGGTGATCAAACTGGGCGGGAACCCGGAAAAAGAATATTTTATATGATCATTCAGCTAATAAAACAAAGACTTTTAAAAGCCATTTATTTCAGAATTCGTTACACACTAACGGCGCCTTTAGAGATAAATTCATAATTTATACATTCAAAGCAAAAAACGACCTTCCTTCAACAATGCCTCGTTAGGAACTAGATACGAATATCATACTAATTTGATACAAATTAGTTTTTTGTGCCTATTAGCCATCGACTTCCAGACACACGGTGGATTTACTTCATTATACGGGTCATGAAGAATCTTTAACTTGTAATCCGGTCAATTTAGCTCTAAAAAGATGGGTAAGCTTGCAGTGATTCGGACAGAGCTGAAAATTGGTACGAATGTTGAGGACACCATTATCCGAATGAATGCAAGCTCGAATGTCTAACTTGACCGGATTATTGTCAAAACTAATGAAAATTACAAAAGAGGTATGTACATATATCCAGGGAGAATATACCTACAGGCGTAATTACAAAGAGGAACATAAATATTGATCAATCTCGCCAAAATATCTATAGTGATTGGGATAAAATTCAGTGTGGGTATAGTTTAGAACTGGAAAAGCATACTAGGCTAACTTTACCTTCGATACGACGTAGGTGTAGCAACGGACTAGTCATTCTAAAACCTCCTAGCCCTAAGGCGATTTGATATTTTCCTGCACCTTGATATCCTAGTACCTACTTTATGTGAATATCCTTGCGATGCTTTCATAAATGCGGTCAATGTTGAGTTCATGTTTATTTCATTGAAATGAGATATACATTATTGATTCTTAATATTCTAATTCTAAGAGATCAGCGTTTTATTGACTTGTTTGTAAATCATCGGGTTTGATGAAGTTCAACTTGATAAATTAATTCAAATGTCGAAAATCATTGATGCAAAATAATTTAATAATGTGAAATTAATGGACATTTGGCTGTAATAGACGTACAGTAGGAATTTCATGTAAATTACATGCTTTTGTATGAGGAAGCTCGTAGTTATTTTGACCAGGATGAATTATATTTCAAGATATAGGTAACTAATTATTTTTAATTGGGACTGTAGATTTTAATAAGGAAAATATTGCGTTATTACGAGACTGAGAAGGTTCACCTGAGACACGAAATTCACAATCGTTTCGAAACAAAAACACGACAATGCGAAGTAAAAAACTTTCCCATATTCGCGAGAATTGTCTAAAAAAATAAATAAAATGACGTCATTTTCTAACTGTTGTTTCACTTGACTTTCACTGTTTGAGCATGAGCACGGGTACGCGAGTAGGGTGAACCTAAAGTTGATAAAATTAGGACAAGTCCAGCTGCACTCATTTCACTCATTGGTCGCTGTATAAGGAAGTCTCTAATTTTCTATTGGTAAATGAAATGTAAATTTTGAGCTAAACATGGCAGCGTTATTAGCGCTGTGAAATCTGTAATTTTGTTGTTCTCATACATTGTAACTCTTTAGAATGACATCAATTTTAAATAAGATTCTACGTCAATACTTGCAAATTATTTTGATAAAGGATAAGTAAGTATATCCTGTATCCCTTTGTAACTTTCGATAGATTAGAAGGTCGTGTTGTGTCAACACATCTATGAATTAAATAGGCACTGTCACGTAAAAGTAATTTAAATGCAAAACAAACGACGTGTCCATATTCGTCACGCAATTTATGTAAGCCGCACCTGCTTCACTTTTTATGGATTTGTTTCACTTTTTTTGCGCCATGGTCACTGCGAGTTATGTCATATGCGCGTACGCAAGTAGACCGGAATGTGACACGCCCAATTTATTTAGCCGAATAAAAAATGTATATATCCCTTGCAATTCGCACGTAGGATCGCATATTTACATTTTTTTTTTCACAATCAATGCCCATTTAAGAGACGAGATAGACGTGTAACGTGGTTTGTTTGTAGAATGTTGTATGTCGAGAATATAATAGATATTTTTTTTTTACATTTTCTCACAACGACATCTAGTTCCAAACTTAACAGAGCTTGTGCTATCTATGGGAACGAGATAACTGATAGAATACTTAAATCCTTTTTTTTGTAAACACCCACCAGACTCAAAACTCACTCAAATATTTGTCCTGAAGCAGGAATCGCCCCGCGATACCGGGGAGGCACTCCAACATACTAACTTGCCAATCAATTAACTGTGTTGTCAGGTATAGGTTCTACCTTAAACTAACAAATATACATAAAATTTATCAAAACTATATAATGACGTAGATTTTTTTAACAAATTTTTAGAAACTCTAAGATGTTTCAAAGTGAACAAGCGGTATAACAGTGTTGCACTGGCCTATGCATATCGAAGTCCTGTGTGGTTCTAATCTGGTCATGGGCAGGCGAGACTTGTCTCGCTTTTCCGCGCATCATGGTCGCCCCGGGTTATGTCATGCGCGCGCGCAAGTAGGCCGGAATGTGACCACGTTTGGTAATTAGTCTGATTATTGCGTCGGTGTAGCGTTATACTTGATATTACTTACTTTCTGTAGGTTAGTGGGTGGTTGTTTTTTTTAAGGATTTATGTTAATTAATTAAAAGAAATATAATAATAATAGTAAAGATTTATTTCAGGCAACTTAATACTACATAAAAGCAATAGGCCCAGATATATATATATATCAGATATATATATATATATATACCTTACAGACTAACCTACATACAATAAATACACAATATAATTACAACATAATTAGATTTTTTCTTCGGTGACGTCATCCTGTAACGACGCTAATAATATATATATAGCTAAAATAGCTTCGAAATATATTTATTTTGCTGCCACAGCCCTCATCTTCTTTGATAAATCAGTCTCAAAAGTCGAGTTATTACACTAGCTATTGCCCTTCAAACCAGAGCACAGTAAATTGTACCTACATACAGTAATGTTGATTGAGCAGAGAATGTTCAAATCTACCACGCTAGATGTGAACAGTTCTGTTAATCACGTAGGGACCGAACAGCTCTATTCTTAATTTTCTGGACATGAACAGAACAGTCCCTTCATGCTACGAACCGAAAAGAAGCCAACAACATTACAAACTGAGAATCTAAAATATATAAAATTTTAAAAAAAAACGAGATCTTAAAATATAATCTACAACAAAGCACACCTACTCACCTCATATTACCATAACGGTAGAGCACCTGGCATATAATGACATAATTGGAGGTGACTGACCGATGAGCTGACCCGACCTTGTAATGACATCTTGAGCACCTTTTATGTATACCTACGTAAGCAGGAATACCGGTTGAAAATAATGTGTTCACTTAGTAATTAATATAGAAAAAAACTTAGCAAAGTTTCATTACAACAAAAAAAATCGGCTCCCTTGTATTCTGGGCTCAAAACTAATCTTGATGCTCGGGAGAAATATATATAACAAAATACCAGTTACAAAAAAATTACGTAGTTGAATAAAAATATAATAATCCAAATACCTTGTAGAGCAACAATTTATCTGCAAAAGGTTAATTACCGCGGTAAACATATATATAGAGTGGTTTCATTGTACATTGGTTCGAAACAGGAAATAAATAATAAGACCACAGATGAAACTAGCGTAAAAGGTTGCCTGTATGTAAGAACTTCCCATGAAGCGATAAGAGATTCTTAACCGTTTAAATACTTTTCCAATTTGTATTGTGAAAATATAGAATCGAACTGCGGAACTTGGCACGTTGGCTTACACGACAAGGAAGGAAGTTTAATCTTTCTGTTCGCTAGTTTTATTAAGAGCAGTAATTTCGTGTAGCTAGGTTTATTAAGACTAGTCTAGTCTAGCTAGACGATTTCACAAGATCTCTGTTAGTCACGGTACAACAAAAACGCAATGTTGTTTGACTGACGACATGTAAATTAGGCTCTGAGTCAGAAACTAGCAATGAGATGATGATCTTGTAGAAATAGGACGGAGAGAGGTTAAGTAGCCTTGCATTTTTTTATATTTAGACCAGCAATGTCTCAGTTACTATCTGCTTTACCGCAATTCCTCACTTTACGTCCCTGTTGTTATTCATCTTTCAAGAAATCTTGTTAAAATACCTGGTTAGGAAAATCGTTAGAGGATGGGTAGACTGACCTGGCTGGTTCTCTGAGCAGGTGTCTTGGCGCGCTTGGTGTTGGATGGCGTCGTAGGTTCGCTCGCGATAATCCTTTCCACTCTAGATGATTTTGATGGTGTTGACGCGCTACGGAACTCGGCGAAGGGGTTTGCGCGGTACGCGGCTGATTTTCATTCGTTTTGGTGATTTTCGAGGAGAATCGTATGAATGACGTCTCGACTCGTTCGCGGCAAGTTTCCAAGAGAGTGGTGTGTCGTTTTTGTCTACCCTCAAGGAATGGGATGATAGGTAGGTAGATATAGGAAATGTTGAGGGTACAAGTTATAAAAAGTTTGACGTATGAATTGTCAGTGTCAACAAACATGTTAGTGCTGTCTTTACGAAACAATACCCCTATACCTATATGCTTAGAATGCTAGATGCAACTAAAACTAGCTAGCTATCTAGGAATTCTGCAATTATTTCATTAAAGAATCATTGAAAATCCAAAAATCCAGAAACCAAAAACGTAATCTAGACAACAAATCTACGCAAAAGTCTTTATTTTTAATTGTTATGGCCAAGAATTTGTCTCTGCTCTGATAACGCTTTGTAATGAATTACGAAATCTGAGTTTACGGTAGGCACAATGCTGAGTTCTAATTACATAAATTCCAATCATAACTTCTGGTTAATTTACATACAGATTACCGGTAATAAAATGTATGATTGTAATAACGTAGTAATAAATGCTGTAATATGCAGACCGAGGAATTTTGGCGCGGCGACATGCTACAAGTAACACTCATTCAGCTCATTGGTAGTTAGGGAATTTCTAAGTGCTATGAGGTCGAGAAACGGGCTCCATAATCCGGGATATTAATATAAGACCTTGTAATGACCATACTTCAGGCAAATAAATATCATTTCATTTCATTTCCAAAAGTAAAGGAATTCTTTAGGCATAAGATAATTTCTTATCGTTGGTGCAATGAATCTGGATCGTAAAGATCTCCCTAGCGAGTAAAGTAATTGCTTAGAAACTTTGAGAGTTTTGTGCTAGTGTTAAGTGTTACTTATTAGGAACATACCAACACGATTGTGTTAGGTGCGCTCTCGCCTCCTTTGCAGTTCTTGATAAAACTTAGCCGTGAATCTATCTCTCTTTCAATAAAACTTTAAATCGTGAAGTTTTCTAATGAAGTTTGTCTCTTTTTTACAGATAATATGCCTAGCGATAGCGACAGGGATGGCGGCAGGAGCCCGGCCCAGGCCGCGGCTACAACCGGTGGCAGACAGCTATGACTACGATGCCGAGGCGCAGGAGCGAGCAGACCAGGTAACAACTGAATCATCTTACCAATATTCACACCTCTGCGTCCAAAAAAGGTATTCTAGACCAACGAGTACTAAACTGATATAATGACTAGCTCAATTTAGCCCATATTGGCCACTGACACATTTTACCAGCCACCTCTCCAAGTTGTAGCTTCTCATACTTAGATTTTTAATAATGATGGCGAAAATTTTTTTCAAAGAAAATCATAATAACGGCACGATGTAGGTCTTCAATATTTCTTTAGTTCGTCTGTTTTGGCCAGGTATAAGATTGCCGCTTATCTTTTCGACTGATTCACCTCTTCCTAACCTTCCAGGTGGTGTTGGTTCCCGCCGACCAGTACGACGCTATCTACCGGCAGACCGACCGAGTGGACGACTACGAGCGCCCCGCCCCCCGGCCCTCCTCCCGGTACAAGCCTCAACAGCAGCAGCAGCAAGAACCGAAGCAGCCTCCCGTGCAGACCTTGAGGAACTATAATAAAGTGAGTGGTCTAACACCATATGACGCATTATCAGTCATTTCCCCTGGATCTGTTTATCTATTCAGCAGGTTTTGTGCCAGGTGAATCCCCTGTAGTCCATCTGCAAAGTGAGTGGTCTACCACTATATAACACATAATCAGTAATTTTCCCTGGATCTGTATATCTATTTAGCAGGTTTTGTGCCAGGTGAATCCCCTGTAGTCCATCTGTCCCCGTAAAATATTAACAAAATTCTGATAAATGAAATGCCATGGAAAATTATAAGAGATGAAAGGCCGCCCCAGATACGACATAGTGGGTGTTAAAAATCCCCAAAACCTTCATAGTGATGATCCCTCTCTTTCTTTCTCGGTTTTATTGCTGATTGCATTCTATCATTCCAGGTAAACGACGACGGCAGTTTCACCTTCGGCTACGAAGCTGCCGACGGCTCCTTTAAGGAGGAGACCAGGGGTACCGACTGTGTAGTCCGCGGCAAATACGGGTACATCGACCCCGAGGGCAACAAGCGAGAGTTCACCTACGTCTCCGGAAACCCTTGCGACCCTAACAAGCAAGACGATGAAGACCAGGAAGGATTCTCCCCTGATTCTGCGGAAAAAGATGACCCCGAACCCAACTACCCAACCAGGCCGGCTGCACCACGTCCCACCACCCCCAGGCCGACTACGACATACTTCCAAAACGACTTCAGAGATGCGGACGAAAACGAAGCTGAAGAGGAACCTCTCCAGCACATCAGACAGCGAGTTGTCCAGCGCCCGCTCGCCAGACGTCCCACTTACCAGAACCAGCAGATCGCTATCACGCCCAGACCCGTTCCAGTGACCACTGCCAGGGCTCTGCCACCGGCGACGACCTTCAGACCGCAACTGGTCCAAGTCACCGCTAAGCCTCAACCAGCTATCCAATACAGCCCCGAGCCTCAGTATTCTCCATCCCCTGCTCCAGCACTCACCACAGCCAGGCCTGGACAGATCGACTTCGCCGCCGAATTCGCCAAGTTCCACCGAGAGCAACAGCAGTCCACAGCCACCCCTAACGGCTCTCCGTCCAAATCACCAGCTGCCCCCGCCCCTAGCGGCAACCCTCTGTACTCCACCGAGCTAGTCTACGATCCTTCATCCGGTTCTTACGATACTCAGTTGTACCAAACACTGCCTCAGACGAAAGGAGAGCTGAACTTGAACCAAAGACTGCAGCCGTACGTCGCTCAGCAACAGCCTCAAGCTCAAAGACCGTTCGTACCTTCTCCTCAGCTGCCTTCATCACAGGCTGGCGCTAGCGGGCCGTTATACAGGCACCAGCTTCAGAACCCTCAGGAAGTGTACCAAAGGCAGCAATCAGAGAGCCAGTTCCAGAATTCCCAGCAGTTATTCGCCCAGCAGCAGCAGATCCAGCAGAGCCAGTTACAAAGAGATAGAGCGGCAGCGAGAGCACAAGCCCAGAGGCTCTCCATTCAAGGCCAGGCTCCCGCCCCTCAGAGGGCGTCACCGGCCCCTCAGTTCTACTACGTAGCACCTCGTGGAGAGTCAGGGTCAACGGGACAAATAGACGCTTTCTTGAGAGGGCACGGAATCCAGTTTTAGATTAGGTAGTATAGATGTAGATAATTTACCAGTCGGTTCCACCCAGTTTGCGTAAGTAGGCCATATCACAGTTACGTACAAGTCTCGTAGTTGAGGACACAGGCAGGTTTATAAGGAACTGCTGGATTACTCTGTAAATTAGAAGCAAAAACAAGTAATTACGCCTACATGGTACAGCATTAGAAACAAAAACGCTTGTACTATTAACTTCAGGTACGCATTGTTTGAAAAGGCTCCAGATTTCAATCAAATCACCTTAGGACTTCATAGTGCCACGAAAACTCCATTTATATTAGGTAGTTTTAGATATTGTAAAGGTGAGAGCATCTTTCTCTAGCCAAAAGTTTTTGATACTCAAATCTACGAACTATCTAGTTTTCAAAACAAAAAAGAAAAATCTCTTACGGAGTTGATTAGTGAAAAGGGGCTCTAGAATGAGATACCCCTTTTCTAGGAGTGATGAGTGTAGAGAGTGGTTAGGCCACATCGTGTACAGTCTAATCAGTACCTTAAATTGTAATCTAGCTTATTTGTAAGTATAAAATATGTGCTCGATTTCCGTGTTGAATCACGACTCTGTAAAAACTTACAAATGACGTTTTGTAATATTTTAATTGTTTTATAAATAAATTATATTTTTTACATAATTACTTCGGCATTTTGTTGTTATTTCTACCATACACCTGATGACAGAATCAGACTAATTAATTATTTCGATGGCTTGCAACATCATTTATGAGACAAAATTTTAATAACTGCTAAATTTCACTACCGGCTTGCTATTCAGAGTCTGCAGGGCAAAGGCCTTCCTTCTTTTTACTCTTTTCTATCGAGGGCAACTGTCGACCAGCCTTCTAAGTGGGAGTCCAGTTAACTTACTTTTTTCACCTTTTAATGTCCCACAGCTAGATAAAGCTAGGCAAAGCCTCCCTCAACTAAAAACTGAAAATAGGTAAACTTCATTAGTGAAATACTACCTATTGTAGGTCTTATAAAGGCAAAAAATAAATTGTGCGGATGCGGGATTCCTATCACGTCAAAACTACTGAACCGAGTTTCAGTGGTATGGCTATATTTTACGTGACATGGGCAACATAACTACATTATAAGTCCTTTAAATGCTCATAGATAGAAAACACAGCCTAAACCACTGCATGTAGAGTCTGATGTGTCTTCACTAACAGAACCGACCACTGGTTCAAAGAAACATGCAATAAAATATATAGAAAAGTGTTTTTTTTTATTGTTACTTATAAGTAGAATACATTCAACCAGTGCCACTTTCCAAGTCCATATCACTTTTGAGGCATATACCTAAATATTTTCTGATAGACGAGCAGCTTTCGGATTAATTTAAAAGAGTGACATCTATCGCTCGTGCTTTGAACCACTGAGTGATAGAAACAATAGATACACAAACCACTGAAATTACAATGTTCGCCCACATCCGTGATAGTTTTATGTTTCTATCATAGATGGCGATATTTCTTTAGGAAATCATGGTAGGGGAAGGAGAAGGTCGTTCAGCTACAAACTGTTAATTAGTTCGGACAGCTCGTCGACCTTCCCCTATGATTCTATGGTGATGTACAATTCATAGCCTAGGATAAAAAAAACATTTTTTTTATTCGATAGAACATAGTTTACATAGTAACTACAAGTGTGTTGTTATAATAGTTATTTGTGTATTATATTCTACCATTTATGGTGTTTCAATAACGCAAATTAAAAAATATAATCTCGAGATCTGCCAGAATAAACATAGTTGTTACTAAATAACTTAATAAACTTAGAGCAGGCCTGACTGACTAAATGGCTGACAGACAACGCACAGGCCAAACCACTGGACGTAGTTACTTGAAATTTCGATGGTATGTTCGTCAAGAGCTGAATGTGCGTAATAAGAAAGGAATTCTTAAGATGTTTTCCTTCACCGTTTAGGAGGTACTATTGTTACAACACTGGTAGAAGCTGCTCACCTCATAGATAATACCTACCGACCCTCTAGTGGTCTTCACAAGTAAATAATTTTCTTATAACTCTGTGGATAACGTAGTGGGTTGAAATATAATTAATATGCTTAAGATGTTATAACTGTTAAATAAAAATGTATATTGCAGCTGTTTGTTGTCCCAATAAATAAAATTAAAATTAAAATTCTGTTAATTCACAATGCAAACGGAGCTCCAGACATCAGCTAGTTCTTAATAAATCTGTCTAAGCTAGGCTATCTGACGCTAATTATTGCAAATGAAAGTTTTCACCTGCGAGTTACACAATGCGATAGTCATCGTAATTACAATGATCTGCGCATGCGCATGCAGTTTGTATGACGCAATACATTTGCATTTCCCACCCTCTTGCTTGAAGACTGTGTCATTTTCTTGTCAGCTTTACTATGAATTAACAAGTCCCTAGGTGAGAAATAAAAAAACCCAATGGGGCATGATGTAGGTATTGGTTTTATAATCTATACAATTTATAAAATAAAAAGGAAGTAAGTAACTTTTGTGAAGTTTAGGAGATTTTGCAATAAAAAAATTGTTTGCCTAAATACTGTGTCCAAATTAACGCAGCCATCAAAAATAAATTAAGTCCCAACAAGGTAATGCAATTTGTAAGACAATAATATATACAATCATATAATCGTAACAATGATACCTTTGTTCCCCGACAATAGCTCCGTAGGATACCTTATAGACAAATAGTCCTTTCTTCCCACGGTATTAAATAATGACCATTCAAAAATACTTCACACAGCAAATACAGAAGGGCCCTTGTGTAACTCAGAAGTCTTATGAGTAAAATATTAGCAAAATTCAGTCTTCTCAAAAAGGCAGAATATTACGAGAACAATTTCGTCTGATATTCTAGAGAAGTCCAAACCACAAGCTCCTAAAATGATCTAGATTGGGCAAGCTTCTACTGAGATCTGCAATTAATTTAACCGTTGCCCAAAACCTGACAACAAATTAGAATGTGACATTGAGCAGCAAGTACCGTGAGAGCAGACACCGCCCCTGCATTAGTTTACTGACAAACAATAGCATAATTAAAGCCACGCATCGCACCATAAACCTAGCCTCTTCGGACCTCACAACTAAGTACTAGTAACTCACTGTCGCCACACTTAGCTATTTACAAGCGTCTGGACAATTAAACAATTGGGATCTTACGGCACAAATAGACGCGAGGAAAAAAAGATTTTCCGTTTCAGATAATGAAATGACAACAATGGTGGTGGTTGCGCAAGGTATTCGCACGGAGCCTAGTGGGGCTGGATTCGATATAGGGGAGTGTGGTCCGCGGGCGCCGCCGGAGCGCAGATATGCCGCTGCGGCTGCTCTAGCGAGATGCTCCTACTCGTGATCCTTGTGTGCCTTTCCACCGCCTCCGCCGCCAACACCACCACCACCACCACAACCAATAAACCTGATACAACCACAACTGCCAAAGAACTCCTTAAAGCCAGTGAAACAGGAGACCCGTCCAAAGTTGAAATCGTCAAACAAATCCGGAGGCTCAACGAAGATGGGTCTTACACGATCGGATACGAAGCAGACGATGGAACTTTCAAAATTGAAAGCCGCGATGTGCAAGGAAACGTGAAAGGAACTTTCGGATACATCGATCACGATGGGGAGGTGAAGCGCGTTACATATTCCTCCTCAAGTGACAGCACGCCAACACCAGTACCAGTTTCCACCAGCACAACTCCAATTCCTCCCGTCATGGTGGTAAGAGTGAACAAAACTGTGTCATCTACAACGAGAAGACCATTACCGACTGTTGTGTACCCTACCAGAGGCAGCTATACGACTAGAGGAACAGTGATCCAACCGATTCCGAAGCGGAGGTCTGGATCTGCATCCAGAACTATGATGGACATCTCAACCGAACGACAAAGACCCGACGAAACGACCAGCAATGTTCCAAACCTTCACAAAAATAAAGAAGATAATATTATGAAAATGCGAACTCAAATGCTGAAGCCAATGCCAGGAATGACGAGAGATGATCTGATCACAAAGCAATCAACGACCAAGGTACCCGTGACTTTTAAACCAGTTTACGAGCGTGATACAGATAAAGTGCCTGAGAACAAAGCGAACACATTTAGACGGGAGCTGACTTCCACCAGTCACAACCCTCACATGATAAACTTGAGGCAATCATCTGGTGATGATTCAACTGATGTCTACGGTAGTCATTTATCCCTTGGAACTGTTCGACCCCTATTCACTACCACAACTCCTCGACCGAGACTTGTGCCAATACATTCATTGGTGGCAGCAAGACAGAGAATTCAACAACAGTATCAAGATCAAACCCTCGACGATCAAGAAACAACAATAGAAGCGAGTACCGGCAGAGTGTTTGACCATCAAAGTGAAGTGACTTCCAACCCTGTGCCTGTCATTCATATCCCAGTCCCCAGGGACCCTGATGACCAGCTTTATCATCAGCAGCCCATCTATAGGCGTCCGCAAGCAACAGCCCAGTTTATGACCCGTGAGTACTTGAGAGATAACCCTGGTGCCCCTGTACCTATTGGAAACCAGCGGCCCTTTCTCCAGTATGAATACCAGAACAAAGTACTGGAGCCACAATACGTAAAGGAAACTTCCCAGCAATCTCAACATATGCCCGAAGCTGCTACCTCGGCGCCATATGATGTCAGACCTGTGACTAGGATTATACCTGTTCCTGTAGACGAAAGAGGTGTTCCTATCCACGGGTTTCAAAGGTTTGTGAATCCATACAGGCAACCTCAGCCATCCCAGCAACTGTTATACCAACCCAGATACGAGAATCCAGTAGAGGAAATGCAGCAGATATCTGCTCCCGTCAGCACGAGAGACTTGCGTCGACTGCTACAGATTTTAATCCACCGCCAAAACAAGCTGCAGTCTCTGATGGATCAGATGATGCCTGGTCCCTACCAGGCACTGTATAGACCTGAGGAGTACAGGTACCAGCAGCGGCAGTACCATGATGACTATGATTACCGATACGAGCCTAGAGATGCTTACTCCAACCAGCAATACGAAAACCAGTACGAAAGTCAGAGGTATGTCCCGAGAAGACGACTTTACCAGCGTCCTTATGATACCGATGGATCTTCTTCGAATCGCATTGAAGAAACACCGGAGTTCTTGCCACCAGAGATACGGGAAGCTTTGCTCCTCAAGATGCTGATATTGGCCATCAACCCTGACTTCATGCCAACTCAATCACCCCCTACGGAGCTGACAACGGCCGCTCCTCCAAGGAAGCAGGTCAGAAACGTGCAGATTCTAGGGGAAGAAGGGTCCACGGACCAGAAAAGAGCGAGGCAGTGAGGAATTGGCCGTAGATTTATTTATTTCAGTGATTGTAAGTTGAATACTCATAATGTAAATATTTTTGTAAGTTTGTGCTAATGAAATTGATTGCTAATGTTGTGGTTTTATTGTCCAATTTTATTATAAAACAATATTAGGTGTGTATGCGCGGCAAATTTTTCTTAGGTATAGCCAAAAGCATTTTGTCAGACATTTTACATAATCCACTGCACGTTACGGTTTTGTTACAACGATCTGTTCCATCAAATCATTCATAGAGTAGCTCAAGAACTACTCTTTCGAAACATTTATCTGCACCATTTTAATTATGTTTCTTACAAACTTGACTCCCAACAAAATGAAACATTGAAACAAGACAAACGACTTTAATTACTGAGTTAGCGCGAAATATGTGTATTGTAATGCCCCAAGGCTGTTCCCAAATATTGCATGAAGACAAAGGCATGAATGGCCTCCACGATGACTCTTGCACAAACGGGGAGACTGGCATGTGACAGAATTAGGAGCTAAGTAACCGTAGATCCTCTAAGATCATTATGTTCCAGTTTTTTTACCAGAAACCTTTATGGGTTATGCAATGAGCTGCTATTACAAAATAATTCTGATTTATTTTTGAAGGGAATATATTTTCTAGCCCGATTTTATCTCTAGCCGTCTCGATCACTAGATTCTGGGAAAATTATTTCCGAAATTCCCACTACCAAGTGCAGATTTTTATAATGAAAACTTTAGCGCATATCATTGCATAACCCATAAAGGTATGGGTTATGCAATGAGCTGCTATTACAAAATAATTCTGATTTATTTTTGAAGGGAATATATTTTCTAGCCCGATTTTATCTCTAGCCGTCTCGATCACTAGATTCTGGGAAAATTATTTCCGAAATTCCCACTACCAAGTGCAGATTTTTATAATGAAAACTTTAGCGCATAGCATTTGCATAGTCTAATTTTTTTTTTATAAACTGAATAGATAATAATAATTAAAAAGAAATATATTTCGTATTCCTCTATTCTTATCAATTATATGTTATCAAGTATTTTGCAAAAAACTATGGTAGGAACAATCTGGGAAAAAATCCCGATTATAACTAGTATAAACTGCGTTCATACTAGGTAGTCACAATCGGGATTTTTAGGGGGTAGGGACAATAAGAAATAGTGGGCTACAAGAGTAACAGCGGCAATACTATCAGTTTCTTAAATTGCATCCTATCTCTTACAAAACGTCGACACCCGGTGGAAACCACCAGGCCAGAATCAAAGAGATCATCTAGATTAGAATACTACAATAACTAAGCACCTAATTATACGATTGCATCAACATTATGTACCTACCCTACGCCCAAGTAGGTACTCACACACATAACATACATTACGCAATAGTCTGAGACCATACCACCATATGGCATATTTCCCATAACACAATGCCCACGTATGGGAACCGATCCCACGGCCCCGCACAATGCGTTTAGAATGTTTGTGGTGTAATTAAATAGATCGATCATAGTCTAATGTGCTTGACCTTGAGGTAGGCTTCCGTGTTTGGTGGTATTTAGAAAAAAAAATTACCGTAAATAAATAAATATTAAATAATTTTTAGGTGTTTCACACAACGCAATCAAATATGCGTATGAGAACCAGATAACTGATAGCATACGTATAATGTATATACTTACTTTTTTAATACATAGAAAACACCCGGACTCAGGACAAACACCGATGTTCAACCCTCAAATGTTTTTTGTATAAATTGAATAAGATTCATCACAAACTTGTTGGAGTGGCAACCGGTGACTCTGGGTGCCGCTTATCTAAATGCTAGGCTCGGCGACAAGTTTCACAATATTAATCATGGTTGATGATAATGATGTGGATACGAAGTGGAGATATCGCTCCGCCAACGTGCCATTCCGCCCAGCTTCGCTCCAGTGGGAACGCACCCAAAGAGTCAGGTGTGTGTTACTGGTAGTACTCAAACACGCAAAAACTACTGCAAGGATTGGAATTAGGTACAGGACATTATAATTACTTTTATTAGGATAGGTGGAGCAGGAGATAGCTAATAAAAAAAATAACTACAAAGTAAATAAGTCACCTAACAATCACAATTTAATCAAAAATACTCTACATATTTACAAAAATGAGATGATTCCTTACACTAATAGGACCCGAATGTGATATCATGAGTGGCAGCCGCGCCTCCCGAAGGCAGCGAGTATTCTTTCAAGAGCTGGTCAAGCATGGAGAAAGTCTGAGTGTTCCTGGGCTGTTGGGGAAACTGGTTGGGAGAGAAACGCTGTTGGGCGGGCGCTTGGGGGGAGAAGTCTTGGTACTGCGGTGCGGGCCGGAAGTCCTGCTTGGGTTTGTACTGCCGAGGGGCGGGTGAGGGGTCGAAGTAGTTGTCTTGGACGGGAGCAGGCGCTGGTGCCGCGCCAGAGAAGAATTGAGGCTGGAATTAAATGAAAGTGAGTTAAAATTTGTAAGGGTGGATAGAGCATGTTATAAAAAAAAAGTTGTGAAGGCTGTAGCTAGAAGTTAATTTTCAATAAATAAAATAAAAAAATCTGCTATAATCTTCGTAGAGTTCACAAATTTTTCGTAGCCAGTAGCGCGTTGAAGTCTTTAACTTGTATTTTACCGCAAATAAAGGGCGTTCGGCATTCCTAGCAAGTTACTATCGACATGACTTGTCTACGGGTTTTTTCTGCCTAATGTAGTAGTAATCTTTAGTTTTGGAAGACTGTTTGAAATCTAGGAAAGCCATTAAATGTATTGTTGATAATTCAATTCAATTCAAAATAAACAAAACATTTCACTTAGGTCAGTTATCGGTAATTAGAGGCGATCATGAACTGTTCCAGCCACAGATATAGATCTAGGGTTCGAGCTATGTCAGGCTGCATAGAACGCTGAACCAGGTAACCACTACCTCGAAAGAGAAGAGTATGAGTAAGAAAGAGAGATAGTGACTTACCTTGGGAGGAGTGGGTGCCGACTGAGGCGCTGGCCTGTACTGAGGCTGGGGCGCGGGTGTCGCGGGTCTGTATTCCTGTTGTGGCTGTGGTGCGGGCCTGTATTGCTGTTGCGGCTGCGGCGCGGGCCTGTATTGCTGTTGTGGCTGCGGTGCGGGCCTGTATTCTTGCTGCGGCTGCGGTGCGGGCCTGTATTGCTGTGCTGGGCGGGGTTTGGGACGCGGGGCGGGGGCGGGGGCTGGTTCGTCGTAGTCGTTGTAGTCCTGTTGTCTGTACTGGTTGCGACTTCCCTGTTAGAGAGTAATATAGACTTTTAACATAATCTAACCGGAGTCGCGGGTTCAATTCCCGCTTCGGGACAAACATTTATGTAATGAAAATCGGTGTTTGTCTTGAGTCTGGGTGGTTTCTATGTATTCTATGTAGGTATATATTTACAAAAAAAAAATATTTAAGTATTCCTTCAGTAAAATAGTTACCATAGTACAAGATTTAGTTTGGGGCTAGATGGCGTTAACCGATCCTGTAAATGTCCGAAATATTTATAAAAATCTACGTAAATATGAGATTCCTGATTGTGGACTGCAGTGGCTAATCTGGAAAATACTGAATAGGCTCTCTCTACCAAGGGAGAGTTAAATATTATAAAAAGCCATTCTCGACCCATGCCTCTTGCCTTCAATACTTACATATTTGGTGTTGATATTTTTATGCTGATTATAGTTGTCGAGGCAAGTGGCTTGTGATGATAATTAAAGTATGCCTAGTATCTATAGATCTGTAGTGGTCTTGTAGTTTAAAAATGCACACCCACACAATTCATATTATCAGTATAACGTCAGTCGCACACACCTTATCCATTATAGGTCGTCAGGACAAAATAGATAAGGTGAGTGCGATAAATACCCGTTACAATCTAATAACTTTTGAGGCTGTTGTTACCTGGTTTTTAGGTTCCCTGGTGGACTCATCGACAAGTGTAGGTGGCGCTACAGTGATACCCTCGCCGGCTGGCTGGAAACCGTACTTGTTGGCTCCGTACTCGATCACGCGGACCTGAAGTTGGAGAAAGTACATTTTTTTTAAGTGAAAAGTTTTTTAGGTGCGCTGAGAAATTTATTTTGTGGTTATTGAATGAGACTAAGCCGCCAGGCTCGGTTATGTAACCCTCGTTCGGGTAAAGACTGTGTGTAAAGACGGCGTGATTTTTTTAATTCTGTTTTGTGGCACACATGGTTTTTTTTTCTCTAGGCCGCTAAACGTGTCAAATTACTACAAAATCTTATGCTTGATAAATTGATCAGGTGACCAGGCGATAACGTTACGAAAGTTTCTATCTTTACACCTTCATCTACTGTGTGGAAACTGTTATGGGTCTCTCTCAATGGGGTTTTAGTCCCGCGGCCAAAGGTAGCGATTTATCTAGGCTTGCCGAATTTTCGCACCATGCTATGGTCAGCTTTTTCAGCGGCTCGTTTGCTGCTGGCCTTAGCTACCCACCTTGCCAGTGTCATCCTTGTACCCGTACTTCCCCTTGACCTCTCCGGCCGGGGACTTGGTCTCGATTTTGAAGGAGCCATCCGCTGCCTCGTAGCCGTATGTATAAGAGCCATCCTCGTTGTGCCTGCAATTACATGTTACAGTTTTAATACTCTAAACCCAAAAAAAGTTCGAATCCTAGACTAAAGAAAAATGGAAGCAGGTCAATTTTCGTTTAGTGATCTCATCAAGCTATTTATTCTCTTCCTTGACACGCCACTTAACCCGAGTCCAGCTCTACTCATCCGCGATGATCGTGCGCAGATCATCGTTTTAGCTACGTACGTAGGAAACTACGCTTGCCCAGACACGGTTACTATTCAAAACGTTTACCTCAACGGTTGTCCGTTCTTCGGCAGATATGGCCGACCTACTGTCGCATTTGTATGTTATCTGAGTAATCATATCATCAAAACTAAAGTAATATCTACAAGGATTGTGTCAAAATATTTCTTTTCTAGGCTTCATGTCTGGTGCCAATAAATAGTAATGTATCGGGAAGGGCTCTAGATACTGTAATACAGTTTATAATAAACAGGATTGTACCACAACTCTTCTGTGCAGTAAGGTAAAATGTATAGTACTCTACCATAACATTGCTGTATCTAAGATATTCCATAGAGAATAAGAGGGGGATCTTTCTAACACAGGTTTATCAAACTTATCAGAAGAGCCTCCAAACCTTATAATAAACTACATGTAAATTTTGAATAAACATTTTTGATTTTTTTATTTGATTCTGTATGTTTTTTTGTACGATATAAACAATTTTGTATTTTTTAATAGCTGAGGGAGACTCTAGCGCAGATACTCCTTACCATACTACAGCTGCTGCTCGTGTGGTATCAGTTTCAAAGGTAGCTTTTGTAATTTTTCAGGTCATAAACTATACGCATACCGAATCGCACTTCAATCGATTCAGTCGATTTGGCGTGATTAAGAAAAAAAGAAAATACCCGACTGGGTAGAAGGAGGGTAATGTTTTTCTAGTAGTTACCTGTTGATTTGCTTGAGGATAGGCACCGGCGTGGGCGCGTTTTTAGGCTCTGATGAGGCGATGTAGCGCGGCGCGCGTTCTTCTGCGTATTGTGCGTTCGCACACGCCACTACGCAAAT
This sequence comes from Lobophora halterata, assembly GCA_932526365.1. NCBI lineage: Eukaryota > Metazoa > Arthropoda > Insecta > Lepidoptera > Geometridae > Lobophora > Lobophora halterata. Next base: position 10,842,731 of record OW052007.1, on the reverse strand, counting down.
CACCACCGCCTGAAAACAACATACATTGATTCACATTTTTATTGTTTGGCGAGTCAACATCTCCTGATGGATTGTATCGTCATCATCATCATCCGCAGCCTGACTTGACCTGTTGGTTATAGGCCTCGCTCTGCTCTTGCCATTGTGCCCGGTCCTGTGCTAAGCGGGTCCAGGTTCGACCCTTGACGCTGGCAGTGTCGTCGATCCATCTCGCTGCCCAACGTCCAAAACTTCGCTTGCCAGACCTCGGCCACCATTCTGTTAACGCCTTGCTCCACCTGTCATCACCACGTCTGACCAGGTGTCCCGCCCAACTCCATTTGAGTTTCATGATATGTTTCCTGTAAAATCCGTTCTCCATGTCCTGAACCTTAGTTCGTTTTCGGATCTCGATGTTAGGTCTTGTGTGATGTCTTGTGTAGAAGATGTTAAATGAAACTCGCGTTGTTTCTAATTTGGGATTTTTTAGTTTAGCTCTTAGTTCAGAACTTGAAAACTGACTAAAATTAAGTTATATTTTTACTTTTGTGTAGAATGTAAGCGAATTTATTACTAGATTTTATTTTCCATGTAGGTATTGTTTTTAACCAATGAATATGCGTAAAGTAATGCCAGAAATGGTGAATTATTGATAACCATTCTTTCGACGTATATATTATTTGAATGGAACGAAAATTGATATTTTATGATAGGTAGGGCAGAAACCGTATGTATATATTCCTTTTCCATCTGAAGTTACCAGCTTTTCTGATGTTGGATTCTTCTAGCCACAATTTTTTAGATACGAAATGAAACCGCATTAAATGGTTTATACTCGTAATATCATGATAAAAGTAACAAGGTATTCACCCTGAGATTTACATTCACCGCCTTACCACAGAAAATAATACCACGCACAAAGCCACACCTATACAAAGATAAAAACCACATTCTTGTAATGCTCATAAAAATACGAGTTACAAGTACACCTATTTGAATCGAAATTAAATTATTGGCCTGTCTGAAAGCAATTATTGTCAAATGTCGTGGTACTAGTTGTAGTCTTAAATATTCAAGGTAGTCTGGTTTGCGTTCAATTGGCTCAAATCTGGTGTCTACATTGTTACTTTAAATTATATCCTGACACTTTTAAATGTATATGAATTCTAGCGCAGCAGCATGGTAGTTCAGAAATAGCGTATGTCTATTTCCTGCTTATAATCTACATATATCCATACCATATATGTATTTTTATGTAAATATTTTATTGTTCTTTCTTTTATAAGTAAAATAGATTTTTTAATGTTTGTTTTAATATAATATTTTTGTTAAGCTCTCAATTGCTAAAGAAGGCGTCACTGCTCATAGGCCCGGGCTGAAAACCAGCGTTGTCCTGCCTTCTCTAGGTATCTAGATTGCTGGGTACCTAGGCATTTCAGGACGACAATATGCTGAGACCGGACCTATTGGTCTCCATGACTTAAGGCATACCTAGTTATTTATGTTATAATGTTTTATGTACCTGCTTACATGTGTAGCTATACCTTTTTAGAGGAGCCAATAAACAAAGTTCTTTTCTTTATTTTTCTTTTCTTTCTAAATAAACCCAGTAGTTTTGACGCGTTTGAAGAAAGAAAAAATTGGGCCACCTATATATAAATAATTAATATACCAAACGATCTATAGGTAACTCAACTGCTCCAACTCGATATCCAATAGCAGCTTGCCTGGCACTGGTTGCATTGTCTTTTTGTATAGCAATGCTTATTCTAATGAATTCTACAAGAATTACATGAAATACGTGATCAACGTGTGGTCTACGTCATCGCTGCAAAACGTCTACGAAAACTCTACGTACGAGTAGCATCTACGTGTATCTACGAAATGTCGTCACAAATATGATATAATTATTCATCCTGCATAATCTTTTTTTAATTATTATTCAATTGTAGAATAAATAGATAGATAAATAAATTGGTGTTTTTTTCTCAAACACGTAAACACTACGGAACCAATTTATAAATTAGGTAGGTACGTATTTGCAAATAGATGAAACACGAGTTAGAAGTAATTTTAATTTTAATTTTAGCTTTTCCAACATTTAATTGAATTATATTACGTAAAGCTGGGATCCGTGACAGATCTTTAATATGTCTGCAGCCGAGCAGAACCGACACCTATTATATCTTTGACACATAAATCTACCAATGCGTGACCTTATGTAATTATGTCCTCACCTAACATAATCATAATTTTGTAAATTTGACCGAAATAGCAACTAGTTTATCAAGCAAAAAGTTATTTCATATTGAAACGGTGTAAAAGGATTGATAGAAAATGGAAAACTTTATGAAAATCAAAGATTTAAATGAATGAACAAACCTTTATTGCACTTTTACCAAAAATAAAATGGTAAAGCATCGAAAGTTTTAAGACAAGTAAGAATGGGTCGTTCTCAGCTGTATCCATTGTACTCGAAAAAAATATTCATATATTGATTCTCATCGGCTGCAAAATTTTTAGTACCTACCAAAAAACAGTAGATCAAGAGCAAAAAACAAAAAAACTACGCGCTTGCACTTTTTGAAAAACATACCCCCTAAATGTAAAGTCTCTACTTTTAGTGGTTTGGCATGTGCGTTGTCTCGCAGTACAAAAGGTACATATTTCAGCGTACGAATTCGCACTTCCGCCTACACCGATTCAAAAGTTCATTCCCAAGGCCGCCTCACATCCGGTATTTCAGCTCAATCAATCAATGAAAGTTGCTCTGGCTTCCCGGTGGCGCGGTCATGGAGGTGGACTGCTATTATAATCAGCTGCACAAAGGATCGAAAGCTGGTGTTTGGAGGCCACGGGACACCTCTCACCGCCGTTACACTCGTCACAGCTGTTATCAATATGAAGGGTTACTGACGGGATTGATCCAAAATGACGACAAAAGTTTTAAGTTTTGGTGGTGTCCGAGTGGATGAGACCCTTGCCTAGCGATCTGATGGTCGTGGGTTTGAATCCCGGTGGCAGTCATGCATAGATGGGTTTTTTCTGTCGAAAAAATCTATGTCTGCATCCCACGTTCTCGCAACGGTGAAGGAAATCATCGTGAGGAAACCAGCATGTCAAAGGATATAATAAAATAATGTTCTATTGGATTCTATGGCATGTGACATCCACCAATCCGCATTGGGTCCTCGTGGTGGATTAAGACCCATTCGCTCTGAGAGTAGGCCTGAGTCCCAGCAGTGGGAACGTTATAGGCTGATTATGCTTTTGCATGCAAAAGGAGCCTCTTCGAGGCGCACTTCAAATCTTTTCACCACATTGGTTCGAAAGAACTAGTGACACGATAAGAAGAACCGACTTAACAAAAGGAGAAGTTATTTATGTAACCTCAAAAATTTGAAAAATATAGGAACGAACTTTTTCTTCTTATCGTGTCACACTGTCAGTTCCTTCGAACCAGTGTGGTGAAAGGATTTCAAGTGCGCCTCGAAGGGGTTCCTTTCGAGCACTCGACACATGTTTTCGAACTTTTAGGTTCTACAACATGCCGGTTTCCTCACGATGTTTTATGAACCACCTAAATTATGAATATTTCGCATCATCTTCGGACTAACTACAGAGATCTGGGGATAGGTCTGATGTTAATAAATCGAAATTTATGTTTAGGTATAAATTTTCCTACGAACCATTACAATCACGCACTTCAATCTCCTAAGCGCCCCTGAGCCCATTTAGTTCATTTAAATACTCAAAAAATCAAAACATAAGTCAAAATGACAGCCCTACGTGACATTTCTCGAGGGAAGCCGCGGGGTAGGTGCGGTTGGTGGGAGCGGTTGTCTTTATGTTAGCCGATGCGCTTCTGACGAGTAAAACAATATGAACTTTAGTATCGTGACAATTGCACTCAAAATATCGTACTTAGATTTGCTACTTTGAAAAGAGTTCAGCTTCTTTATGTAATAATATTATTTATTCTTTGGCCCTACTCCTGCGTATATTTGATAACGGTATAGCAGCGCACGCAATTCTGCAAAATGATAAATAAGCCTGCCTTACGAAATATTTATATCGGGCACTGCGCTTGAAGGCTTTAACTTTAGGCCTTATTCACACCGGGATGGCAGCGGACGGCAGAGAACTTTCAGTGTTAAATAATTTAAACTTTATCTACCTCTTTAAAAAAGACCAGTATTACAGGTCCGCTGAAACCTTTTGGTTGCTTGCTTTGCGGCCCTTCGGTACTGGTCTTATAAGTATGTAGATAATGCGCTGCCATCCCGGTGTGAATTTAAGCTTTAGTTTATAATAATATATTACATAAATAAAGTTTATTTTATTATTAGAAACAGCCCAGAATCATGACGCTGAAAAACATATTTCTCCAAGGTGCGTGGGATCGGGTGATTTTAGTTAAATGTATTTATTTTGTTTTTGTATTTATGATAAGAAAGCCTATTTCATTTTATCCATGTCTTAAACTGAATAAACTTTCATCTTAGGTAAATACGCACATGCCAAACCACTAAAAGTAGAGACTGCAGCCCAATCAATTTAGTAATGATTTATAAGACACATCTTTCGCTGATTTTATTTGTTGTACATTTTTTTGAATTGTGACCTTCTTTAGCACTTTATTTTGCGGGTATTAAATGAGACTGAGCCATCACGCTCGGCTATGTAACGGGTAAATTATAATCGGGTAAAGTCGGTTTGATGAAGTATTCACTTTGGTCGTATTGTCATACGCACACACATTTTGTTTCAATACAGCAATAAAGTCTATCTATATATCTATCAAATAAATAATTATAATAAAAACCACACTAATCTGCACGCTATCTGCACTTCGATTCATAAATTGAGGTCAAGTTCTTAGCGAGGCTGAGTAAGTACTTACTAAAGTTTTGGTAAAAAATATCGGTGTGAAATAATGTCAATAACTTTGCAACAGTAAAATTATCGATTTCACATCGAATCAGTCACAGACAGACACACGGACACACGGCTCTCATTACTCCATGCTTTTCAAACATTGCCAATCGATATTGAAACAGAGTAAGGAGATCGGATTAGCTATGGATTCCATTGGTTTTTTGAGTTGGTGAGAATGGATGGATGAATCTATCACGGTATGGAAATAGTTTTTAGGCTAGCTTAAAAAGGAAAAATACTACTTGTCCTAGTTCTTACTCTATACCATGAGATCGAAGCGATGGGCAGCAGGGAGTAACTGAAATGTTTTATCGTATTAAAACCCCTGTTAGGTTTCTGGATCTAGATAGTATGAAAGATTTAGATAAGGTTTAAAAGTAGTAGTACATTCCATGCTCTATTTTACGTTAATTTATAAATAGTATTTGTAGTGGGTGTGTAAAGATTTTCTTTGTTAAAAATAACTATTGTAACTTTTTTTATACTCTTGATTAGGATTAAGTTTTTACACTCTTATTGAAACTTTTTCATATCACAGTCACCAAGTTGATTTCAGCAGGTAATTTTAATCAACCTTGTTCACAATTCTCGCCATTTTTCACAATCATGCTTACGGTTCACACTTGAGTTCATACAATTACAGTATAGCTCGCTTTATCACTCTTACACAGCTCCACCCACTATCATTGCACCACTGAACAAGTTGCATTAAGGTTATTAACACTTCATACCACTTTAATTATCACACAGTCGAGTAACAAAGGAACCACAGACGTCACTTATCACATGGTTAAGTTTCACTGGTTAATAAAGTTAGAATAGTTGCTGAAAAAAAATTACATTACGAAACATTCAAATGAGGAGTTTTTACTGATAGCATTTGACTTATGATCCAAATTATAAAAATATCTAATACACTAAAATCAAATTATGATTGCAATCAATTTCTCCCACTATTACCACACAATAATTTAGTATCAAACATTTCAAACGGAAATCTATGATTTAAGGAAAGTACCAAAAGTACACCTAAACTGGAAACTATGTATAAAATAATCAAGTTCTTATCCTAACTCACTAAATACCCTGAATAAGTACGTAGGAAACACCCAAAATCTTTACTTCACGGAATAAACTTGTTTCTCAACATATTCATCTCATCATCAAATGTATCGGTATCGGCACCCAAAATCTGTTTTATTTGATTACTAAATGTATTTTAGAGAAAATATTCATTGTTTATTTCACTATTATTTTTAATTAAAATTGTAATTGGACATACCAATCTCGCAAACGCCGCCATGTCGAGAAGTCGGAGGCGCGGCGCGGGCGCCGGTTCCTTATATAGCATCGCCGGGGCGGCCTTTCACTGCGGTACTCAGTTAGGGGATGCTGCAGGCACCGAGGGAGGCATCCCCTGCAGGATGCCGTCTACATGGCTATCATCATCATCTCCCTGCCCTTATCAAACACTTAGCTGAAGCTGCCACAACATGTCTTCTTCTTCCATTCGTCTCTATCAGCCGTCATCTCTGAACTCACGTTTGTTCATATCCTTTTTCACATAGTCCATCCATATTTTCTTTGGTATTTCGTACTTGTTTACTCTTCTAGTGACTTGGCATTCATCCCTCCGGATCACATGCCCATACCACGATATAATCTACATAATATAACCGTCTACATGGCTATGATAAAGATAAAAATATTTCTTTCTTATAGGTGTTAAAGTAAGCAGGTAAAATGACAAGTTATAACAAAAAACGTTTTAAAAGTAACACGATAAGTAAAAGTACCTATAAAATAAAATTATAAAATGAAACTATAAAATGTTAAGACTATTTAACTACTTATACCTACTTATTATTAATTATTAAAATCTTTGTATTTTGTGCTGAAAGTTTTTCTTTAATCAAGACCCGAATCAGAAGAATCTTCGAGTACCTCGTTCTAAGTAACAAGACTTGTAATTAGATACGATGGATACCAACAAAGTGTCAGAAATTCTGCCACAAAGCAGTAATGTGTAAGCATTACTGTATTCCGGTTTAAAGGACACAGAAATGAAAATGCTGGGCTTTTGAGACTGACCATTAAAACGTATTAAAGTGGACGAGCGCAATTGTGGCAGTGTTGAATGCCTGTGTGAATCATATTATAATCCAATTTAACTGCTCATATCGGCCACAAGGCAGCCGCCGCGGGAATCAAACCTGTACCTAATTTGCTACAGCTACTCGTCCACCATTCCTAAGAAGTCACTGCATTGCATTTCCAACAGGTAGACCTCAATTAATTTTCTCTAGGCGTTGAACTTACCTGAGCATGAGACGCCATGTTTATTCATCGTTTATAATGTTAATTCATCAATATATATAAAAGTCTTGGTCCTGACTGACTGACTGACAGACAACGTACAGGCCAAACCACTGAACGAGACTTGAAATTTGGAAGGGGTGTTTGTCAAGAGCTGAAAGTGCGTACTAAGAAAGAAATTTTGAAAAATCGCAACGCAAACGAAGTTATGAGCGTCTCGGCTAGTCGTTAATACGAGTATGTGGTTTGTTTGATTTTCCGATCGCGTACTGTGTTGTAACATAAAGATCTATTGACTTGTTGGACTAAATAGCAATGTAACTAAAAATTTTTTTTTGTTTTTTGGTAGAGTCACAGAGAAATTAGTAGAAAACTAGAAAATAGGAGGTAAAATACATTGCTATGATAAGAGTTAATGCAGTCGACATTTGTAAAACTAAAATTTAATTTATACTGAGATCTCATGGTTTGAAAGATAAATGGATGGCAATTAAATGGATGGCAATTAAATGGATGTCACATTAAAACTACTACATTTCAAGGAATAGTTAATGAGCTAAAAAAAAGACATCTATAGACTACTTTTCAGGTTTCAGACTATGTTTCAATAGAGCAGCAACAAGTGCAGCCGCAAACGCGCCACCGACCGACCGACGTATTAAATAATTAAATCTTTACATAGCATCAGCTCATATTAATATGTAGATAATAGAAAGCCTCTACAGATACCAAGACAAACCTGGTTAGGTTTTACGGAACATACTTATAAAACAAAAACATAATATGTAACCTTTTTGGGGTTTTGTAAAATTTTGTCAGAGCGTCTGGTCGAAGCGACGCCTGTTCAGAGGGCTGGCAGCTATCTGGGCCAAAGAATAAGCCTTGCTATACAAAGAGGCAATGCAGCCAGTATCTTCGGCACGCTGCCATCGGGTATCGAGTTGGAGCAGTTGAGCTACCTATAGATCGTTTGCAACGGTCTATGGGTGGCCCAATTGTTTCCTTTTGTAAATTTTGTAATATACCTATATATAGATTGTAGTAGTTAGCTTATGCTGTAATAAAAAAAAACCTTTTTGTAAATAAAATAAATACAAATATAATACTATAGCAACCGGTGGCCGGCGACCGTCAATATAAAACATTTTGTTATTGTATCGCATCGGTATAGTAATGGGTCGCTGTGGTCGGTGGTTTGCGGCGACCGAAAGTTGTAACTATTTCCTAAAATAAACAAAAAATATCTGCATAGGCTCTAGGCAGATAATAATAGAATCCATGATCATGACTCATTGACAGTTTTTACCATTCATTGATGTGTTGCGACAGTCGACATAATAAGAATGACCCTGGAAACGTATTTTCTCTGTGAAATCTAGATTCCTTGCGTGTCTCGGGCTTGGTAGCCCTTGCGACCTCGCTGAGGATCAGGCCTGAATAACCAAGTGTGCAGACTGGATAAATGTACTTGTAGTACATACAACTCGGGCGAATTAACATGACACCTGGCTAAATGACGTCTGTGCAAAGTACAGTGTGAAAATGGTGATGATAAGGTTTCGCAATAAGAGGAAGAAGAAACACGAAGGACGTCACGCGGCGCCGCGGGGGAAGCTTCGAGTTTCGAGCCAGGTGTCATATTAATTCGACCGAGTTATCTTGACGACACGATTGGTAGAGTGGCAAGCGTGTTGGACTGCCACGCCAGTGTCGCGGGTTCGATCCCCGCTTCAGGACAAACATTTGTGGGATGATCATCGTTGTTTGTCCTAAGTCCGGATGTATTCTATGAATATATTTGCAAAAATATACAAGTTTTCTTTCAGCTATCTGATTCCCATAGTACAAGCTTTACTTAGTTTTGGGGCTAGATGGCTGTATTGGATAAAATGATTTTTTTTTTTATTTTATTTATCTCCACTACGAATAGTCAGTCGAAATAGCAAGAGGCTTGATTCACTGCGAGGCGGAAATAAAACCTTTGTATTTGTATTGCCCAATTACTCAATTTTAGTACTTATCATCTATTTCTTCAACATCATATTTTTCCAACATCCATCGTCTTTTGTTGCGATTATATAGGTCCTTCTTTTTCACATTCTTCCAGAAATGCATGTAAAAATAAACTTGTGTGTGAAGTCAAAACGAGTGTCTCTGAAGTTGTCTGTAGCAGCGTAGTAGTGATTTTTGGGTGAAAATTGGGACTGCACCCTATTGCAAATTACTAATATTTGATTCTAAGACCAAGAGTCAAATTGTAGCTAAGTTTTCTAGATAAGTATAGCTAATGCAAAACCGCGCCTAAGCGCTGGACTCGTCCACCTCGAGCAGCATTCTTGGGCAAAGGTCATGCAGCACTGTCACTGGACGCCAGAGGGCACTTAGTACTCAGTCTACAGCCTAATCAAGGAAATATATGAAACTAGCCGACACTCAAAACTTTGTTTGCGTTGCGAACTAAATAGGTACTTAAAGAAGTAAGATTCATAATACGAGTCAATTAAGTTGTAGTGAGTGGTTTCGAGTTCAAAATTGGCCGAAACTCTTGTACTTATCCTAAGTTCTGAATCACTCTCAAATTCAAACTGAAACAAAATAATTTATTCGAAATAACAGTTAATAAACTACAGTTTGTCAACGAAAACAAAGTGCTCACACAAATGCAATTTCACTACACTTTGACAAAAGGATGATAATTTTGATACGTCACAATAGGGACACGCCACGCTCTTATTCACTGACACTTCATACACAATCATTCACTGGTTCGCCAGATGACAAGTTGTTTAACGCTTACTATACAAGCTCTAATTTGGCTGAAACTCGGTACTCTACTTTTCATCCCAAAGCAAGCAAGCGAAGTCGAGAGCGGTAGCTAGTCAGACACAAATGTTAAGAGTCCGCCTGGTTTTAGACGAGGAAGTGACATTTGGAGCTAAAGGGACACAGAATATGTGATATACATTACTACTGTCATTGCTTGGTAGAGTAGCTAAAAGGCAGAGGCATTATAAATTAATTTCTTTCAAAAATTAAGTGATTTTTTTGACGATGGATAAATGTATGTTTGAGAGGATTGATGGTTAGAAGAATGGATGATTGTCGCTCACTCATTCCGAAACCTGTGATGTTTAATTATGTAAGATGTATAAGTTACGTTTAGAAGCAAGTGAAGGGTAGGTTTAAAGCTTTTCACTATTCACAATACAAAGAAAAATTTTGAAGATATGATATTTGTTTATTTTTACCGTATGGTATACGGATGAACTCGAGGGCAGCAGTTAGTAACAAAAATAAACGAGCGAGCCTCACTAGCGAGTATTTACTTTTCTGAGGTTGGTACCATCTGACAGCCAACTTCTGTTACGCTTCATGTTACAAACTTCCGTCCCTTTTCACGAAATCACTCCAAAAGATTGCATGAGAGCTATGACTCGGGCGAATTAACATGACACCTGGCTGACACTCTCGCTCGGAACATGATGCGTCCCCGGCTGCCCCGCGCGGAGCTTTCAGTGTTTTTTCTTCCTCTAATTGCGAAGCCTTATCATTACTTATCATTACCAAGTATTATGTCCTGTAATACTTGGTAATTGTTGGTCTCTTCTCTATCAAGATTTTCCAATTCCACGCAGTACTTTGCACAAACGTCATTCGAGCCAGGTGTCATGTTCATTCGCCCGAGTAGTAGAGGAAAGATCTCATACATCAAAAATTCCGTTTTCGATAATATTGTTATTTTTCTCTGAGTGAGCTTACTCTACAAGGCGTGGTATACTACCACATAAATACACACGTCGCGTGCACAGTGCACGCCAATTTGAAGGTTCTGTGGTGGAACCGAGACCGTGACCTTAACTATCCAATTTAATGTTTAAATTCGGTTTAAAACTCTCTATGTAAAATATTATTTAATTGCACCCGCGGCACGCTGCCCTCCAGTGATGAGTTGGAGCAGTTGAGCTACCTATCGATTTCTATAGATCGTTTACACGGTTTATCGTTACCCCAATTGATTATTTTTTAGGTACATTTCCTAATTTGATAATTTCGATTTAATCGTTTAAAGACCCTTAAATACTAAGAAAAAAACCTAGGTATAACTTTCAGAATTTCATTTTAATCATTGGCTACTCATTTGTATTTTATTGTCGATGGAGTATATTTAATGGAAACGTGTATAAATAAATAAACTGATAAGATATTCTCAATAATTAATTTAAAAACCAAATTAATCAACTGTAACATTTCAGGGTGACCTTAGTAATCTCTGTACGCGCACTTGACATTTGTCATGGATGGTGCAATGTAAGAGGTAATCAAGAACTTAAATCAACCAAGATATTGATATGAAGACTTATGTATTAGATTCTTAGCAACTTACCATAGTAGCATAAGCATATAGCTACCTACACTACCAATTTTATATTACCAAAAAAAATTAAATGGGCAATGCAGACGGGGTACTACATTGCATATGTGCAGTCTAAATTTTGGATTTCTACAAAATGGCAGAGTGACAGCGGCGCGATTGCGGCGCCCGAGCCAAGGTTTTGCGAGCTGGCTCGAGCTAGGTACCCGGGTTTGCCAAACGATGAATTAAACTTAAATTATTATCAAATAAAGCTACTGCCTGACGCAAATCCATAGTCAAACGACTAACGGTAACAGTTATCCAATTTTAATAAAATTTATTTTGTCAAAAAATCTACCTAATTTTTTTGCCGTATATATGTTCAGTAACGGCAACTGAATATGCGTATTTTTTTTTCTAGTGATTAAAAATTGACCGTGTATAGACTAATAAAAAAAAGGATAAAGAAAAAGTCAAGAGCAACTAAAAAATACCCCTGGGTCTATATTTTCATGGTAGAATCAAAAAGCAAAAGTACATGTAGCTTAGTCATATATTTCGAGATAAATCCTAGATTGTCTATAGTCTATAGGAAGGTAAGTATGACGTCATTAACTCTGCAAAACATAAAGCCAGAAAGTTCAGTAATTCTACTAGCTATAGTGACTTTCGAACCAGAAAGCACTACTGCTAACCAAAAGGTTTGAAATATCCTTGCAAGAAAATTTTGGCGTTTCTTTGTTCCATACAGCATAACACAGTACTGGGCATGGCACCCACAGACCGGATGTAGAACGTAGAATGTTAATTGAGAGAGACAGCATTTCCTATAGTCAACCTGCTTTTGTAATTAGCTCATTTCTTCAAGGAACATTCCAGAGTTTTGTTGGTGAACCACGATCTTTATAAATACAATGATCCTGGAATCGGGATAAGAATCTTTAAAGATTGTATCGACAAGCATCTTGTATCTTGCAGTTGTCTCTATCTCCAACAGATGCGTGCCCAAATAGGCCTCGACATATGTTAGAGATAGGAGAGAGGCTCGTGGCGAATATTATTTTTTTATGTATAAACAAGTGACCAGATGAGCTAGGCTATTCCGGGCGCTCAGACTCAAAATTGAGCGGAACAATTCCCGATTGGCGAGGGACAATCAGGAAAATATATTCCCGAATGTTCCTATCCCCCGTTTTGTGACATGGCATGACCATGTCTTGCGTTTACTCGCGATGATTTCCTTTATAGGTTTCAATAGTAAAAACCTATTTGCGCATGAAATTTTGACACGACTATCATATTGCTAGGTAAGGGTCTTTTTGGTCCTTTGAGGTCTCACTCATCACTTGGATCAGTAATTATATTAGGATCATTGTTAAATTTATTAATCTCTGAGATCCAATTTTATGTTTAATAGCAACTTTTTAATTTGCTGCTAGAAGAAGAAAGACGAAGAATTTGCTGCTTACCTGTAGATGTAAATTATTTTTGCGCCAGGTGCGTAATTCATTGTAAATTTGCAAGCAATAACTTTCACAAACACCAAGGAGGGAATAAAAACAAATTAAATATTTACACAACATTTTATTTATTATTAAAACCCGCCCCACGTCGCGCGTTACGCCATTTTGTAACCAGGGCGCATGCTCTGTCGATCGATATCGATTATTACGACCAAAGAGATTGGATACCTCATTCTTCTGAGATTACGACATTGATTTTATGTCCTGTCAACTATACTTAGATAAACTTAGGTATTTCCTATTGCATGTGATGATAACTTAAAAATAGAATTGAAAAAGTTTAGTTTGTTATTCACGAACAAACTGTTGACAATTTTTTTTCCATACGTAGTGACAAAGGAAATTCAAAAAAACATGTTGTCTTATTTTTCATTGTGTCTCTACCTTGAATGATAATTATCATTCAAACTCTTTTATGGGCATGGTTCATAATAGAGTTGCTATCCAATTATAATTGAATATCTACTCTATTATGAACCATGCCCATAAAAGAGTATTAGTGAGTAATTTATAGTATTTTTAGGAAAATAAGAATTAATAATGGGTTTGAAGTAACACTTCATAAGAAAATAAAATAAATACACGTAAGTATGTACGTAATGAAGTGAACTTAGGTAATAAAAATATTTATAAATAAGTCGTCAATACAAAAAGGGTCCTTTTTAAAGCTTTTTTTCATATCTTAAACCAAAATACCTATTGACTAGTCTATACTATCATTAATCAATCATACGAATTTGGTAAAAAATGTCGTTCGTTCATACAATTTCGCCTTAGAATATTTTTGTACAATGCAAAAGCTTCACTCAAATGAGCTTTTTTAAGAATAGTCTCTGAGTCGTGTACTACTGTATAATGGTACTTATCAACTTATTTTGATGACTTTATGGAAGCTGTGGCATATCACTAACGTTTCTGACAATCGCCATCGTATCTCATAAATTGTTGTTAGAATTTCCTACCTGCTGACTCCTCTGTGGATGATTCGATACGGATTCAACTGTCAGAATTTTTGTGATACAGCATTCTGATCTATTTAACTGTAAATAAACCTTTCTAAAATTTGAGTGAAGCTGAAACCCCTTAACTATCAACCAGTAAAATTAATGGAGTACGACCCGGTGTTGGGATCAAAGTTCTGCGCAGGGTGGCCATTGAAAGGGTTATAGTTCTGAGCTTGATAGTTCTGAGCTTGGTAGTTCTGAGCTTGGTAGTTCTGGCTCGGGGAACTCTGCTGACCAGAATACTGAGGCTGGGGGATGTTCGCCTGGTACGAAAACTGCGGTTGCTGATGATAAATCTGACTTTGCGGCCTGTACTGTTGCTGAGAGACTTGTGGCTGAGAGTACTGTTGCTGAGAGAACTGTGGCTGAGAGACTTGTGGTTGAGAGAACTGGTTTTGCCCTTGAGGGAACTGCTGAGGAGACTGATCGAATAGACTCGTCTGCTGAGTGAATAGAGGAGCTGAGCGGAATTGCGATGGTTGAGGCGCTTGGTACTGCTGCTGGTATTGTGGTTGAGTTGGTTGTTGGACTGTAGCCCTATGGTACTGAGTTTCTGGTTCAGGTTGGGCTGGTTGGGAGAACTGCCTGAAGGTTGAAGCTGGTTGTCTGCCTTGAGAGCGTCCGTTGTATTTCGGGTCTTCGTAGATCTTGGGGTCTTCACGGTACTGCCCATCGTCTTCTTGGCCGTCAGTCAGGGCGTTGGATGATGTTGGGTCGTAAACAGTCGGTGGTGGTACATTTATTCCCGAGCCTGGAAATAGAAAAGTTTTTTTTTAGTAAGTATGTGCTTATTTATCTTGTCGTGTGAGCATCGAGCGATCAGATTGCAATTAAGATAAATTAATTAAGTTCCCAATTAAGGTTAGTAAAGCCTTTTCAATAAATAGAAATGATGAGTCAAGCCAGGTGCCTGCCCATAACCAAATCAGTGCTGTGCTACACAGGGCTTTGATTCAGATATATCTGACCTATATATAGGTCTGCGCCACTTTGAGACATTTAGATCGTCAGTACCGAAAGTCCAGTAATTTTAATAGCTACAGTGCCCTTCAAACTGGAACACAATAATGCTGACACATTATTGCTTTGCGGCATCCTGCAGGGGCCGCCTTGCATCGGTAAATTATGTATGGACAGGGCATTGTAGTATGTTGCATTAAAAAAGTATTTTAGAATTATGTATCGTTTCGAAATTAGTTCACTAACTATTTGCTCTAATTTAAAGGTACATACCTACCTTGAAATATCTAAAGTAACATACAACCAGCTAGCTGCAATAGTTTAATTACATTCTATTATTTATCAGTGCGTAAAGTTTAAATTACTAAGCATAGATCAATTAGGAGATTGCAAAAAAAATAGTGATGTCCGCAAAAGGAACCAACAATTGAAAAAAATAAAAATTGTAATTTCATCTTTGAACTGCCACGCTGGTTTCGCGGGTTCGACTCCCGCTTCAGGCACAAGCACTGGTACGATGAACATCTGTGTTCGTCCTAAGTCTGGGTGTTTCTATGCATAATATGTATGTATAAAATGTATGTTAGTATTCTATCAATAATCTAGTTCCCATAGTACAAGCTCTGCTTAGTTTGGAGATAGATGACGTTGTGTAAAATGTCCAAAAAAAATTATAAAAACCGCTTTATTTCGTAAAGGAAATAAAAAAAAAAAACTTTTTTTTGTAGCAGAGAATATACTCGTCTTTTCAGATTAGTCCCATAGAAATTTTATCAAAATCGGTTCAGTAGGTTAGGTTTTAAATCAAAATAACTGAAAAAAAAGTTGTTGAAGTGATTAAAATTGCGTATTTTGCTTCCCTGTGACTTGTCAGTGGTGCCTCCGGTCACTAGACCCGTCCGATTGAAGTCGGTTGTTGTATGTTTCTGTTAAACCTTGATGATTTTAATAATTACTTGTTTCAGGTCTCTCTTACCCTGAGGCTCGAACCCTCGCTGACTGCCGGCACCATACGAGATCTCCCTGGTCTTCCCATTGGCGTCGATGTACCCGTACTTCCCCGCTACATCCCCGTTCGGGTACTTGGTCTCGATCTTGAAGGATCCATCAGCTGCTTCGTAGCCGTAGCTGAGAAAATAAACCAACGAATTAGTGTAATTATTTACCAACAACTTATATCCTCTTTGGTCTTACAAAAGCTCGGTGCACTAGAGCACCGTTGGCAGGGTCTTGGGATTTCGTGTAATTATATACCAATGCTGAGCCAGATGTTATGCCGCCAAGCAGTTGTGTAGACCTTACTGTGTTACGGTTTGTAGGGCAATAGTAAACGAAACTATTCGGCTTTCGATTTTTATGCACGTTCCTCCATTCTCGCGATCACTCAAAGTTAGTGAGGTATTTTATTTTAATTTTATTATTATTATTATCTTTTAGGAAAACATACAGGAAGGTACAGTCAGCTGCACAGAGATGTATTCACTCCCAAGCTTTCACATTTATATTATACTCTTAATTTTGCAAAGACATTCTGCTTCTGACAAGTAAGATGAGAACATTCAAGAGAAGAATTTATTTATTTACAAAAAACATAACATAACAGATGAAATCCAAATCGTTACATTTTAAACAGAAATTAAAGTTACACACAAAAACAATAAACACAATAAACTTTTGTAAAAGAAAAACAACAGGTAAATACAAATTAAACTTACTGACATAATACAAATCATTTGAAAATGCTTGCGTGCACTTTTCTTGGCAAGATTAAGTTAAGATTAATATAAAGTTGAAAGCTTGGGAGTGTATACATGTCTGTGCTGCTGACTATATACGATTGATCGCAAATATAAATATCAAACCCAAAAAAAACACATTAGAAGCAAAGTAGGTAGTAGGTACCTGTAGGATCCATCGTCGTTCTGTTTGTTGATCTGCTTGAGGATGGGTACTGGTGTGGTGGTAGGCCCATTGTGCTGGCTGCAGACGCATGCTGCGCACGCCGCGAGAAGGGTCAGCTGGAATTGAGAAGGGTGTCTCTTAAAATATAATACGCGAAAAATTCTGAGGACAGATGGATGAATGATTGTTCCATAATGACGCCAGAACTATGGAACAGCTTAATCAGTGGATGAAGTTGAACACTTGGAAAAAGACTAAGGTTACTTTTTACTTCTGGATAAGAAGATGTAAATTCGTTTATTAGGTCGACGTCATTTTGATTACAAAACCAAAGTACTGAACCGATTTTCATGAAATTTCTATAGGGTCAATCTGGAAGTAGGTTCCTTTCAAATGAAAAATAAAAAAATATTTTTTGCAAATGGGTTTATAACCAACAAAGTTCTGAGGTAACAAACTTAAAAAAAAACCGAATTGATAACCTCCACCTTCTTTGAAGTCGGTTGAAAAGAGAGAATAATAATTTCAATAATTGGGGATAATTTACTAAGAGCTTTTTACCTCTAAAGCGTTCAAGGTGCCGCCTATGCGTGCCCTAAGTAAAATTAATTACTATCCTAAGTATTTAATAATGCAGTCACAGTAACTGCATTTTCTAGTCTTAATAAATAGGCACGGCATTGCAAGTTACAATGCCAATCACAAACTAATTCCATCTACATTCATAGCGATAACAATCAACTTCGGAAATATGAGCACAAACTTGCCCAATAATAATTAACAGAGTAAGCAAGTGTGCTGCGGCCTTGATCTTGCGGCTAAATAAGTTGCACTTTTTTGGGTCGAAGTAGCCAAGCGAGGTAGTGTTGGACAAAACTAGTTGGTAACTTCAAGATATTGAAGATAAAAATCATTTATTTCATAAGATTATTGATAGATAAATCAAACGACCAAAGGGCTGGCGCTTACCTCGGTCAAAAGATTAGCATCGCTATTCAACGAGGTAACGTCGCCAGCCTTTTGGGTACTTTGCCCGTGGACAGTGACCTAAATTCTGTTTTTATTTTAGATAGGCTAATTCTTTATTATTTTTATAATTATTTAAGTAATTTTAGTTTTATTGTGTTTTAGCATTAAGTTAGTAATTAGTTGTGTAAATAAATATATTTCATAAGTAAACGTAAAAGTTTACAATAAAACGACTAAAATTAAAAAATGAAACGACTATTACCAGTGCCAACGTACTTTTGTCAAACGTTCTTGCATGATCCTCACGATACAGGCTGCGCCTAGTGTGAGGGTCGCGGGTTATTGGCAAATTTGTGTATCCATCACCAATACATTATTTATTCTTTCTTATATTGTTTAGATAATACATATTAAGTTAAGTTAAGCTTAGACTTAGTTTATAACTACATTTAGTTGTATATTAGATATAGATGTTATTGTGTTTTGCGGCAATTTTTTTTTATTAAATATTACAAAGAACTACAGCGTACTTTTAATAATACTATTTATTTACACAACTTACTCCTAACTTAATGCTGAAACTAAAGATACGAACATACTAATTTTAATTATACGATTTTACAACTTTTCAAACAAATAATAAAGGGTTTACAAATTAACATTTTTGATAAAATTTGTATGGGACAAATCTGAAATTATATCCTCTCAAACAAAAAAATATTTTTTCAAATCAGTTTATAAAAAACAAAGTTCTGAGGTAACAAACATTAAAAAAAAACATTTAACCGAATTGAGAACCTCCACCTTTTTTGAAGTCAGTTGAAAATGTCTTGGAATAAATGTACCTATTTACTAATTAATACGTATAGTAGAGCTTCGTCTCAGTATTTAGTCCTCTGTAACATTTTGATGCTAATTTATCGGTCGTTCACCGGATTAATATAGGGTTTTATGTGTTCGTTGAACAATGCATCGTGCGATTAAAATCATGCTTAACAAGTTTGTAGTACAAAGCCGATTTTCAGGTTTTCAGTCTTGCTACATATTAATATTGTAGACAACTTTCATGAAAATAAATAAAAATAAGTTAAACCCGCTATTGATATCCTTATTATGCCAAATAAGTGCTAAAATTTACTTCTATTTACCTTAGCCTTCTATTTACCAAGTTTACTGAGAACCACAGAAGTAGGTAACAAAATGTAGTAGGTACAGTACATTGAAAATGCGACCATTTTCAATGTACTGTACTACATTTTGGTCCGATGCTAATTTTCGAAAAAGAGAAGTAACAGGGTTAAATATCTATTATATGTTAAAACAACTAGGCTTTTTCATTGTCAATAAAACTACATCGTAAAAAGTAACAAACATTATTGGAAAATAGAGATACCTATTTCATTTTTATTGATAAGGTGTCTAAAAATTTCCGGTCCTATAAATCGCATCCATTTCGGTTTGGTACTGTCCATCTTGGTGTTCTATAGGAATACCGTTATTCATCTATGCTGAGAACATAACTCTACATCCCGCTGTGATTTAAATACCTACCTAGCTCTACGCGTGCGCAATAGCCCTTGTTACATCGCTTGTAGCAATTTGCGTTTGTTTCAAATGGGGTTTAATGTGATAATTGCCACTGGGAATGTTTAAGAAAACAGTAATGGATAAATCGTTGCAATGATTTGTTCGTTATGGTTATTTAAAAGCATTGCATAGAAAATTATAACTACCAATGTTATACTATTAAATTATTTCCTGTTGTTAATATTAATGCTACATGTTAACTTCTGTTTTATAAGGCAGTAGAGACTAATGCTCACTTGCACCAAACTAAGTAATTACTTACTCACTAGAAATGTCTTAACGGCCTCAATCTGGACCGTAAGGATCTTCCCAGCGAGTAAAATAATTGCTTAAGAAATTTAACAGTATAGAACAAGCAGTCATAAGGCTATCAAATATTGCTTTAATATGATAATAATAGAACTATAAATCAGTAGAATGTATTTTAATTTTAATGCAGTATAACGATCTATAAACTAGGTCCTAGGCAGCTAAGTATGGATAAAAGATTAGGTCATAACTTTATGACAAGCCTTGGTTAGGTTGTTGTTCATTTCCTTCTCTGCAAAGTTCCACCGAGTGAATGTCCTAACCTTGGCGGACGCGGATATCGGTGGCTGTGGTCAAACCCGCGCAGAACATTCGTCGAGAAAGCGAATTCGCACGAATGCGAATTTTTCCGAGCAACGAGCGCACGCGAGCTTACAGTGGGCGCATACAGCCTGCGCCGTGGTTCAATGGTAAAATGGTTTCGTGGTGGTAATTGGTAGGAGCAGTGGTGGATTTACCAATAGGCTGAGAAGGCTGGAGCCTAGGGCGGCGGATTTAAGGGGGCGGTAATTGGTGCAATTTTTTTTTCTTTCCAGAAATTAAAAGATTCATATAAATCTTAGTACGAGCCTCTTCAAGGCGCACTTGAAATCCTTTCACCACACTGGGTCAAAAGAGCCCGTGACACGATAAAAAGGTGCCTAAATGTAAATTCACATTATCGGGGTATTGAAATGTAGAGGTCGATCGGAACGTCATAATTAGAATAGCCTACAGGCGGCGCATTTAAAAATCCGCCACTGGGTAGGAGCCAACCCGATTCCCTCCCAGCTGCTCAGCTCTCCTTATACTGGGGGTAGTAGTAGAGCATAGTAGACAGATGTCACCATGATGTCTGTCTGAAACTATCTCCATGCGCATGCTGGAGTCGCATTCGCTGCTGACGCAAGTAAAGAAGACCCGTTATAGCGAATGCGAATGCGTTCGCGTAAACGAATTGTCGTAGAGCATAGTTTTACTATCTTTTTAAATTATTCGGTTCGCCACTCGTGCCAACTGAACTATTGTTACAAATAAATAAATCAGATCACATCGTGTGTTTATTTATCTAAAGATCACAGGTAGGAAAAGGCTCAGGCAAAATCCTGGGGATTTCCAAGGACGCAAAATTGGATTGCTCTTATAGAATCAAAATAATGATAAAGTGCAGAGTAAAACTATAAAATATAAACCTTGATACTCGTACGTATTGAGAGCTATTTTTATAGAATCTAGATTGTGTGTGATGCTTTGACGAACGTGTAGCGTGGACTTACGAGTAAACCTATAGCTGCCATACCTAGCCACTGTAGGTACCTATCAACCGCAGGGTGGGTGTGTATATTGACATGATGATAATGCTTATTATCATACCTACGAATAATTACGTTGCGGCTCATTTATCAATTTTATTTGGCATCTTAAAAAGCTATTCTTTCTGGGAACCCAAGCCATTCACGTAGTGTGAATCACCATGTATAAATGGTGAGATAATTTGCCTATTGTTGCTCAATGAGAAGTGACAAAACACCCATAAAAGTAATTAAGTATGGTACTTACATACCTACCTACTTAATAGGTATCTTCTACGTTCGTAAGTAATTTTGTAACTTTCTCATCTACCTGCTATAATGAAAACAAACGGCTGCTGGCGGCTTTGCCATCGTATTATAGAAGTAAAGAATAGCTTAAGTATTTTTTCAGTTCATAAGCTATATCTGGTATGGACCAAATTACAGCTAAACCAGTTCAGCAGTTTAGGCATGATTGAGGTGCAAACTTTTGCCTTTATATAAGTAGTATTAGTGAATAAGGATTTGGGTTAGTACGGATTTGCCACTGTAGGGATTCTCCCCCACAAAAAAGTTGTAGAGATTTTGCCACCGCTTATTTTAAGTCGGGATTCGCCACCGCTGTTTATCCTACCACTAGTGGATTTTAGAAGATGAAGTATTCTCTACCATTTATGTAAAATACAAAGCTTGGTAGCTTAACTGATTCAAGTCGATAATTGCGTTGCAAAGCTGATTCAATTTGTGATTACCAACCTGATCTTGTTATTAGATAAATGGTTTGTATGAACTCGCAAATGCTCTATTTCCTCACAGTTTTGAAATAAATACTGATTGTTTTTTGTATCATTACAATTACCAATTTGACCGCCTGTCGGGTCAAATATGGAAAAGTGAATGGAGTAAAGTAAGTAGGTATAAATAATTATATGTAGTTTGTGGCAAGAAGGTGCGAGCAACTCTGCAATTTTCTAAGTAGATTACTCATGGTAGAGACCAAATATTTTGGTCATGATAAAAACAAATATATACTGTTACAGATATATACATATTATAGACTGGTGAAGGCTTTTATGTACGATATATTAAAGTTTTTATAATATATTTCTTAATTGGTATTCGTGCAAGTGGTGTTTACCTGTTACTTTTTTTTCAAGGTGCACTTGAAATCCTTTCACCACACTGATTCAAAAGAACTAGTGGCACGATAAGAAGAATGACTAAGGTCGCCATGAAGTGTGGTGGTTCATAGGGTTTTCAGGGGGTCTTGTATAATGAAACATCTTCAGGTATTGACACGAGTGTATTGTTCAATGCTCGGATAGATAATAACTACTTACGCTATGATAGTGTTACATGGTAATCTGTGACACCTTTAGTGCAAAGGCTATGCACACTACAATGTATTGGTATCTTTACGCGAATAATACACCAGATTTACCATCTCGCCGTCACGCACCTGCATTTTTAAAGATTTAAAAATTACTACTTGTAATTACAAACAAACGGACCTCCAGGATCTAGAAATAACAATACAAACTTGTACAAAAATATCCAAGTATTTTTTTTTAGGCAGGATTTTACACATGAAAACTGGATGAATAACTTACTGCAGTTGGTAAATCTATCATAAACATTAGATCAATCAATTTAAAAAAGTTTCGTTTTTGCGCCTTTAGTGGGCGCAGTCTGGTGTCGCACATTTTAATGTTTTTATTGCTAAAATATATTTAGATAAGGCATGGTCTAAATATCTTTATAGATCCTGTTATGCTCTATATTACCCAATTAGGTATCAGCGAATGATAACTTTTTATATGATCGGATTTTTTGCAAATTATTTTAAAAGGCTAGACGAGCATAGGTAGACTTAGACATAGACAAACATTTATTTACCACATAGGTAACACATCAAATTAAATTTTACAGATGGAGAAAATATAGTTAAGGTAGCTAGGTAGGTACAGACAGCGTCAGAGATAAGTATCCCCCTTGCACAAGACACCCAGTTATAAGTCCTTTCAAAAAATTGTAATACTTAAAATTTATTTTAGGCTTACATACGGTTACACAAATATAATGATTTTTTTAAGGGCAAAGCTTCTCCATTCGCCGCAATGGAGATTTAAAGGGATTTGAAGCTGGATATTATAATGCAAGGGGGATACTTATCTATGACGCTGTCTGTACCTAAGAGCACAAATATCTAATCCAGGTTTTACAAAAACATACAACAACCGTCTTCAATCGGACTTCTAGAGACAGACAAGGCATCACTAAAATGGCACAGGAAAACAAAATACGCAATTTTTTTCACTGCAACGATTTTTTTTTAAATTATTTTGATTTTAAACCTAAACTACTGATTCAATTTAGGTTAAATTTCTATGGAACCAATATGAAATTATATTCTCTCAAACAAAAAAAGATTTTTTCAAATTGATTGATAAACAACAAAGTTCTGAGGTTACAAACATCAATACAAAAATTAATAAAAAAAACATTCAACTGAATTGATAACTTCCTCCTTTTTTGGAGTTGGTTGAAAATTTAAATTGTCTTTTCACACAGAAGTTTATGAAAAAATAACGTTTTTAGAATCAAATAAGCCAACTACAGATATTTATTTCTATAAAATATGTAGGTAATTAGCACTCATCTATTAATCAATGGAAAAACTTTAGAAAAAAATTAGTTGATGTCTGATTATCATAATCAAATATGTCTTAATCATAACATCAAGTGACAATTATGATTATGCTATGACCTTATCACTTGCTACTCGATTATCGAGTGATCTAATGCAAACCACATTCCAAATTAAATTATTGTGAAGCAATATGTACAAGTGAGTACACTCAGCTGCTTTATTTTTCTATTTTTTTTAATGTCTTGTGAATTTGAACTTGTAAATGGTTGAATTATGTGTATTATGGATTTTTATCTGAAATTAATGATTTAATAATTATTATATTACACTTTGTTGCACCTCGACAAAAGTTCAGTTTTTGGGGAGAGACATTTGCAAATGAAGTCGATGAATTAAAGTTTTTTTTTATGAATAAAGGTACAAACATCAATCAATAAACACATGCAAAAATAATTATTCAAGTATAGGAAGTAATTATTGCAAGTAGATACTTGCATACAATACATTTATAAAAAAAAAAAACGAAACCTAACGCAATAGCTATAATAAATAAAAATATAATGATATCAGTATAAACAGATTGAACTATTGATCTATTTCGTCTGTTTTCTCCTTTTACACTGTAAGGGTCAGTTCAGACCGAGCGGAATATTGCTCTAGCATTTTTCGGTTTGATTATTACTGACCCTTGTTTATTTTTGAAGCTGACAGTACTTACGAGTAATGAGAAAACTGTGTCAATATTTCATGAATCCTGAGGTCACCTGCAGAGGCACTGACCGGGTGACCATGAGACTCTACATTTATGGTATGTAGAGCACTTACCAACATAGTTGATCACTATACACCGCAAGTTTTGAATTACCAAATAAACATAAATGGCCAATGCAGAAGGGGTACTACGTTGTATTTGTGCAATCAGAATTTTTGGTTACTACAAAATGACAGAGTGACAGCGGGGCGAGTGCGGCGCCCGAGCTGAGCAGTAACGAGCTGGTTCGAGCCTGTTGCCTTTGGAACCCGAGTTTGCCATCGATGAATAATTAATAAAAGATGCATAACGATTGACGCAAGGAACGATTAACGGTAAAAGTATGTCTAATTGTTATAATATTGATTTCGAAAAAAAATCGACCTCATTTGAAAGTTTTTTGCCATATTCGTGTAACGGTAACTGATTAAGCGTATTTTGTTTATAATTAAAAACTTGCGGTGTATGAAAGGCTTTGTCCTGACGGACTGATGCCTAGATCACTCAGTACTCGGCCGAGACAGTGAAAGCTTGCGTCACTCGCTCAGCCGAGCACTCGGCGCTATGTTTATACGTACAGAGTACTCGGTACGTGTGATCTAGGCATCAGTCCTTCAGGACTAGAGATTACTAACGTGATCGCTTACTATCAGGTGAGCGACTAACCTGTCTCGGTTCGTATAAAAAAAATGTACTTTATCTCGTCACGTCACTTGTTTACATAATTTTTGCTCTACTCACCAAATTAAAAGTCAAGGTGTACGCCACTAGGCTATTTAAACTACAACACGTAAAGAAACTAAGTAGTGACTTAAGCAATAAGGCACCTTTTTAGTATCTTAGTCAATTTTAGGCAGTGCCACTTGACTTACTTACGCTTAGTGCTACACGTTTTACTTAAGGCCCAGAATCCCTCACGCACAGCACGCCGCTATCTCACTCGCAATTTGTACATTTTGAAGATATAAATTGACTGAGTTTATACTTCTGGTTCGTGTTAATATTGAATGATTTTTTTTTTACTATGTTATTGTATTTTTCAATTATTAAAACCAAACTATAATGTAAGTAATTTTAAATTAATGTGATTGGGTAATCCGTTATAATTTAATAAATAAATAAATAAAATAAATAAATTTCAAAAATGGGAGCAGTGATTTTATTACTACCACCTCACAAAATATTTTAGTATATAGTACATAAATAAGCGATGGAAATTGGGCAAAATTGTTTTTCCCTATTTCCTCTGTTTACGCAAAACAGATTTTCCCTATTTCCTAGACAAGGTACTCGTGCCGAAGTAGTTGTATCAATCTATAACTTGGTCTGGCGCAACGCTATTCTCAGGAATGCCTGACTTTGTGTAGGCGCGGTCGCAAAACTTAACTAGTACTAGCAGCAAAATAATACCTCTGCTATTAAGAAGCTATGCAAAAATGTCAGAAATGACAGCGGCCGAAATGCAAGACAGTGATAGCGCAATTACACACCTCACCCCTCGGGGTCCCTCGGGAAGAGGTTATTAGATATTATAGATTTTTGTCGCTTAAAAGTAACTGACGTAAGCGATAAATGTTAAAACATCGTATTGCTCGAATAGTATTTATCTAAATTCTGTGATTACTCACACAATTACTATAAAAAATAACCGAAAATAATCTCAAAATTCGAAGAATGGATGTAAAAGAAATTTTATGAGGGCTGATTTTAAAAAAAAAATCTATCGAGAACAGTTTCACCAATCGTGTTTGTCTTACATTTATTTAGATTATATCCTCAAGTAATCACTGTATTAACATCAAGTTTGTAACCTGTCCCGTTACTTAGTAAGAATGTAACGCAACGACTCCAAATTTGCACATATCCTCTTAAGTACAAGGACTACGATAACAAAGTAGGGATTGAAAAGTTTGAGCAATAGTATTATTTTTCTAATAGCTGTCTTTATAAAAAAGTACAAAGGACGACTAATCACTAAGAAGAGATGTATTCCAGACAACATTTGGAAAGAGATTAGTTGGGGGGTGCACTAATAAATAATTGATACTATGTAATTGGCAAAAAAAAAGACTTATGTAAAATAACATGTATAACATACATAACATACACCTGATTTTATTGCAAAATCCTACTCAGCACTGTTAGTTACCCAAAATTAGCCAAACACGCAAGCAGACAAGGTAGGTTTAATTAACTCTAGTAGGTATGTACCACTGACTCACTCACTTGCTGTAATATTTGTATTTATTTATTTATTCAGAACGGTCACAGACCACTTACCCTAATTAATTGTTAATAATATATGATTGGTAGAGTTGAGATCTGCCTAATAGTTGGGGCAAGATGTTGTGTTTTTCTAAACATTATATTATATTTATCAATAAATATAAAAGGTTTAGCCCTGACTGATTGATTGACTGACAGACAACGCACAGGCTCAACAACTGGACGTAGAGACTTAAAATTTCGAGGGTTTTTCGTCAAGAAGTGTAGGCGCGTACTAGGAAAGGAATTTTCTTAATTCGCAACGCATGAACGCAAACGAAGTTGCGGGGTTGACTAAATTATGTAGTTCTTAATATTATATAAACATCAATTAATATTCATAAAGTTTAGTGTAGGGTCTCATTTATTTTTCTACATATCTTTTTTTTGTTTAATTTTATGAAGTATTTTGCTTCTTTTCTTGCTGATTGTACTAAGACCAAGGTTCTGGTTGAGTCTAGGTGGAAATCTAGATCGACAGGGAAGTGTAATGTTAACAATTTATTGATTGCGTAAGCAGCAACGGGTTGACAAACTAGTATTTAATATCCTAAGTAGCTCTATTACGTAGGTTAGAGTACCTGTATTTATTTCTTATTTTTAAATTTTTTGTATCTCTTTCTTCTTGTTTCTTTATATTTTTGATGTTTTTCAAGCTATTCTACTCCACCATTATTATTTACAATTATTAAGTTTACTCACATTATAACATGATTTACTTACATGGTTTTCATATAAGAAGATTTTCTTAGTTTGAGGCTAGATGACGTATTTTTACGTATATTTATTTATTAATTTCATGTATATTTATGTAGATTGTCAAGTGGTTATTTTGTAACAATAACAATGAAAAAAATACTTATTGTTATTCAGGTCGTATACCAACGCATACCAATGCTATGCTATTTAGTAAGCTACCTAGCATGCCATTGAAAGCTTGCCAAACAGTGGTCAGTTAAATACGATTTTCCTTAAAGGTGCAAGGTAGCGTTTAATTTATAAACTGGTGACCTTAGAATGTTATTTCTGATATTGAGACTGTTGTAGCTAGGCAATTTTATTTATATTTTTAGACATTAAAACTGTTTTTCAATGGACTTGAAAGTAAGGAGGCGGTTCTCAATATGGTTGATTTTTTTTTATGTTTGTGTGTGTCATGTCTGCCGCATGTCGAACGATCTTTGGGCTAAAATGACCACCGAATGGTGCGCCCTGACGCGACACGGCGACGACGCGGCAGACCGAGGAGAAGGTGGCGGGACGAGCTCATCGCGTTCCGCCCAGACTGGACCAGTTTGGCACAGGACAGGGAAGAGTGGAGGAAATGGGGGGAGGCCTTTGCCCATCAGTGGGACAGCGCAGGCTCCATATAATTGTGTGTGTACACCTAGTACTTCAGAACTTTGTTGTCTAAATTATATTTTTTTTACTTTCATATTGATCCCATAGAAATGTTAACAAAATTGGTTCAGTAGTTTAGGTTATAATTCAAAATAACTGAAAATAGATCGTCGAAGTAAACGAAATTGCATAGATACTTTGCTTCCCTGTGACTTTGGTGTTTACCAATGTCCAATGGAAGTCGGCTTCATCTTTGATTTTTTGCAAACATGTGATAAATATAAGTATCACATTTACGTTTACGTACCTACCTAAATCTACCCATGACTAAAAATACGCCCACCCAGATCTTAAAATTACAAACAACTAGATAGGTACTCAATACTCAATGGTTCATTTGCGTATTTGAAACACATTTATTTGAAGTTTATTATTATTTGAAGCACGATCAAATAAATATCATCATATTAGATAACAGTCGTAAAAGTCATCAATAAATAAAATTATTTAGGTTTGCTTTGCATTTTTTTTCGTAATTCAAAGTAAACAATGCCAAACAAGTTTTCTCACCTAAAGTTTTATGCATTTATTTCCCACGAAGCAATTTGTTCAGTGACATAATACATCTTATACCAACACACCTCAAATTGTGTGAAATTATAGCATGATTAAGAAAACCGTAAGTATATCGCCAGTAAACTAAGCAAAATTACTCAAAACTTATTTTTAGTTAAGTTCCTATGAAGTAGAGACCCTACAAAATTTTGTCAAAGCGTCTGGTCGAAGCGACGCGTGATCAGAGCGCTAGCAGCTATCTCCGCCAAAGAATAAAGCCTTGCAATACAAAGAGCATTGCAGCCAGTATCCTCGGCACGTTGTCATCCAGATGCCATCAGGGATCGAGTTAGAGCAGTTGAGCTATCTATAGATCGTTTGCAACGGTCTATGAGAGGCTCAATTGTTTCCTTATGTAAATTTTGTAATATAGATTGTAGTAGTTAGCTTATGCGTGTTATAAAGTTTACATTTTGTGTTATAAAGTTTATATTATTTTAAAACTAGGTACGTTTTGTTATCTACGTTAGATTTCGTTGCAACTTAAAAAAAACGTAATAAGTGACCTTGGAATGTAGTAATAATTTCATTAGTCATCCATTACACACGTGTTACGTAGCACCTCGTAGCACTGTAGCTGAATTAGGGCACTACGCCGTAGCTGTGTCGCAAATCGTAGCTAATCACGTCCAGTTGCGTAGCTAATCACTACGCAGCGACGACGTAGCCTAGATTATCCTTTATACCCGGTATTTAGTCTGTAGTAATCGTGTGACATAACAGGTAGGATACATTCACAAAATCGATTTTTGATTGATAGGTCTTAATAACATACCCATTGGCAATTGATATTTTAAAATCAAGTAGCACTATAATCTATGGTACTGTACCATAATTTAGGTACTTAGTTAGGTAATCATAATCAATCATTTTTTGTGTTTAAAGATTTGTCATTAAAGTAGTTTGTGAAATTATTATTGGATAATAATTACCTGTTGAAAGGTTAATTGATTTCCGTAATTAAGTAAAGTGATTGTTTTTTTGTTGGCTGATTTAATATGGAGATTAAATAGTTTTATGATTATGATACCAAATCAATTCATTAAATTTATATTTAATTGAAACTTGTAAATCCTACTAATATTATAAACGCGAAAGTTTGTAAGGATGGATGGATGGATGGATGGATGTTTGTTACTCTTTCACGTAAAAACTACTATATGGATTCAAATGAAACTTTAAAATAATATAGCTTATACATCAGAATAACACATTGGCTACAATTTATAAAGATACCTGCGCAGACGAAGTCGCGGGCACCAGCTAGTAAACTATAATTGTATGAGAGTTTCTTGGAATACCAAGTTTTGAAATCTAAAATTAAAATAGTTAATTCTGGAACGCTACACAATTGGTTTAGCACATTTTTTATTCAACTCTTCTAGTATATTTATTTTCAAGGATGACTTAAGTTAATAGTTGGCTTATTCATATTAAGCAATAAAAAATATATAGGCATCTAATAATAATTAACATGTAAAATTCATTAATTCTAACGATTAACACAGACACTTATATCAAATGATTAATTAATTATTGGGGGAATACGCTCATTTTTTTTCCTTATCAAAATTAAAAATAAACCCATAAAAGGAACTCACCTTCAAAACAAACATGGCGGATCCAATTTGAAATTCGAACGTAATCGCGCGCCCGTATGGCGTCCGTTCACAACACTGTGTCAGCGGCGCGCGGCCACTTGTATTTATCACGTCGCATTACATTACACCAGCTATAATATCGTATGCAGTGCGCCCTACGCAGTGTGGTAACCCAACACCCCTGCTTATAAATTAGGTAGGCTATACTTACCCAGATAATTGGTAGGTACTCGACTACTTAGTTAACAGAGAATCTCTTTTAACTACCTTTTTTCAACTGCCTACTTACCGATTAGTTACTCAACTCTACCAAAGACAAGGTAGAGAGAGCTAGAACTCTCCAGTGACTCTTACTTGCACGGTTTTGGAGACGTGATCTCTTGAGCTATTCCCATTCACCGAAATCGCTTACTTTAGGTTATTGTTTTTCAAAAATTTAGGAATCAAGTTTTTACATTGATTCCGAACCGCTGCAAAACTTATCATCAGGAGAGCGCCTAGCTAGTTCGAACGCTTGGTATCATTTGTACGTAGTAACCTATCTTAGTACTCTGTGGTATGATAAATCTAAATAATCGCATTCTGCGCGCCACTTTTAGAAAAAAAGAATTATTACTTATATATAAATTGAGTTGAGTTTCAATTTCTCATTATGTAGAGTCCATAAATAAATAGTTTTTATCGATGTTGAGTTACTATAAATAGAAGTGGAATGAAACAACCCTTTCAATCTAAAAATGGAGGCCCTTCACTAGCGCGATAAGTCAGTCAGTACAGTCCTACCAACTTATCTGTGAGGTTAAGACAGAAAATGGAATTACAGCCACCATGCATATATAGGTATAACTCACGCTTTTCCGTTCATCTGCCGGTTTCCGCCGTCTACCGCGACGCTCATCAATTCTAGAAACACCCATATTCTAAGTTGATTTTTCCACTCAAGGGAATACTTACGTGATTAGTAAAATGGCCGCCGCTTTACTAAAGGTTCGGCTGTCATCTGTCAAATTTCAAATGTAAGTTTTCTCTTGAGTGAAAAAAAACGACTTAGCATAGAATATAATAGAATATTTTTTATTGTCGAAAACTGTGTTAAAATAGATCTTAACAATTGGATAAGGTTCAACAGTTTTGTCTGTTTCAGACATACAATATATGTTTAAGCACATGTTTAGAATATGGGTGTAAAGATAGTCTGAAACATACACTCTTGGTGTATGGCACAACAAATTTAACAATTTCTTAATACTAGGTATTCGAATTGAATCTAGATCGTAAGATCTCCATAACGAGTAAAATAATTGCTCAGGAATTTGTTAAGTTAGGTGCAAGGGGGCATAAGTTACATATGGACTTTTAAGCACTAGGTAGCAATATCTAGCGATTATACAAACCAAACATAACATAAATATGTATGTATGTTGGTCCGACTCTAAGGGCGTTTTTGCATGGCGGCGATATTGCAAGGCGTGCATTCTTAGACTGATCTCTACTTGATATATACCTACTCTATAACATACCACGAGAAAGTGCAAGCCGATATAAGCAGCGTACGTATCAGAGCCACCCACGGAACGGACTAGATGCCGCCACCAAGGGCAAGAACAACCTGTTTGAGATCAGGAGTAGTGCAGGAGCCCCGCTCTCATTGTTGGCAAAATAACCTTTCGAAACATTGTTTTTTTTTAATTTTATTTTTCGAAAAACTAGTTACCTACTTATATTGGGAAGGGTTAGTAGTGATTTGCCACCGGTAGGTCCATGGCAGGTTTGGTACAGTTAGCAAGAAAAACTTGTGATATAAAACCATCTTTAAGTAATAATTGTACCTATATTATGATGACGACACGGATGGTCGTGTGGTAAGTGTGTTGGACTGCCACGCCGGTGTCGCGAGTTCGATTCTCGCATCAGGACAACCATATGTGTAATGAACATCGGTATTTGTCATGGGTCTGGGTGTTTTCTATGTATCCTACCTATGTATGTATTTTTACAAAAAAATGCGGCTTATCACCTTAGTTTTACACAATGATGAACACTTTATTGTTCACCTACATGAAAAAAGCAGAATAAAACAATAAGTACAAAAAGAACAAGTATAAAAAATACTTTATGGTATGTAGTACAAGGGGCGGCCTTATCACTGTTGGCGATCTCTTCCAGGCAACCCGGGCAACATATTACATAAGTACGAACTTTGTAATTTAACGTCCAGCCTGGCACTGTAGTAATGTGTTAGGGCTATTCCTATTTTAGTACTCCTTTCAGCTCCTGACAAACGCATCCTCCAAGTTTCAAGCCTCTACGTTCAGTGGTTAGGCCTGTATGTTGTCTCTCAGTCAATCAGTTAGTCAGAACTAAGCCTTTTATATATATTGATGAGGAGAAAACCTTGCTCGTACGTAGTCTCATCCGTAAACTACGCCAGTTCCTGAACTAGCCAGCACAGCGCGGTATTTAGATAGCGAATAGCGACAAGTTGAATAAGTAGGTACTTATAGTGCGTACCTACTCTTACATGTCCCAGCACAATACTAGTAATAGGAGGACGTGAGGACGTGGTGGCCGAGGCCCTTATCTCGCGATCTGTTGGTCGCGGGTTCGAATCCCGGTGGCAGTCATGCGTAAATGGGTTTTTTCGGTCGAAAAAATCTATGTATGCATCTCACGTTCTCGCAACGGTGAAGGAAAACATCGTGAGGAAACTGGCATGTCGTAGAACCTAAAAGTTCGGAAACATGTGTCGACTGCTCGAAAGGAGCCTCTTCGAGGCGCACTTGAAATCCTTTCAACACACTGGTTCGAAGGAACTAGTGACACGATAAGAAGAAGAAGACTAGTAATTAAGTATTAGGTATTAATAGAGTATTAGGTATTTAATATTTATTCGGACTTATTTATGTTTTGTTTACAAAAGAGTTTGTGAAGCCACAGGTCCCGAACTAGCAGAATGCTGTATTTCAGGATACGCACGTGGCAATACAACAGGATTTCAATTTATTTATCAAATGTCTAAAACGCCGAATACATTGCTGGATATTCTGCCGCGAAGCAGTAATGTGCAAGCATTCCTGTGTTCCTGTGTAAAGGGAATGGTAGCTAGTGAAATAACAGGGCTTTCGAGACTGACCAACAAAATGTTTTAAAGTGGACGAGCGCTAATAGCAGTGTTGTACCGGCCTATATAAATCAAAGGGCTTCCGGTTCCGGTTTAGCACTGTTTTGGTCATGGGCAGTCGTGATCTCTTAACATCAACTTAGTTCGTCAAAAATGTCTTTGCTATTTTTTTTTAATAGCCTATGCTGTCCCATTTTCGGGCAAAGTCCTCCCCCTAATCCTTCCACATTTCACGGTCTTTAGCCGTTCCCCGTTTCCCACTATTCCCCATCGAAGTTGCTTGTTCTATTATACAATTTTTTTTGTATAACTATAGATCTAAAGGTGGCTCTACCTACCTTATTTAAAAAAAATCGATGGATCGACCTACCTTATATTTATCGAATTATATATTTATAGAAATAAATTAAGCTCTCCTTAGTTAGCTTATGATTAGAATGCAATACAAATTTACTGAAAAAAAAAATTAGGAGATAAAAAAGTGTATTTGGATGAAATAAATATATTATGTATTGAAAAACATGTGAGTAACAATGTACAACTAGGGTTTTACAAAAGGCGGCCTTATCGTTAATTACTATAATATTTTACAGACAACCTATGAATGGAAATGTCATAGACATAAACATATACATTTATTTATTTGCTTCAATGTGGTACTTATGGTATAGTGTTTACATATAAATTGATAGCTCTGCACATTCTCCTTCCTGGCATGCTATGTCCATTTATCAAAACCTTTGAACTTACCTTAGCTATCTTTTGTAGTTTTATCAACTAAAAATTCCCGAGAATTTTCTGAGTAAGTAATTGATGAAATGGTCCGAAAGAGTCATGAGTCAGGCGGTCTACATCCAGCCCAGCAATGCGGAACCGATGTCGCCGGCCTTGCGCGGACGGACCGGTGAAAAAATATGTTATTCGTGATGACAACGCGTTATCCACACGAACATCGATAGCTTTTATGTAATAGTTATAGATAGATAGATAGATAGAAAATGCTTTATTGCACAAAGTAAAAAAAACAAGTACATAGGCGAACTTAATGCTAACAGCTAACCTCTGCGTATTATGGAGATGTGGTAGTGCTAGAAAATAGTATAAAGTTATAATAATTCAATTCAATTAAAATCTTTTATTTCGGTATTACACCATATTTTGTTAATATAAGGCTTATTCTAAGGTTAGTAACATATTAAAAATTATTAATATCTTAATAAGTTCCCTGTTATATTTATGTCCCTATGTGTGTGTAATTAAAAGTCCATTGTAAGTAGCATTTTTTTGGTCAGCAGGTGGAGGAGATTCGCCGCAGACAGGACATCATGGAAGGAGTTAGTACACCGAAATGAAGGTTAAAATTGAACCAAACTCTTTTGTAGATATTTAGGTAATTAAGTAGGTACCTGTTTGGTAACCTAAATAGGAAATAGGTTTAATATTAGATCGCTACCCAATCCTAAAGTACCTATATCGACGAATATTTTTAGAAGTTATAGGTAAATCCTAGCTTTTATTAATGACATCAATCTCGCAGAGCAACACATTCAGGAGGTACTTATGTCAGGTAAAAGCTATGATACGTACCTACCTACTAACGGCCGTCGTACCTACCGTTTAAGAACTGCGAACCGAGTTATCGCGAAAGTCTGTGAAATGAAAAACTATTGCTTATCAACCCTAGCTACGGAGTAAGTAGGTAAATAATCCCGATTGTCTTGGTACTTACCTACTCGTCATCAGGCCTCCTCAAATATCGATCGGTTTCCACTTCGTTGCGTTTTGGCGCTCGCTACGGGCGGCGGGGCGGCCATGACACCGGCACTTTGTATGCCGTCGTCGTCAATAAATTGCACATAAGCAATTGTTACACATCGCTTCGATCATAGGGAAAATGTTATATCACCAGCTGCCATGTGGGGTAGTAGGCTTCTGACCTGAGGCGCATTTACAAGATCCGAGGCACGAAAAAATATGATGGTATAGGTATATAGGTAGGTAGGTACTACTCAGGCGAATGAACATGACACCTGGCTGACACGTGGTTCGAGACTTGATACTTCCCCTGCTGCCCCGCGCGGTACCCTCCGTGTTTCTGCTTCCTCTAATTGCGAAGCCTTATCATTACCAAGTTTTACAGGACCTCTTCTCTATCAAGATTATCCAATTTCACGCTGTACTTTGCACAAACGTGATTCGAGCCAGGTGTCATGTTCATTCGCCCGAGTAGTAGGCACCTACTTCGTGGGTGGACAGTGTAGACCCCCATGCGGATGAACCTGACGACTATTAAGTCGCGGGAAGTCGGTTGATGGAGAATACTCGACTCGAGACTTCTGTCTTCTTCTTATCGTGTCACTAGTTTCTTCGAACCGGTGCCGGTGTGGTAAAAGGATTTCAAGTGAGCCTCGAAGAGGCTCCTTTCGTGCATTCGACTCATGTTTTCGAACTTTAGATTCTACGACATGCCGGTTTCCTCACGATGTTTTCCTTCACCGTTGAGAACGTGGGATGCATGCATAGATTTTTTCGACCGAAAAAACCGCATTTACGCATGACTGCCATCGGGATTCGAACCCGCGACCATCAGATCGCAAGGTAAGGGCCCTCATCCACTCGGCCACCACGTCCTCACACTGTAGTATCCAGCTGTGGCCGTCTTGAATGACGATTGACAATGAAACGAGGTGAAGATGCAAGGGTGCCGTTTTTTTATTGCTGAGCGTATTTGTTGCTACAGAACTCATTGATCAGCGTACCTACCATTAAAATCTGTTTTAGGAGATTTTTATGATCTTCTTAATATGTTAAAATAGCTATACCTAAGTAATAAAAAAAATCAAGAGATTTCATTATAAGACTTTATTAATAACTAAACGGAGAAAATATACATATAAGTAATTACTTAAATACACAAAACGATGGCATCTATACGTTACACTAGCTAGGTTATACATTACAATGCGAAGGAAAATATGTTTACAAACGAATCGACAATACACGATTAATACAGAATACCATAATAAACCCGTATTCTGAAACGAATACTTAAGTCTGGATCAAACTTCAAGCAGAAATTTTGTAACCAATTCAAAAAAGGGTTTTAACAGATCACGACAAAAAGCTGTCAATTTCTGCGTAAATCTAGACTCAGACCTAAGTCCTATAGTGCCTTTTCATATGCATGCAGGTAGTTATCTTCCTTGCTTCAAGTGTAAGCCAGTGGCCTTTTGTACGATACTGGTGTCGGTAACAAGCTCCCTAAAGCCCTTTTGGAGGAAAAGGAACGCAGCCCGGTAGGATCGTGTCGCGTTAGTCACTTTTCTTTCATTTTATGACACGTACACAGTAGGTATCTGCGCTCTAATGCCTTGATCACACGTACCGAGCAAACGGCCGGATAGGGCTCTCGGCCGAGTACTCGGTACATAACAACATAGCGCCGAGTGCTCGGCTGAGCGAGTGATGTAAGCTACTTACTTTCATCACTGTCTCGGCAGAGCAACTTTTTACTGTCTCGCCCGTTTGCTCGGTACGTGTGATCTAGGCATTCGTAGATCTTAATCCCGAATCGTGCTGCTTTGGTTCGAATGCATTTGACCCAGCTTAAACGCCTCTTCCAAACCAGCAACGATTCGTTGAAGGTGTGGGAATGGTAGGTTCAGTAGGTTGGGAAGGTGTGGAAATGGTAGATAGGTAAAAGAGGAGAACAGTTACAGTTTCAGTTTATTAAAGTTAATAAATTGGAGTAAAATTTTAAATATTTCGGGGTCTGGGATTAAAAGTTCGGGAACGTGGGCAGGAAATAAAACTTTATGGGACGAAAGTGTTTTAGGAATGTTGAATGATCAATGTTATCCTCGTCTAAGCCGCATTCACAAACTGAAGAGTATAAAACAGAGGTGGACAGAAATACATCAGTGACCCATTCTAATTCGAATGCTCATGGACGCTGCGCTAGAGATTTCCTCATTTTTATTTTAATGAGAAGCCTCAAATCCGAATTCCATACAAAATTATTCGGACAAATACTCAAAAAGTACGCCGTATTATAGTAATTTCTTCACATTATTCGTTTCGTCCATGTTTTTTGATTTCGTCAACAAAAAAAGTGAAAGGTTTCATACTTTAATTTAGATTTTATACGTGTTTTTAAACTAGTAGGGTTAATTTTAAAACACGTTTAAAATCTAAATTAAAGTATTGGCCTTAAAGAACCAGGGCTTGCAGGGAAGCTCCAGCTGGATACTTGCAAAATAGTACCTTTCAATCTAGACGAAACTCTCCAACAGGACAATCTTAAACAATTTCTTTTCTTGGCCCAGCAAAATCGTGTTGTAATTGTCAATTTAAACGCATAAACCACGTTTTTATGAAGTCACTTTCTTATTTGTCTGTCTGTCTGTCGTTCTAGATGGAATCTTGTAACCTACGTTTCTTGTTTGATTCTCTTTTTTTATCACGTAATAATTCGTAAGAGTGGCGATTACAATTAATTTTGATTATTTACATTATACCGTGTACATTTGAAAAGACACTTACAGACAGACAATACACATACTTTAGACTCTTTACTTGTGTACTATTATAAAGTTTGAAAAATAAATTCTTAGTTTTCCCACTAGCGCTATTTTGAATACAAAAGTGTCTCGAACCACAATGAACCTTTATTTTTGAAAACATTTTCCCTTTTAACGTTTAGGGTTAGGCACAATACATAGAGACCTAAGTTATAAATCTAATACAAGATTGTTTTGTTAAACAATAAGTCAGAATATCAACAAAACAATAACAACATTCTCTTTACAACTTTTTTGTTCGTCCGATTTTCAGTTTTTGTTAATTAGATCATTATAAAAAAAAACTGTTTTTGGGTTCCAAACGCGTGATTCAGGATTTTTTAAGTTCTTGCTAAAGGTACTTTAAAATAAGCTATCTTTTATGTTGTACTGTGATTTCAAGTTAAATAGATTACGGGCTAGATAAGTTTGCCAAAAAAGTACAGGCTTTAAGGCATACAATCGGTCTATCTACAATACACATTAGGCACTAGGCAACGGTCGGATTACATTGAAATAAATGCAATAATAATGTCTGTATATAAATACAATTTCAAAATAATATACATAAGGCATTTATGTCAAAAGGCACAGTTAAAATTACTCAACCCAGTATTTTATTATAAATATTTTACTTTTGTCTTATGTAGAGAAAATCACTTATTTTACCTACACTTTATGAAACATTTAAAATTTTAGTATATTTCATTTGACATAAGCCAATTTTTCTGAACGCCTTATAATGTAACTTTGAATGTATAGATAGATTATAATTTTAATATTAACAACGTAATTAATACATACTTAGTTATATATTGTTTTCTCCTGTACATAAGACAATCTGCAATAACAATTTGAATAAAGTTGATGCAATGATTCTAATTTAAAGTAAGACCACAATGTACCTGTATTACGCAAATAAAGATCCATTCATTCATTCATACATACAAGTTTATTATGTAATGCATATAACTTTAATGTGTATGTATTTTTGTATGGGATTTTAAATATTATAAAGAGGAGACTAAACATGTCAATGCAAATACAAGTATGTACCTATATCTCTGGTCAAGAGAACAAGACAGGGGGGTTACATTTACTTTGCTGTTTGGTCCTCTAGACCAAGTGTAAACCAGGCTTAAGGGTAATCCTCAAATCCGAGTTCCATACAAAAATGTTTCGGTCAAATACTCAAAAAGTACGCCGTATTATAGTAATTTCTACACACTATTCGTTTCCTCTATGTTTTTTGATTTCGTGAACAAAAAAAGTGAAAGGTTTCATACTTTAATTTAGATTTTATACGTGTTTTTAAGTTAGTAGGGTTAATTTTAAAACACATTTTTGTATGGAACTCGGATTTGAGGATGCCCCTTAATACAATAATGTAGACTGGCTGGCTATAAGGCATTCACATTGCGGCTTGCTTTCACAGCTCCCGCAATGGACACGCAAGTTTACGAGTATGAATTATACAATAAAATTAATTTAAGGTTCTACCCATACAAAAATATTTGCGGACGGTACAGTAAAATTATGAGGCACAATTACGTTTATAGAAGCCAATATTTTTTATTGGTAAATTACAAAGTGTTATTAGAATTAATAGATCAGTACAATAATTATGTTTTATACGTAGTCTGTTAAGCTCATTCATCCCAGCCAACGCTATGGCGTATCTAATAGTTATTCTTTGACCATTTAACCACTCAGGTTTACCTCTTCAGTGTACAGACTACAGATACTCTAACACCCATATTCTAAGTCGATTTTTTCACTCAAGGGAATACTTCTGCCCTCCTTACAGATAGTGCAGTAACTATGTCAAACATGTTTTCGAGAAAAACGACTTTGAAAAAAATAAAATTGAAATTGTTGCCGGCTCAAAACTATATAAGCTTTCGCGACATGCGATACATCAAAAGAAAGGGAAAAACATAAAGTTTTTATAAAGCTGATATTTTGATTATAATATTTAAGCATAATACCGTAAAATAAAAAAATATACTTATGCTTAGTAACTGCCTACCTGACGAAGCATAGCTTCCTAAAAAATACTGCAGTAAGTACCTTAGTTACTTCACTAATTATTACGAAAATTACTTAATGCGTCAATCATTACAGACCATAAAATCAAAATTGAGTGAGATTGTAATCATAGGTGCAGTAACTACATAGTTACTACAGTATTGGCTAGGACTTTCTTAGTTGAGAACTGTTTTTAAAATAGTATCTAGTTGAAATTTATCTTTTATATTCAAATTTCCTAATACTATTTATTATGTGTGGGGGAGGTCGTTTGTAATGTAATGTAAATGACTCCATTTTCCGCAATTGGTCCTTTTTGCGTGAGCAAGTTACCTGCTGGCTACGGATGTAGCCAGCCTTACTTCGTCCAGAAGCGCAGAAGATTCCTGGGCTCTTCGCAGGCTTCGCGGAGTGACCTCGGTTGCCCGAAGGTTTTATGTCGTTGTGCTGTCACTCCCACGCATTCCAGGACTACGTGGGCAGCTGATTCTTCTTCTGTTAAGCAGCCTCTTCAGAGTGGGCTGCTGTGGAGTGAGTGTTACCAATGTTTTGTAGATATGTTTATTGAGTCTACTCAACTGTCTACGGTGTCCTGTGATTGTACCCACAATCACACGTAGATCTTACCTCTTCAAGTTTATGAGACGTTTGTCAGTCTCGGTGTTAACTGTAGCAGGACCATTCTCGATTGTCGGCAGTCCGTGGCATTAATCCAGCGGTCGTTATGTTGGCATCCACGTACGCATCTGAGAAAGTGGCAGAGGCAGGAAGGGGAGAGGTCCTACTCCAGGTCTCAGATCCTATTCTGGCTAGCTCGTCTGTGGCGTCATTCCCTAGTGATGTGCTGTGTCTTTTTATCTATTGTAGAGTAACATCTTTGTGCGTAGATATGGTATCTAGGGATAAATGACATTCGTATACAAGCCTCGAGTTGCATGTGTAGCTTTCTAAGGCTTTTAATATTGCCATACTGTCAGAGAGAATTCGTATCTTGTAATCCCGTACGCCTCTCCGTGCTATGGCGTTGGCAGCTTCTGCTATTGCCACACACTCGCATTGAAAAATGGAGCTGTACGTGCCTAGTGTCATGCTTATGTTCATATTAAGGTCTAGCGAGTGTACCTGTTTTTGTCTTGGATTCATCAGTGTAGTTGCGGAGTTCATCAATTCCTGATTGATACACGTATACAGATACGGTATTGTTTCAGAAAGTGATATATCTGCTTTGGTGTTTTGTCACACGGGGCTGCTATTAGTAGCTCGATGGCTATCGCACGATCTAGAATAGCAGCGTGCGAGCTTTGAGTATTCCCCCACAGCCCTAGTTGTTGGAGTCTGATGGCGGCTATTGTCGCTTCCTGCTGTATAAAGACGTCAAGTGATTTCATGCATCTTGCGATTGCCAAACAGGATAGACGTTGGATTTTTAATAGTTTGGATGCTACAGTGCTCAGCTCAGTTCTTGTCCACCATACAATTGCTCCGTATGCTAGTGTCGGTCTTATGACTGTAG
Source organism: Lobophora halterata (assembly GCA_932526365.1). Taxonomy (NCBI): domain Eukaryota; kingdom Metazoa; phylum Arthropoda; class Insecta; order Lepidoptera; family Geometridae; genus Lobophora; species Lobophora halterata. The sequence continues at coordinate 10,801,175 of OW052007.1, read as the reverse complement.
TGTACAGCCACTTTGTCAATTATGGTGATAGTCCCTATGTCTTGTCAAGCATTCGTTTGCATTGAAAGAAGATGATGCAGGCCTTCTGCAGTTTGTTATCAAGGTGTTTATTCCAAAGAAGTTAGCTGTCTAGCGTGACACCTAGATACTTGACCTCATTTGTTAGTGTTAATTCCGTATTGGCGAGTTTTGGTAGTCTTAGTCTGGCTAAGTTTCTCTTATTGGTCAACAGTATGAGTTCTGTTTTGGATGGGTTCACTGAAAGTCCATATGTTTTACTCCAAGTTTCGATTATCTTGAAGGCAGTGTTGATGAGGTCGCATAGTATGTTTTCGACACATATTGTAGCAAGGATAGCCAGGTCATCAGCGTAGCCGTAGCGTTTCCGTTTAGTTTCCATTAGGAAACTCATCCACCACAATATTGCAATAGAAAATGCACAGAAGTAAAGTAAAGTAAAGAAATGTAAATTCAAAACGAAATAAAAAAAACATGTAAGTAAATAATTTCATGACGCCAATTTTTATTTATATTAATTTTTTAACTTTCTGCGAGAAAAAGTAAATTCAGACGACACGTGTGGTGCATCTTGCATGGAGTTATGAAACAGGCTGATTTAACCAGATACTTCTTCTTAGGCACATGCAAGGCATCGTTGTAGCTAAACATAGCTGCAGTATCTTGCTAAGTTATAACGGTCTTGGATAGTGCTTAACTATTCATATTCGTCTAATATCCTTATGATAACCGCAGTACCTATTAGATACTGCATTCTTAGAAAGCAAGCCTCGGACATTTTGTAAAATTTACTAATTATAAATGAAGTATCTATTAGATACTACATTCATGACTAGGAAGTCACAAAGAATATAAACTAAATGCAAATAAAAAGAACGCACTATCTTTACATACTGCAATAATTTCTAGAATTACCTAATAATAACGTGTCCAAGTATATAGTAACTTCATTCACTGCACTTTTCATAAGCAAGTTATTCACTGAGAGCCCAGATACTGCAATCTTATTTATTGAATTTCCGGGTTTTAGATGGAATTTTGATGTGTGAGTGAAACCAGTATGAAGTACTTTTTTTGGGGATTCTGATTAGGTATCTAACTCAATTTCACCAAAAATGCTAGTTACTGCACTCTCCCTTATGAGGGCAGACTTACGTGTGTGGTAAAATAAAGAACCGATGATGATGATGTGTTCACTTGAGTGAAAAAAATCGACTTAGAATATGGGTGTAAGTTAGAAAGAATGAAAAGAAAAGAGAAAAGTAACATTTGTAGCACACTCCATCTCGTGTAAGCCAGTAGCAAATGGCTCTGGCGGTGGAGATTTCAAGCCTATAGTGGCCAGGCCAAATCAAGCCAAGTAGGATCCTATCTTGGCGATTAGAACTACTGTTTACTTTACAGTGTTATACCGACAATTAAACGTATCGTAAATTTAACATACTAGTTTTTACTAGTAATGAGCCATTGGGACTTTTTGCAATCACTCGCTTTGAGGAACTAAATTTATGAGATCAAATCATACACTTTTCGTGTAAAATTCTCCGTTTGGATTTCTAGTTATGTTATGTTGAGATAGTGTGATTTAGTTCCCTCTTAGGTAGATAGATCTCCAATATGTTAGTTTATTCACACGATGGCACGTTTTAGAACTATTTTATGTTTTCAAATAACTTTATCTAATTCTTGTCACATTTTACTATCAATATATCAAAGTTATAGGTATTAGCTTTAATAAATACGTACCTACATTATGTAGTGTTCTAATTTGGTGTTTATTTTATTAGATTTTATAGTTGAACTGTTTATTTTCATTAGATTTTATAGTCAACAGTCAGGTAAGTTTAACCAAGATTATTCTTGTGTTTCAATGTGTTGTAAAGTTTATTCGACTTTATACAATTGCAATTAGATGATCATTGTTAACTTATATAAAACATGATTTATATTTTTTATGATTTTGTTTTGTGGCAAGTGTCTTAATAACAATTTCTATACAATATTTAATTTTTATACACTTCCAACGATTCAAACATCTAAATTTTTTTAAAGTAATACGCAGACAAAAAGCCACAATATAATTTATACTTAATAATAAAAGTTGCATTTATTCCACGTATACACTGCAATAAATGATCTTCTAAAAACTTACCCTTACCACTATGTATACTAAATAATATCGGTAAGTAAAACCATTATTTTTTAATCTTGTGCTCAAAATTTACGAAAACGTATTTTTTTGCCAAAAGCGCTATATTTACATCAAATAATATATTTTACCTTGTCAGTAACATTCACGAGTATATCATAAACCTTAATTATGTCTTTATAATAACTTTAATTATACTTATAAAAGACGTCTAACGTTTTTATTCATTGGACACATTTTTGAGCTGCATCATTTCAAATCAATGCCAATTTTCATTCGTTAAAATTATCAATTGATTTACAAAGAAATTCATACATTTGTCATGCTGATGAAGTAACTATTATTAACAATAGTTTAGATAGTAGAAGAAATTACAAGACACAGATATAAAATGCTCATGGTTGAGAGATAGTCGGATCACGATTCCAGGAAATAAAAACGGTGGGGGGTGTCGTTCAGACTGTACCGGCTAGGATACCGAGGATATGGCGTTGTGGGGCGAACCCATCTGGGTCAGGACCTTGTCGAGCCACTGCAGGGGGCCGTGGAGGTGGATCTCGATCCAACACGGAGTCGACGTCACATCTTGGCGATGGTACTCCGCCCCCCACCCTTTGACAAACGACATCCGAATGGTGCACATCTTGGTCAGCTCATAAACGGCCTCAAAACCATGGTTCACGCTTTGGGATAGCAACTGAGCAAACTCTCTGTTGTTGAAGATCTTCAAGCTACATCCGGGGGGTATCTTGCAGACGGTAGATGGGTGGAATCCGTGATGATGGTTACAGTTGCGGGATTGAACGAAAATCGCCGCATCGGACAGACATTCCGCGTAAACCTCGCCGCCTACGTAGTATAGATGTACTCCCTTGCCTATGTGACGTCTGGTGTTCTCTATCGTGGAATTCCTGTTGACGTTGCTGAGCTGACCGAGACAGAACCGGTCGCTGTTATTGGAAGGGTCAGTGAACCCGTCGACGACCACAGAATGAGAGTTACAGTGGAAGACCTCCCCCACTCGACAGTTCAACTCGTAATACGCTACTGAAGCCCAATACATTGGTTCTTCGTATGAGACGGGCGCGGCTTCACCGGGAGGCTCTGTGTCATCAGACGGAGGGGAGTAAGCTGGAGGGGGGGTGTCAGGAAGCTCAGAAGTGGCTGAAGGTGGGAACCCTGAGCCAGAGTACGAGACATTATGAGGCATTGACGGCTCGGCTTGCCGTTGGAAAGGTAGCAACGAATGCCCGGGCGCGAACTCCGAATGGCGCGGGACTAAAACCGGGGGTAGGACAGGGCTCTCAACTCGTTTGTAGTGGTAGGGGTTGATGCATACTTCCTTCTGTTTGGCGCTGAAGGGGTACTGGCAGATTTCGAGCGGCTTCAGCTCGTGGTGGCTCTGCAGGTCGGGCCAGCGCCACACGCGGCAGTATATCACGTGGGGAAGACCTTTGCGGTGGGACACCTGGAAGGGAAAATATAATGTAGCAGCATTTTTAATGACTGGTTGCTACAAACGGCTTCATCTGTGTATTAGTGGGGTATTAAGGGGCATCCTCAAATCCGAATTCCATACAAAATGTTTCGGACAAATACTCAAAAAGTACGCTGTATTATAGTAATTTCTTCATTTCACTTTTTTTGTTCACGAAATCAAAAAACATGAACGAAACGAATACTTTTTGAGTATTTGTCCGAAATATTTTGTATGGAGTTCGGATTTGAGGATTACCCTTAAGATATAAAATCGATTGTGTCTTTTCCGAAACTTACTCCTCCAGACCATTCCTTTATTTCATAACTTGAAGACGATTACCATTGGCAAAATCAACCAATGATAGACAAGATCCATCACGTTTTCATTGTTGGAGTATATCCAGTAGTAATTGTCTTAAAAAAATACCACTGATGAACAATACCCATACCTGATTTTAAGAGTTGCAATTCATGAAACAACAAACATCCAGGCATCTATCTATCCTCAAAAAACTTTGCTTTAGTGGTAGGTGGGCTTTAGGATTAGGACGCAAGAAAAAAGAGGTACACCTACTAAACATATATTCCGGATTATCCCTACCCCCTGCGTTCCTACAGGTTTCATAAAGAAAATATGCTTCTGAAAAGCCCCAATCATTTATGCTTTGGAAGCAGAGGTACAGATTCTCAGTACAACCACAACCAGTACTAAAATACTACATACAAGTACATTACTTAAATAGCAACTTAATGGTAAAAGTACCTGTAATCTACCATCCAGGGAGCGCGGTATCGTAACGCACTTGGATGGGGTGCCGGGACACGAGAGCGCCCGCTCCAACTCCTCGATGGCACCTTTCCTTTTCTTCAGCTTCTTCACCAAGCTATCCACCGCTTTCTCCGCCCATTTCTCTTCCTCATCACCCTGGAAATGGAGGGAGTCATAAATTATTAATTGGGTATTAATTGTGGGTTCTTATAAAGATGATACAAGATGAATAAGGCACTTTTCTACCCATACCCAACTTCAGCTCAATTTGTTCAGTTGTTTTGACATGATGGGCGTCATAAGAATCTGTCCTCTGCAGGTAACATTAAACCTAAAAAAGACTTGTATACAAGCCTAATTGTGGGAAACAGAGTCACCATATACACAACATCCATTCCATAGGGACAATCTACTAATAGGTGTCTTCTGTCTTCACAGTTTAACACTCTCGGCGAAAGTGAAGGGGAGCTCTGCGCAAGTGAGGTGAGGCGAGACGGCGCCTATTGGTTCCGCCGCGGCGGGAAGGTGGCTAAGCGACCAATAGACTCCGGCGCCGGGCACCTTCCCTGTCGCGTCGCACCCCTCCCGCCAAACACATCTAAAAATTGGTTTCTGCGATATTTAAACCGTGAAGATACCTGTAACAGCCATGACAAATCACCTACTAATACCTAATCCAGGAAGTAAATAGTAGTAAATACAATTTATGAATAGGTGGTAGTAAACAAATTTTGATTGAGTCATTATTTCTGAGAAATACAGAACATTGATATGGTGAGTCATCGAAGATCAATAATCACTTGTTTACCGCACCTATTCTGGGAGACAGGTAACATCATATAAATTTATAGGTAATGAGGATAGCAAGACATATCTATCAGATTTGTTTTTTTTTTCACTCAGACATGACAAAAGTACATACCATGAAAAGAGAATCTTAAACTTAATAAATACATTCAGTAAGTAATAGAATCAAAGTCAAATACATTTATAATGAAATTGTTTGTAGTAGTGTTTGAGAGAGGCGGTTTATACCTAGCAATGGATTATTATGTTGCTAAAAATAAATATAGATAACAAAAAATTATTCTACACGAGACAGGCATTCTTATTGAGGGGATAGGGGGTACTGTGGTCTGCACTGGCTTGCCGTTGAAGGGTGTATTGCGCATTGCCCCCCGAAAAAATTTATTAAACCTTTCCCAGCCATCCCAGCTTCTTGAAGTAACGGAGCAGGATGCTGGGTTGTTGACAGCACCGTTTCAATAAAGTGCTGGCCAACACATTTGGTGGAGAGGAGTCTAGCAGCCTACACAAGCCTGTCTTAACCCTACTCTCCTTTGTAGCCTGACAGCAGATGATCACATGCTCCACGGTCTCTTGATTTTGTAAGCAGCCTCTACAGATGTCAATATCCGTAGCTCCGAGACAGGCATTTCAACAATCAATTTACTAACCTATTGCTGTAGTTGTCCTTCAATGTACTTTCTCATGCATTCAGTATCATGTTTGATGAGCCATATCAAAACAGTCATTTGATTTGCTAAATGTAAATGGACTCCCTTTTCCGCACTTGGACTCCTGTTGGTCCTTTGTCCGTCGGATATCCTGACTAATAGTTTAGCCAGCCTAAATCCGCCCAGAAGCACAGAGCATCAGTCGATTAGCTAGTGCTCAAGTTTATTTAGTCTTAATTACCAGAAAATGCCTAGGTATTATTTATTTAATGCTTGCTTGTTGAATGAGCTAGCATAATTAATTAAATACATGTAATGTATGCTTGATATCCTTAGCAACCTGACTAGAATACTAGATCGCTAATCAGTGCAAAAATACCACTGTTCTAACTTATGAATAAACATAAACAATAGCTCCAGTTTGATTTCCTACCTGTTTCCAACCCAATAACTTCTTGACTGCGGGACTCGTGAATGAGAACAGGCTGTTCAGGCTCGACATAGGCCCGCTACTCGAAGACTCTCCATCATCAGTATCCATGGTATCCACACTTGCAAATGAGTCACACGGCTCCAGGAACAAACTTCCCGCTATAATTGCACCTCACAAATAATCAAACTGCACTCGGTCAGCCTACAACCATTTGGAAATCCCCACAAACGTCTCCGAATCAATAAATTGAACACCAAAACACAGTGATTATCGTGACAAGCGTCCGTCCTAAACAATTTGCCGATTTCACGACGCCATATAACGGGTTCAAGCGTTCTAGTTGTAATCTACTAATTTCATTTCAATATGAACCGGTGGATTTTAGTAGATAGTTTTATAATACAATGGAGAAAACGCTTGCTTTGCTATTAAAAATAACACATCAAGCTACAAAAAATCTACTGCACTCCAAGAGGCATTTTGGTTTTGCAATAAGGATGTGCATTGCACATAGCGATTAATCGATAACGATAGTCAGCTTCATTCGCAACGAACTCGATTATTGTTGCCTACTAATTTTGCTATTCAACCAACAATGAATGATTGTTGTTTTTGTTTCTGTTTCTGTCGCTAACTAAAAATGCCTTTTTAGACAACAAAAATGCGTTTGCAATCCTGATGCAGTCTAGTGTTCTAGATGATATTTCTAATAAACAAATGAAATAGGATGATTATATACATGTTAACATTTCATTAGTATAAAAGATACATAAATTAACCGCAAAAGTTAAAAACTAAGGATCGATCTCTTTTAGAGGTTTATTACGAGGAATGAGCCAGATGACGATTATGCGATGGCTGTATAATCGATTATTCTTCGAAGGGTACATCTCTAGCATAATTTCACAGATAAAAAATCTAACCAAAGACAATTTTGACATCTATCATAGACAAAAGCCAGCTGGCTAGTCAATGTCGCCATCCTAAATTCTTATTTTCTACCATTCTTCCATCAATAAATGAAAGAGACAGCTTTCTAGTTCATTGTATGGTTAGGAGACAAAAAAACATGCTCCTAGTCAAATGTTTAACATTGCTGGCTCGATTCTATAAAGTTCTCTGGAACATATCCCATTTCGCGAACAAGCGGAATTTTCTCGAATTTGAAGTGTCATTTCGATTTCCAGATTTTGCCATTGTTCTATTTCTCGAAGAGTCGTGCCTCTGACGTTAGTAATAGCAATTATAAGTGCTTTACTCGTTCTAAGTGTCCAATTTAGATTGTCTAAGTAATTCGTCGAAAGTTATGGAACAGGTAAGAGAAGAGGTTATCTAGACGCTGATTCAGTGAGTATCTATCGGTTTCTGCGACAAGCTTATCGATTACGGAGTACATTTTTAGGTGAAACAGTTGAAGGAGAAGGGTAATGCAGCCCTGTCGTCGGAGAACTTCGAAGAGGCTATCCAATACTACACAGAGGCCATAGCTCTCGACCCAAAGAACCACGTTCTGTTCAGCAACCGGTCGGCGGCGCATGCGAAAGCCGGAAACTACGCTGCGGCACTTGAAGATGCTGAGCAGACCATCGCCATCAACCCCAGCTGGGCTAAGGGGTACTCCAGAAAAGGCAGTGCTCTAGCCTACCTAGGGAGGTTCGATGAAGCGAATAAGGCGTACGAAGAAGGCCTGGCGAAAGATCCCAACAATGTCCAGCTCACACAAGGCTTGAGTGAAGTGAACAATCGAAGACAGGAGTCCATGTTCGCTAAGCAGGATGTGTTTGCCAAAATTCAGGCAAATCCTCAGACTAGGGAGTGGCTGAATGATCCAGAATATGTCAAAATGGTTGAGGTAAGAGATCTACCACATGGAATTTGTTATATCTGCATATACTATGCATACTTGCTTAGTTAAAAAAATAACTTCTAGGTAGTTCTTGGTAGGTAATCATTTACATTTAGTAGTACAAAACATTTAATTAAAAACTTTTTTCTTCACAGAAATTAGCTAAGAACCCTTATGATCTCGCAAGTTTAGAGGGAAAAATGGAAGACAAAAGATTCCTGACCACTCTTAGTGTGATTCTTGGTCTACCTGGCAACAGCTTCTCTCCCATGGATGTAGACCCTCCCCAGGAGGAGAAGACCGCTCCCCCACCGCAAAAACCCGAAGAACCACCTAAACCTAAGTATGATGACATGCCAGAAAACCGTCGTCTTGCACTTCAAGAGAAGGACAAAGGCAATGAATCCTACAAAAAGAAAGACTTTGACACCGCAGTCCAACATTATCAGAAAGCCATTGAACATGATCCGACAGACATAACATTTTACACAAATATGGCCGCCGTGTACTTTGAACAAAAAGAATATGAGAAATGTATCAAGGAGTGCGAGAAAGGAATTGAAATTGGTAGAGAAAATAGAGCAGATTTCAAGTTAATAGCTAAGGCCTTCACTAGGATTGGTGAGTCACTTATTTTTATATTTGAGTATAGTGCTTAAGTAATATTCTTATTGAAAAGCCTTTAAGGCCCAGCGCACACCTGCACAAATGCGACAAAGAGACTGAGCATACACAAAAATTTAAACTAGACCTTGTTTCTTGTGGAATACGATCTATGGTAACGGCCACAAGAGCCGTCGTGCTAGTCGCTCGACTGTTCCGGTCGGCGACGCGATGCGCTCCGCATTCCCGATAGTATAACAAAGATATAAATAAATGTTTATTTTATTTTATATCTTACCAGTCTATTCACCGCGCCTTACGCAGGTGTGCGCTGGGCCTAAAAGGAAACTGACTATAATAGAATTGGATCTTTGAGGCTTTCCACTAAAATAATAAAGCCAAAAATTTGCAATGATCAATGGATTTTTGATTATTAAACCAATTGAGCTAAAATTAAGTATGGGTACAGTTATTGAATTGAAATAGATACACAGAGGCTACATATCTCAATAAATAACACATGAGCAAAACCATAGACAGTAGCTAGCAATCATAAAATGTAGTTAAGCTAGGAGCATTGTATGAAGGACTGATCAAGTTTTCAATTGAAATCCAGCTTGTACATAATCTGAACTACCCAGAGGTTAATGCCCTCATTACAAGGTTAAGGACTGACCTCACTGAGCTTTGATAAGTTCACACATTGTCTGTATTTATTCACAAACCTACTTTGATTGTGGTTAATGTTAATTGTTTCAAGTGTTGCAAAACAATTGTCACAGTAAAATAACACACACATTCTTAACTGTGCTGCATTATAGTCAAGAACTAGCCCAGATGTTGTAGTTTTCTTTATAGGTTTTTGTTCAGTAATGAGATGAGCAAGACACTTTTCTGATGGTAAAAAAACTATGCTAGCTTGTCCTAGGTCACAGTAAAATAACACACACATTCTTAACTGTGCTGCATTATAGTCAAGAACTAGCCCAGATGTTGTAGTTTTCTTTATAGGTTTTTGTTCAGTAATGAGATGAGCAAGACACTTTTCTGATGGTAAAAAAACTATGCTAGCTTGTCCTAGGCAAAAAAAATATCACACAGCATTGACGTAAAAAGTTTAGATAGGCCCTGGTACCGAAAATATTTGGCATTAGTTTGAATGTGTGCATAAGCAACATGCCGACGCGCGCACACTAAAGAGTAGTTTAAAAAAGGTACTAACGCCAATTTACCTAACTGCATCTTACAACAATTATTATGCAATCATTTCGCATAAACTTTTGTGAAAGAATGAGCGTCCTGTGTGCCCTGACAATAAAAATATGAGTCAAGTAAAGTGAGCTGCACTCAATCCAGGGTGGAATCATTTTGGCGCGGTCACAGTATGGTACGGGCTTATCTAAACTTTTACATCGATGCCACACAGGAATTTTAATTACAGAGGCCTCAATTTCATTTCAAGGTTCATCCTATCTGTTCTACTGAAAGAAATACTTGAAACAAGTTACCTACACTACTGTACTTTTGAAGTGTAATGCTTGATAAAAGTGTAATAAAGGAACATTCATATTTTCGGGGTTCATACCCTTTACTTGAATTGAAACTTACACTTTTACCTGATACTGATTTACTGAAAAAGTTCCTTCTAGTGTAAGCTATCAGTGGCCTAATCTGGTGTCGGAAGATTTGAACCTGCTACTCTCAACGCCCTATCTTTAAACAGAGCAATACTCAGTATTGCCCTGTTTGAAGTTAAGATGTGTTTACTTTTTTTGATTTATGTACCGACATATCCAGAGAAAAATATTTATAATTTAAATATCTTACTGTGATAATCACGAGAGTCTACCAAATAAGACATGCTAACTTTCAACTTGCACAATCCACAGGTAACGCATACAAAAAGATGGAACAATGGAAACTGGCTAAAACCTACTTTGAGAAGTCGATGTCTGAGCACCGCACTCCCGAGATCAAGACTCTACTCAGTGAGGTGGAGAAGAGAGTAGTGGAGGAGCAGAAGAAGGCCTACATCGACCCAGTGAAGGCTGAACAAGAGAAGGAGTTAGGCAATGACTTTTTCAAGAAGGGTAAGCCATCAGCCTTTTCATCGTCATCATTAACCTACAGCTGTCCACTGCTGGACGTAGGTCTTTCCCAAGGCGCGCCACTGAGCCCGATCATCGGCTCTTCTCATTCTCATTCATCATCTTATTATATTCAGCCATGTATTGTATGGTGACTCTGTTTTCTGAGATAGTTTATGTGTGGGTGGTGACTCTGTTTTCCGCAATTGGACTCGTTGGTCGGTCATTTTTGTGTGAGTCGTTACCTGCTGGCTACAGATGTAGTCATGTAGCCAGCCTAACTCCGTCCAGAAAAGCAGAAGATTCCTGGGCTCTTCACAGGCTTTGCAGAGCTACCTCATTCGCCCGAGGGTTACATGTTTGAAAAGCCAATGGGAATAGACCAATAGGTCGCAGCCAGATTCGTTAGTCCTAATTAAGCGACTAGATTTGCACTACTCTAGACACCAAACTGCATATGCCATTCACGAAAACTGACCTAGCTAACACTAAATAGTTGAAAAAGAAGTGATCTGTAGAGGGGATATCACGCATGATCCTTGGCATTGAGGAATACGACGCATGGAGGATTTGTTGGACGTTTGTAAATTGTATGTATATATGATTGTCTGACGATAGCCCCGGACTGCTTAATCTATAGGCGCGTGAGGGTACAATTCAGAGCGAACTAATAGTTTAAAACAAACTTCATTCCAGGTGACTACAGCACAGCAGTGAAGCACTACACCGAAGCGATCATGCGCAACCCTGACGATCCAAAGCTGTACTCGAATCGGGCGGCGTGCTACACCAAGCTGGCGGCCTTCGACCTCGGCCTGCGGGACTGCGACCACTGCCTGAAGCTCGACCAGAAGTTCATCAAGGGCTGGATCCGGAAGGGCAAGATTCTACAGGTTTGTACATTTTTCAATCTAAAAATGCTTACACCACTCGTGGGATCGGTCTAAGTATGGACATATGCGGTCAAAAACCCGAGGTCACTCCACAAAGCCTGCGAGGAACCCAGGAAACTTCTGTGCTTCTGGGCGGAGTTAGGATGGGTAAACGTCACGATATCCGACGCTCAAATGAGGTCCAAGTGCAGAAAAGGGAGTCCGTTTATGTAGTGGCCCTGCATTCTTTGTTTGAAAGATCTCTAGATACGACAGTTAGATACATATTGCTGCTACTGTATTTTTACAAATTTTTTTTTTTTTTTTTTTTAATCTCCTTGGTAACTTGCGATCTGCCCCTTCGGGCATTGAGCTAGAGTTTTTGGCGGTTTAGTTGGATATTATGACATGTATGGTGCACTCCCAGTGAAGTGCCCATTTCAAAATTTCTCCTTATCCTTGATTAGGTCTTGAGGAGCTCTTCTTTTTATTCTGCGGAATGTTTGGGTTTCTGTATTCATGAGGTTAGTGGCTAATTCATTCGGGTGATGTTCAATGCGTTTGGCGTAAGAATGTAAGAATGTAATAAATAAAATAAATAAATTTTTACAAATGAGGTTTCAATGATCAAAGTCAAAGTAAATTTTGACCATGCGATGAACCGTTGATACTGTTGCAGTCGCAGGAAGTCTTTGGACGGAGTTGGCTTGAATGAAAGCTCGTCGTAGCGTCTTAGTATCTTATCCTCCCCTATATTTAGAAGTGGAAACCCAAAATCAGACAATTGGTGGTGATGGCAATAATGAATTACTGCAACATGTCTGTAATTAGTTTGATTCTATGTGCTAAGTACCAAAATGTATTTCGTCTTAGTTTATAGTGGAGCCAATTATTTAATGATATTTAATGTTTTGCCATTCAGTCAAGTTAGTTTTAATAAGAATGTATGTTTTTCTGTGTTCTCAGGGCATGCAACAGCACGCGAAGGCTCAAACGGCTTACCAAAAGGCTTTGGAGCTGGACCCCAGCAATGCAGAGGCCCTGGATGGTTACCGAGCATGCTCCACTCAACTAAACTCCAACCCTGAGGAGGTAACACTCGTAACCTAAATCTTATTATCTATATAGGTTCTTATCTAACAATTTTATTTCTCGGTGACATGCTGGCTCAGTTAAAGCTGAGTCCTAGGTACATACTTGCTTCAATCACAGGGTTTAAAGAAAATTAGTAAAAATAAAAGGCATGTGGCAAAACTTCAGGCAGTTTCCCCGAAACATCACTCAGCAGTACTTTAATAATTGACCTTATCTTGTTTTACGCCCAGGTGCGCAAGCGCGCGATGGCAGATCCGGAAGTTCAACAGATCCTGCGCGACCCGGCCATGCGCATGATCCTGGAGCAAATGCAGCAGGACCCGCACGCCCTACAGGACCACTTGAAGAACCCCGAAATAGCCGCCAAGATCCAGAAACTCCTGGAGTCGGGCCTCATCGCGATCCATTAGGACTCTCACGTGTATTTCATAGAGCGTTGGAAAAACTACCAAAATGGTAGATTTCGTTACCACTGGCAACATTGGTCAATCATGTCCTAAAAATGACGCGTCAGATACGCTGGTCCTTATTCCAAAATAAACTGGAACACTGATTGAAATTTCTTGAGCCTCAAGCTAATTGAAATTGTAATGAGGACCTTATTTTCTGTGTGAAATAGATTAAAAATGGAAGCTTGATGTGGACTCTCTTACATTTATGTTGCAACATGCTGAGCATTATTGGAATTTAGCTTTAAGTAATTTTAATAAGTACACTATGGAAGTTTTCATGTACAAGCTCAGTATGATTGTTTAAATGATTTCGTTATAAATGGAGCCAGTTTCAACAAATTACCTATCAGAAATTTTATTCGTAGTTTGTAATATTTTCGCTTGCTTTATGTGAGTTGTTTTCATGCTTGTATCAATCGACAGGCTTCTGTGGACCATTCCAAACGCTTCTTTAATCTTTATATTTGAATGAAAAGCGTGGTTATACAATATCGGTTTTAGGATTATTTTTAGAAACTCGTTAAATGCAGGTGTTCTGCCTAAATTGAATTTACTGAATACATAGCATTTTTTGTAATTTATTCAAATAAAGTTATGTAGGCGATGTTGTTATTTTATTTATGTCTCACTTTTAAAAATCAATACCTATGTAATTGGTCTGTATTTGCATTTTTTTTTCAAAATAGCTGCTACAGCGCGGCGCATGACGTTAGCTGTGTAGTATCGAAAGCCTAATAATAGCCTACGCCTACGGCCTTAATATAGATACTGCTCTACCTTACCTTTGGTAGTTTCGGCGTGATCACAGACTTGCATAATAATTTTATTATTATGAGACCCGCGCTAAAAAGCTTTGCAAATATCTTTATAATCAATAAAGATATTTGCAAAGCTTATAATTACCTTAGTAATCAAGAACATTAAAATTGGATGAATATCTTGATAGAATCGGGCGAACCATATCAAGAATAATCAATATTGTATAAACTGCTATGGTACACGGCGAACACATATCAAAATGTTAGTAAGCTTTCAAAAAAATGCAAGAAAAATATAAATGGTAGAATTTATAAAATCGTAGTGGCAACTCTACACTGTCAAACGACGACACCGACTGTCAAAACTCAGATGATTGTCCCCACAAAGTGTTTCCATCTTTTTTAGTTTTACATATGAATCGGGAATATAAATCGATCGGGAATAGGTTAATGTATCTCAAACATTGGCATATTTATTGTTTTTTTTTAATGAAAATGACACTCCAAAGCATTTTTTCTCACAAAAAGATTAATTTATTGCAGTTATGCAGTGAACTTTTGGATATAAATTTGCGACTGCTGTAAAGACCACGCAACTTGCACTCGGTAGCCTGAGACCCGTCCATTCATAAAACGCACAAAATGCCCCGATTGCCCACAGATTCGCGGGAAATGCATATTTAATTCACGGTTAATCCGCGGGCCGCGCCGCGAGCCGCGAAAGATTTTCCTTTAAAAAAAATTCGGCCTTTACATGCAAGTATTTTATAGCGTTTTAACCGTCTTTAAATTACCTATGTCACTGTCAAAGTCATTTTTGTATCAGTTGTCAAACGAAAGGCTATTTAGACACAAAAGATAAATCTGCTTGGGAGTTTTGGCCAGAACATGAAAAATGGCGCATTGGTGGCATTAAATTAATTGACAAAACTTGTATAACTTTGAGTGTTTAAGTGTAAAAACGGTGGTTTTTTATCCATTAAGTGCTCGTGAACGTGTATGAGTGTTGGTGAATAGTGTAATGCTGTAACACGTGACTTTTCGTGTTGCCTCCAAAACTCCATAGAAGCCTCTAGTAAAGTCGCAAACACCACTACTTTATAGGGGCATGACTAGACTTATGACAAAATAATCTCTCCAATTATTTGACACTGGCTTTGATGTGAAGCCAAAACCGAAGAACTTAGGTTCTTCAAAAAAAAAAAAAAACTTCTTGATCATCTGGTCTGACGCGCCGTGTTGTTTACGTTACGAAATTGATGATTTGATTTTTTTTTGTTAGATGTGATAAGATTATGTATGCCTTTACATTTAAAACATAATATTAAGAGGTGTTCCCTTACAAAGTACTAATGAAAAAAATAAACGTACAAATGTGTACGCATTCTGAGCGAGCGGGATGTTTTTTACTTTGTGAAATTTTTGGTGATTGTGCTTTCTAACTCAAAACAAATTATTAAACATTAAGTAAACGTTCAAGAAGTGTCTAAAAACATGCTCTAACTGTGTAATACCATAAAATATATTCTAGAAACAAGAAGTATTCAGGTAAGTGGTACTCGTAGTCTCGCCTTCAATAAAAATGCCAATATTTTATGAAAAATTTATTAGGCAACTGCAGATTATGATTAAATATCGTGTAATAAACATTATTACGTGGTAAACAACACTTTATAACACTCTCACAACGATACCGACACCATAATGAGCAATAAATCACTCATTGTTCATGAATGTTTATGTTATTTCCAAACAATAACAAAGCGCAACTTCACAGACGTAAATATTATTATTTCAATATGACTCATACACATTTTATCGTTATTGCCACTTCAAAATTTCAAGATAAAGCCGTTAATACACTATCAAACAGTCGGATACAAACAAATTCGCAGGTATAGACCTTTTTTTGCGTGTGTTTGGCGCCGATTGTCAGTGTCCGCGGATTCAGTCAGGGACATTCTTGAGATTTAAACGCCCGGCCGCGCATGCGGCCAGAGACATTCTAATGGGTAGTCGGCAAAGTTGGGAGTTGGGGTAACTTTCTTATTTAGAGTTGGAACCCGCAGTCCCGCAGTATTTTTTATTGCTCGAGTTGATATGAGTGTGTGCTGTGTGTTTTAATTTTCAATTTCATTCAAATAAACAAATGCGCTGTCTATTTGCGTCCTAATTTAATAATTTAGATAGCAGTTTATGTATTGCAATGATCTCAAAAACTACCTATTTCCAAGTGAAACGTTGATGAAGTGACTATAGTTACTCGGAGGCAAATTCAAATCTACAAAGCAAGACTTTTGCAATAAGTTTATATGTAAGTAAATATTGTTTTTTGTTGAGTGGTGACTAATATTTAGCCATCTGTCTGACTGGGTCAGTGCATCTTTTACTCTGAATCTGGTAAACAAAGATTTTTAAGTACAATAGATATGGGCGGATTGAGCAGGACTGATAAACAAAGTATTTAATTTTTATGTATTCAGTATTCATTATAATTAACATCAAAGCATATAATAAGTACCTACTTATTAAAAGCAGTTTGAAAAATAAAACCACCAGTGATGAGAGAGAAATGGGTCTTCCATCCATCACGCAAGCCCAGTGCAGATTTATTTATTAATAATAAATACACTAAGTTATCCAGGGGTTTTCTGTAATAATCTTAAACCAAGCCATCAGTCCCAACCCAGTCTGATTTTTGAACACAACCTACTAAGTAGCTTCAGCGATAAGGCCATAAATTGTACGATTAATTATTTTTAAGCCTTCTATTTGTTATTTTCCATTTGTACAGTAAAGAATTATCTATCTGTATATCTATCAATTTAAGTAGCTTCATAATTGAGATTATTTCAGCTGGAAAATAAGAAAAACCTACAAAATGGTGTCATCAACAACTAAAAGTGGTATTTGTATGGGCTGTGGCTCCGTGTCGGTGGTGCTAGGAGCTGTGATGGTGATATTTTGGCCATCCATCTTTATGACACAGTTACACAGTGTAAGTACATCTCTCCTTCTAATTCTTATTCTAAAAAGGGGGTACAGCGGTCTGCACTGGCTTCCCATTGAAGGGTGCATTGTGCCTTGACTAACTTGACTAAATATCCTATGACCCGCAAGTGGAGCAGGGGGCGTCTACTGTGAGCTTCCATCGCGATTTGTCTTTAGCTTCACGTTTGATTGATGAAAAAACAAATAGATTTCAGAACAAAAATTTAGACTAGGCCGATTGGCTCTTAAGGCTAATCCTCAAATCCGAATTCCATACAAAATGTTTCGGACAAATACTCAAAAAGTACGCCGTGTTATAGTAATTTCTTAACACTATTCGTTTCGTCTATGTTTTTTGATTTCGTCAACAAAAAAAGTGAAAAGTTTCATACGTTAATTTAGATTTTATACGTGTTTTTAAGTTAGTAGGGTTAATTTTAAAACACGTATTATAATCTAAATTAAAGTATGAAACTTTTCACTTTAATTGTTGACGAAATCAAAAAACATAGACGAAACGAATAGTGTTAAGAAATTACTATAATACGGCGTACTTTTTCAGTATTTGTCCGAAACATTTTGTATGGAAATTTGTCTTGAGGATTCCCCTTAAGCGGGTGATCCATTGGCGAGTCGGCGAGCTAACGGTATAAACTGTAGGCTCGTTGGACTGTCGACTCGCGGTGGTGATCCATTAGCGTGCCAAACAGTCTACTCTCATCGTTGGCGAAGTCATGGCGTGCTCCCGACGGAACTACTTTGTTACTTAGGAATACTACTACAAGAAGAACAACCAAAGAAAAAAAAAAACTGGCTGCAAGAGAGACAATGCTTGTCCCATGTTAACTTAGTAGCAGAACTTATTGGTGAACCAAATGATAATAGAAATGATTTAAGGATGACCGAGGAACTGCTCAAAAGTAATATTGTTGATTAAATGTAGGTAATCCATTCTTAAATGATGAAGATGAAATAAAGATTGCTTTTAATTTATAAAACGATCTCATAAAAAAAATTGCTCCAAGAAACGAATCCGCGACACCGCCCGCGCCGCGGCGAAGCAAACCCCATCAGGGTCACCACACCAACCCATAGACCAATAACAGTATAATTCTCTTTTAGATGATGACGCTTTCTCCCACATCAATGTCCTATAAGATATGGAGAGAGACGCCCATACCTATGTATTTGGAGTGCTTTATGTTTAACATCTCAAATGTGGACGAAATCCTGGCGGGAGGGAGCAATGTGACGCTCAGAGTAGAGCAGTTTGGCCCCTATGTGTTCAGAGAATCACATTCCAAGGTATGTCCTATGTCAATAATGTTAAGTGGCGTAGCGTTCAGCGTGGTCTGAATTTGGATGGGTGACCACAAGAGTATTATGAAGCTCTATGACACCTTAGCGGGACACAGTAATGTGACATTCAGGGATGGAGCAGTTTGCCTTCCCTATGTGTTCAGGGAAACATATTCTTCAGTACATAAATGTTGACAGAAAAAGTGACGCAGCGTTCAGCGTGGCCACCATGTGGATGGGTAACCAAGAGTTCTTGGAATTCGTTGTGACGACCCTGTTAAGTTCGGCTCCTAGGATATTATGATTCTTTTCTTGCTAATCATTGACTACACTTGCTACACTGTTTGTTTGACTGTACAATTTAAAGCTATTTTAAGCTCCACTCCACCAGTTGGATGAGCTAAAACCACGGATTAAAACTAATTGATTGATATTCAATCGTATTAATGTGTGACTATTCTTTAATAAAAAAAAATTGAAACTCATCATGACTAAAAAGTTTAATTGTAGCAGTTCAAATAACTGCTTTCGAGACTGGCTATTCCATTTTTTTCATAGTAGAAGCGTGCTAAGCAATGTTACATCGGAATCAAACTTAAAAGTCTACGTTGCACTTTTTTGATCACGGCCAGGCGCGATCTCTTGTCTCCAGGAGAGCGCCTTGCTATCATACACAAAGAAAAACTTTTCTGCGAAACAGTTATTTCATCAAAAACAACGTTGTCCTTGCTAGCCCGATACCGCCTGTAATCAGAGCACCTTTGACCCTCATCTAAACGCAATGTCCTAATTTGTTATCTCAGTTTCCGTATGTTACCCTATCTAGAGTCGATCCTCTTATTATTACCTTGCGATAAGTCATAATATGTATTTCCTAACAAAATTGTATATAGAGAGGTTTTATAAGCATAATAAGACGTACTCCTATATAGTGCACGAAAGGTACCTTTTCGAGGCGACCTTGCAATCCTTTCACCACACTGGTTCGAAAGAACTAGTGACAAGATAAGAAGAAAAAGAAGAATTACTCCTATTATGAATTTGTGTATAATGTTTGTACATTAATGTTGTTTTAATGTAATCTGTGTCGAAATAAATATCTTTCTATTCGACCATTAATATTTAGTTTTAAGGCGTTAGATCTCCATGGATGGCATACCAAATATTACTTATGTTGTATGTTTTCAAAAAAATACTTCTTAAATATTTAAACAATATGTTATTTTATCGTAATAACATGTTTAAACAGTATATTGTTCTCTCTGATTAATAAAATCTGTTAATTGTGCAGGTGAACCGAACGTGGCATGAGAACAGTACGATACAGTTCTACAACCAGCGGTACTGGCACTTCGAGCCGGATATGTCGAACGGCAGTCTGACTGACGAGATTGTCAGCATCAATCCTGTCATAGCGGTGAGTCACACCAACATCGTTTCAACTGTTTTTAGCCTATTCTGTCGGTATAACGATCTCTACCACTAGATACTCTACTGGCTTAGGTACACGAGAAAAAAAAATGAGGCCAGACTTTGTCAATTTGTCAATCTAACTATTTATTTATATACCTAACCACTATCGCGTCCTAACTTCGGCCTGCCGCATCCATCTTCTGCCTGCAACCTTTCGCAGATCGTCAGCCCACCTGGCCGGAGCGCGTCTTATAGATGGGTTCCCATCGAGTAACACCCAAACGAGTAACAGTGTAACTCGATGGGAAGAAAATATCGAGATATTTTCGAGTAACACCCCCAGGGTGTTACCGCTTGCCGATTCATGGTCTCCACTCAAGAGCTCTCCTACCCCAGCAGTTATCGGTTCTTCAGCCGATATGGCTAGCCTACTGCCACTTCACCTTTTGTCAATGCCATAATTTTGTACCAAATAAGCAATGCAAAGTACATAGATTAAAAACACTTTATAATGCTTTTGCTCCATCTTGCTTCATTTACGAGATATAGCGGTATTTATGTTATTTTATGAAGTTAGGTTTTCATAAATGGATTTAGAATGCAATGTCATCGAGTTGTGAGCTACCCTGAAAGTTTCAGCCGGATAGCTAATCGGGAAGTGCTCAAAATTTTAGTTGCAAGATTCCACCCGGAATCACAGACAGACAGACATACAACCCGGGCGAATTAACATGACACCTGGCTTAATTACGTTTGTGCAAAGTACAGTGTGGAAATAGATAATCATGGCAGAAAAGAGGATGTGGTATGCTTAGTGATGATAAGGCTTCACAATAAGAGGACGAAGAAACACGGAGGAAGTCGCGCAGAGCCGCGGGGGAAGCATCAAGTTCCGAGCCACGTGTCAGCCAGGTGTCATGTTAATTCGCCCGAGTAGTACAAGAAAGTGCCAGTGACAGTAAAAACGTGGTGAAAAAAACCTTACTGTATTTCTCCAGACAGTGGCGTTCACGCGGCGGTTCTCGAGCACGATATCCAACCTTCCTGTCGACCTGTTTCTACGATTCTACCATTCGAACATGTTCCTTCGCGCGAACGTCTCTGATTGGCTGTTTGATGGAATCGACGATCCGGTGATCGACATAGCTCTACAGTTCCCCGACATACCTTTCAACATACCTTATGACAAGTTTGGATGGTTCTATGACGTGAGTATATTTTTGGTTCATAACCTATTTTTCTTCCTCCTAATGGTGGCTTCTCATGGCCTGTAAACACGGGCCGTGCCGCGCCGCGCCACGGGCGAGGCGAGGGCGAGGGCGAGCGGCTCGAGGCTGCCCGGGCGGTTGCGTATTGTCGCGGTTAACGCAGGATGTTCGTTGTTCATAATAATGGGGATTACGAGAAAAAAATATTCCCGAAATCCCCACTGCGGTGGGTGGTTGGTGTTAGTGGGAATTTCAATACTTTTTTCCCGAAATTCCCACTAGTGGGGAAGGCCAGTGGGTATTTCGGGAATAAACAGGCCCGGGAGAAGGGGCGATCCGGACTCGTCCACGGCGCGCGCTCGCCCGTACAGATTTTGGCGCGGCGCGGCGCGTGTAAGCACAAGCCGTGTGAAGTCACCATAATATTATAGAAGCGAAATATCGTGAGGATGGATAGAGGGATGTATGTTGCTCATTTAAATATATGCATAGTTATTTTCGACCGAAAAAACCCATTTACGCATGACTGCCAGCGGGATTCGAACCCGCGACCATCAGATCGCAAGGTAAGGGCCTCATCTACTCGGCCACCACGTCCTCATATCCACGTCCTCCTATGCATAACCACGGAGGAAAAGCATAACTAAAGTTTGGACATTTCACTCATCGTTATCCATCCCCAAACTAAGCGAAACTTGTATTTTTTTTTTATCTAGCACCTATTATTTATTAAGTCTAGAGTCTGGTTGGACTGGATTGCCCGAAGTTTTTTTCGATTGATATTTTTTGTTTCAAATTCAAAACAGGGCTGTTTAAAATTCAAAAGTTGGCATTTGGAATGGACTCAAAAACTCGTCGCACGGTAAAAAAGAGTTTTCCTTGAAACGTCTCTAATGATCCTTAATACCTTTTTTTTATCTCTAATTGGTTAGGATACAATGAACTGAAACTCAAAGTCAAACTTTAGTTGTAGTGCCGGTGGGTTTATTTCTTATAAAAAATCTGTAAAATATCTAAATTTACCGACGTTCTTCAAAACATATGATTGTCTTGCTTGATAAATACATAGGCATACCTAAAAGTTAGAAACCTTGAAATCAGTCACTAAAATGTCAGAGCGCGCGTAACAAATCTTTCTTAGAATTTATCTTGTCTTGACAAAGAACGAGGACGTGGTGGCCGAGTGGATGAGGCCCTTGCCTTGCGATCTGTTGGTCGCAGGTTCTAATCCCGGAGGCAGTCATGCGTAAATGGGCTTTTTCGGTCGAAAAAAATCTATGTATGCATCCCACGTTCTCGCAATGGTGAAGGAAAACATCGCGAGGAAACCGGTATGTCAAAGGACAGAAACGAAAAATGTTCTATGGCATGTGACATCCACCAATCCGCATTGGGTCCGCGTGGTGGATTAAGACCCATTCGCTCTCCTGCCGAGAGTAGGTCTGAGTCCCAGCAGTGGAAACATTATAGGCTGATAATGCTTGACAAAGAAATGGATCATGTTGTGTGACTAATAAAACCCAACATTGTTATAAATTATCTTAGGTACCTTACATATAAATAGGTATGCACGCACCCCAGTATCAAATGTACAAAGATTTTAAGATGATAATGGTAGTAAGAGTATTCGACCCATGCATAAACATACGTGATTATTTTAATAAATTGTTAGAGTTTGAGAAGTCACGTACTAAAATTTGTTAAACTCTTCAGTAACAGCTGATTTAGATAGTTTGTTTAATAACTTTGTTTTTTTTATGGTAATCTCATAATTTAAATGAGAGAAAAAAAAAGTATTAAAATTAAGACCACCGTATAATTTTATTTAAATTCACCAACTGTTTTCAATGCCATAAGTGTAGGACGGTAGTGTAAGTAGAACTATTGAGCAAATATGTATTTATTATGATATTCAATAAATGCAAGGCAAAGCCTTCAAATTAGTTATTATAATGATGAAAGTATTAAATTATACAGATAGTTAAAAAACATATGATAATTAAGGCTTTTGAATACCTACTATACCTACCTAGTAATATAAATAAAATGTATCAACTAGATGATATAACATAAAATCGTAAGTTACTCAAATAAATAATAACAGGCAGCGCATGTTATATTCATGCAATCATTTTTTTACATAGATGAATAGAAAATATATTTTTTGCACTAAAAATACACAGGCGAAACTAATGCCAATTAGCATTCTCTTCCAACTAACCTCTAGGATGGTTTATATCTATTATTTGCTTTGAGTATTGTTCTATTGGAGTTGGTTGGCGCGTCATACATACTTACGAGTATGTATGTACATGTAAACTCAAATGAAGCTCTTTTCGTTTAAAGTTTGTCATTTTCCTTAAGATATTTCCTTGATATATGAGTTATAGGTATACCCAAACCGCAAAATTAAAAATAATTAATATTGTAGTGTTTTCAATGTTCTATGAGTAATACTGAGATAAGTTTATCTTCGCCGATTTGAACTTAGACCTTTGGTTTAAAGATGCGTCATATACCTACTATTACAAATATTACTTTATGTAAGTTTTGCTAGTTTGCAAGTTGCAATATTGACAATAATCAGTAAGTTTAGTTTATTATTGCAAATTGTTGCGCTATAAGCAATGTGATATCAACTAAACAGGATGTGTGGAACCTACTCCGCGATAGTCCGCAATATGTGAATCATAATTAATTATATTTGAGATATTTTAATTAATATCATTTTTCTTCTTATCGTGTCACTAGTTCTTTCGAACCAGTGTGATGAAAGGATTTCAAGTGCGCCTCGAAGAGGCTCCTATCGTACACTTGACATATGTTTTCGAACTTTTTTTAGGTTCTATGACATGCCGGTTTCTTCACGATGTTTTCCTTCACCGTTAAGCATGTTGTTTTAATTCAAACATCCATTGGTGTACGACCGGGTTCTAACCCACGACCTTAGGATCGAAAGTCGTAAAATATTGAAACTCTAGAAATATCTATCATAGCGGACGAGCGCTTTAGCCGCGTTACACCAGCATATGTGTCAAAGACCTGTACCTTTGGTACCTGCACGGGCCCGGACAGCCGTGATCTCTTGCCATGAATTTTTTTTTTACATGGAGAAATCCTCATGGATACCCACCGCCACGGGCTATGTCGGACTCTAATCGACTAAAACCCCATGGTGGCCGACCTCTGCGCATTAGAGGGACCCCAGGATATCCGAAAAACTCGTACCGGTATCCCTGTGATCCCTCACGCACGTTGCTGTGAGGCCCATCTCAGGGAAGGTTTGCGCCTACCCCGAGCTCCGCTTGCAGTGCATGCCCCTCGTGCACTACAGCAGAAAACAAACTAATGTAACGTTTTAAGTTACATTTTAAATTAAACATTTCAGAATAGTTCTCCTGAAGTATTCGTCTTTTCCAAAATGTCCCTTTCCGTCTAGTTATCGTACGTATTATTCTCTCACCACGCTTACCCAGTAGTGGATACCATACTAAAGACACGAGTTCGCGTAAGCGCTATAACAATAATATTCTGTTTTTGAACCGGCTGAAACGTTACGTTATATTTCGAGTACCTAGGTAATTTTAGTTATATATGTAGAGATTAAATCCCAACAATTGACACTCAATCATAACCAATAATTAATAATCCCTACTCCAGCGTGCGCGAGCCAGCACCAACAGCATCCTAGAGATGATTATGTCGCGCCTAGACTGCCCCATCCAAAATATGTGGATGCAAGTTTTGCTTGGCGCAGTCCAATTTTGAATAAATAAGGAGGTATTTATTATAATTCATCAAATTAAACTAATGACATACAATATTTTTTTTAAAATTCAAATATTCAATTATTATTCAATCATAATTCAATTCTTATTTATTCATAATTTATTTCATTTTGACATTTATTTTTAGTTCTTAAGATCTTTTTTGTATGACATTTCTTTTTAAATTATTTTACGTGTGCTATATATGGATTATTGTCTGAAAATAAATGAATTAATAATAATAACACAGGATGTAACAAGAGAGTGATGATCATGTGATGACTTTTGGTACATAGCACTAAGTCATTTGATGACTGAGGGCACATAATAATGAATGGAAGTACAGAGCTGGAAAACATCTCAAGCAAACTGATGGTCATTGAACACTGTAACAAGGCAATCAAGAGCCCACAGCAATAACGTTATTATACAACGGAGAAAGCCGCGTTAGCCAGCAATCGTAATGTTGATGCAATTTGTGATGTAATACGTTCAACACGCACCCACTATAGCCGATTTTCCATCTATGAATTTTCTTTCAGTCGCACTTGCTTTGTGTGTATTTTATCGTGGATTTTATCTATTCTATTGATGCGTTAGCCGAAAGTAGTAAAGTAACAAAAAATCTGTGGTTCTATCGAAGGCTTGATGTATAATGTATGTCATCAGAAAGTTCGTATGTTTTGACCTTTGACGGCTAAAGGCTTGCGTCCATAGACCGGCATCGGACGTATCGGACGCATCGCACGTAACGGATTTTAGGTTGCCTTGTATAAAAAGTCATACAACAGCGTCCACTGATTGGCATTCCGTATGACGTCATCGGCAATGCCTACATGCGATGCGTACCAATGACGTCATACGGAATGCCGATCAGTGGACTTGCTCCGCATTGTCGGCCATTTTTCGCGAAACGTAATCGCGATTATCATTTTATAGCGAGAAATGTCATAAGGCATTACAAAAATCCGAATGAAGGTGACATCGGCATCCGATTGCTAATACTCGCGTCGGCAATCCGATCGCTGCCGATACAGTGGACGCAGTTTAATTAATCCGTTACGTACGATGCGTCCGATACGTACGATGCGTCCGATACGTCCGATGCCAGTCTGTGGACGCTTAGCTTAATAAATCCGCCAAGTTATAAACGTTCGTATGATTGTGAACACGACACAAATATCCTATGAAATGGACCAATCAATGCACCTTTAACAAGTTTACGTGTTTCGGTAGATACTAGGGCCTCCAGTAGGTACCGGTTCCTTTTTCCAGAACCGGTATTTCGGTACCGGCACCTGTCCAGAACCGGGAATACCGGGATTTTCGGTATTCCCGAAAATAATTAGTAGACTATTATTGAGTCATATAGAAAACTCATCGGAAAACGATAAAATAAAGAAAAATCGAGCGAAAAATAACTCTCTAGATACGTTTGTTTTGGTCCGTAAAGTTGTGATGTGAATTATCCATCAACTTTACGTCAAACATGTCAAAATGACCTAATTTATCATTTCTGTAGAGCGTTAACAGTCTTTTAAAGTCAAGTTTATAACTTAACGGGTTTGTTAACCGTAAAGTTGTTTACTTACGAATATTTTATTGCTACGGTGACATTTATTATTTTTACCTAATACCGTTTCTACCTACTGTCTATTATATTATCCATGTCTAATCTTTGTTATCATAAATCAAGGACACGTCTGATTGAATTATTTGGACTTGTACTTATCTATTGGAATTTTTATTTGTCAGAGCTCTATCAATCGCCAATTGATTGTAATGAGTTCATACGAATAATAAGTATTATTATCTGTTAATCTGTTATAGACCAGCTGATATCCGTAGCTTCGCCCGTGTGGATTTAGCTAGGATTTGTTAGCTACAAAAGTGTTGTTTTGGCTCGGCTTGAGAGTTAAAAGTCTTGAGTTTTAAAGAAAGAAAGAAAGAGTTTTGGGGTAGAAAGTATGTCTAATTCCTATGAGCTTCTTAGGTAAATATAATGCCCAATTTCAGTGTTTCATAAAGTACTATGAAGTATGAAGTAGTCGAGCCGAGAAGCCATAATTTTACCTAACCGATTGTGATGTTTTCAAGATAGTACCTACCTAAGTGTACAATTGTACATCAATCAAATCGTTAGGCACATACTGAAAATCACCAGATAAATTTCATGAAACTCGTGTACAATTCAGAAAAAAACACACATTCCATGGCAAAATGATTCTGAATTATCTTATGACAATTTCATTCTAGGTCTGGTTGCGTATATAAAGTTTATACGATTGATTGCACATGAACAAAATAAGTATGAGGCTAAAACTTATAGACACACCTATTGACAGATTTGATAATTTTGATTTGAATTCGCAGTAGTATTTGAATATGGTAGTAACAGACTATCGATTGAACTCCCTTTTCTAAAATTCTCGATCTGTCCTGATAGTAACGTCCTGATAAAGCTAAATAGAAAGAAAAAAATATATCTGCCCCCCTCGCTAACACACAGATGTAAATAAACTGTTTGTGTTAGACCCTTAGGCCGGCGCACATATGGCGGAGCGCAGCGCAGATCATTTTTCACTGTCAAATTTATTATCGACATTGTCCTCATTGAAATAATATCCAATATTAAATAATACAACATTTAATTTCTCGTTTCGATGTTCAATTGTTGTTTTAATTGATATTGGACATTATTTCAATATGGACAATGTCGATAATAGTTTGACAGTGATAAATGCTCTGCGCTGCGCTCCGCCTTAGGAGATAGGACAAGGGGACAAACGGGAGTTATTCCCGTATTCGCGGTTAACATCCTCATCCAGAATCAATTCGTTACCCTTCCAGCGCAACGGTTCTATGGAATTCGATGGCGCATTCCTGATGAACACGGGCGCGGCGGATTTCTCCCAGATCGGCAACATTGAGAAGTGGCGCTACTCCAACCGCACTTTCTTCCGTGACGAGTGCGGGGAAGTGCGGGGCTCAATGGGCGAG
Source organism: Lobophora halterata (assembly GCA_932526365.1). Taxonomy (NCBI): domain Eukaryota; kingdom Metazoa; phylum Arthropoda; class Insecta; order Lepidoptera; family Geometridae; genus Lobophora; species Lobophora halterata. The sequence continues at coordinate 10,773,479 of OW052007.1, read as the reverse complement.
CTGTGGGCGCCCGAACTGGGGCAGCCAGAGGTCACTATCTTCGCATCCGACCTTTGCACGTGAGTCCAACTGACACTACCCTACCTGGTAACTTTATAGTGGCCCTTCAACCGCACCTTCCTCCGCGGGGAGTGCGGGAAGTGCGGGGCTGTATAGGCGAGCTGTGAGCGCCTAATCTGGGGCAACCGGAGGTCACCATCTTCGCATCCGACTTCTGCACGTGAGTCCAACCGACACAGCCCAAACTGGTAACCTTATAGTGGCGCTACAACCGCACCTTCTTCCGTGAGGAGTGCGGGGAAGTGCGGGGCTGTATAGGCGAGCTGTGGGCGCCCAATCTGGGGTAACCGGAGGTCACCATTTTCGCATCTGATCTTTGCACGTGAGTCCAACCAACATTACCCAACCTGGTAACCTTATAGGGGCGCTACAACCGCACCTTCCGTGAGGATTGCGGGGAAGTGCGGGGCTCTATGGACGAGCTGTGGGCGCTCGAGCTGGGGCAGCAGGAGGACACCATCTTCGCATCCGACCTTTGCACGTGAGTCCGACTAACACTACTCAACCTGGTAACCTTATAGTGGCGCTACAACCGCACCTTCCGTGAGGATTGCGGGGAAGTGCGGGGCTCTATGGACGAGCTGTGGGCGCTCGAGCTGGGGCAGCCGGAGGACACCATCTTCGCATCCGACCTTTGCACGTGAGTCCGACTAACACTACTCAACCTGGTAACCTTATAGTGGCGCTACAACCGCACCTTCCGTGAGGAGTGCGGGGAAGTGCGGGGCTGTATAGGCGAGCTGTGGGCGCCCAATCTGGGGCAACCGGAGGTCACCATTTTCGCATCTGATCTTTGCACGTGAGTCCAACCAACATTACCCAACCTGGTAACCTTATAGGGGCGCTACAACCGCACCTTCCGTGAGGATTGCGGGGAAGTGCGGGGCTCTATGGACGAGCTGTGGGCGCTCGAGCTGGGGCAGCAGGAGGACACCATCTTCGCATCCGACCTTTGCACGTGAGTCCGACTAACACTACTCAACCTGGTAACCTTATAGTGGCGCTACAACCGCACCTTCCGTGAGGATTGCGGGGAAGTGCGGGGCTCTATGGACGAGCTGTGGGCGCTCGAGCTGGGGCAGCCGGAGGACACCATCTTCGCATCCGACCTTTGCACGTGAGTCCGACTAACACTACTCAACCTGGTAACCTTATAGTGGCGCTACAACCGCACCTTCCGTGAGGATTGCGGGGAAGTGCGGGGCTCTATGGACGAGCTGTGGGCGCTCGAGCTGGGGCAGCCGGAGGACACCATCTTCGCATCCGACCTTTGCACGTGAGTCCGACTAACACTACTCAACCTGGTAACCTTATAGTGACGCTACAACCGCACCTTCCGTGAGGAGTGCGGGGAAGTGCGGGGCTGTATAGGCGAGCTGTGGGCGCCCAATCTGGGGCAACCGGAGGTCACCATTTTCGCATCTGACCTCTGCACGTGAGTCCAACCCACACTAGCCAACCTGCTAACATTATAGTGGCGCTGTAACAGTATCTACCTCCGCGGGGAGTGAAGGGTAGTGCGGGGTAGTGAGGGGCTCTATCTTCAATCTATCTTCAGGCTATATCTTACCAAACCTACGAATTCTCTCTATCTCTCTGTGTGTGTGATTGTTTGTCTTTTAAATTATTATTTGATTTTGCCCTTCTTAACTTTCCTTCATTCACTATCTACTTGACCTTAATTATTGCATCAAAGATTATAACAAAGAAAATTGCATTCAACCTTTAAAACACAATTCTTTGTTAATCAATTAATTAATTAAGATAGTGGTAATTTGTTTGTTAAGTCGATAGCAACGTCAATTACAACCATGACTTGGCCTGTTTTTTAAATACCTAAGTATAACTTTTGTAGGGCACTGTTGCTGGTAAAATATTAGGCTTTCGACTGATCCTCAAAATATCTCAAAGTCGACGAGGCTTTAACAGCGTTGCTGCGCCCAATGAGAATCAAAGTCCTAAAGCGTTGACACAGGGCTAGTTTACAAGCTACAAGCCAGCGAGTTCGCTAATAGCTTGTAAACACGCCCCGTGTCATCGGCTTTTTTACAATCTGCTAGTTGACTAGTCTTCCGCGCCGCTAACTTGCTCACTCGCTAGCTTTTAAACCCTCCGACGCTTAATAGTGTTAGTAGTGTCCTCCTTTAATTTTAATTTAAAAAAAAAACTTAATAATAATTGAAGGATTCTGCATAGAAAATGGATAACATTATGATTTGCATTTGGTTCTTCCAGTTCTCTTACTGCGAATTTTTTTTACTCAACTTTTGTGTTATTTAAGATTATTTCATGGTATTCCTTAAATGTGTGATACCATGTTATTGAGAAGGAATTGGTCCTTGTGTACTCTTTCGACTGGTATCATAAAAATACAGTATGATTTTTTTTCTCCGTTAGCGGGTTCGTGTCCCGGCTAGTGGGAGCATTTTTTTTAAATCTTGCCCTCTACTTAAATTATTATTACATTTATTCTTATTTTTATTTGTGGTTATATCTAAGCTTATTTTGTCAATTTCGTGTTAAATTTTTGCAATTACTTTAATTATATATTTTTTATACTTTGTAGCTACATTGTACCTATCAAGCGTCTCGCTTTAGCTGATGTAATGTAAATGTAACAGTTGTACTCGATGGAAAAAAAATATTCCCAACGAGTAACACTCTAACTTGGGGTGTTACTCGATAGAAAAATAAATCCCAACGAGTGACATTGTTACTTGTTTGGGTGTTACTTGAGAACCCATCATTAATTTTAAGATGTAGAATCCTGAGTGAAGCGAGGGGTTCAAGCTACCCAAGACGAAGACAGGCTTTAACCCAGAGGAGTATACTTTTCACACCTTCTGCGAGACAATAAAAAGCCAGGGCTCTAGCAGCGAACACCGTATTTTGTTCCACAATCTTTGAAGTCGCGCCTTTTTTCTTTTTTTATGTTGAACAAACCTTTTACAATGCTATATATGGGGCATTGTAAAAGGGGGTTCTTTTACTTAGAGTTATCAACTAGTTTACACACGAATTTGACGATCCAAATTCAAATCACATTACTATCCTTGGGAGTTAATGATTTGATTTACCTTGATGATAGCATGATATGTAATTAAACATTGTCGAGAAGGTGGTGTGAATTTATTTTTCTAATCTTTTCCATGTTCCTGATAGAGCGATGCAACATGGTGTTCCTTAGTTCGATTATAGATAATATCTACATATACACGGTCAATTTTTAATCACCATAAAAAAAATACACATAGTCAGTTGCCGTTACTGAACACAGATATGGCAAAAAAACTTGAAAAAATTAAGTCGAATTTTTGAATTTTGTCAAATTCGATTAAAATTGGATAACTGTTATCGTTAGTAGTTTTCCTATAGATTTGCGTCAAGCGGCACCCTTTATTGATAATAATTTAAGTTTTATTCATCGTTTGGCAATCCCGGGTACCTAGCTCGAGCCAGCTCGCAAAAGCTCATATCGGGCGCCACACTCGCGCCGCTGCCACTCTGCCATTTTGTAGAAATCCAAAATTCTGACTGCACAGATACAACGTAGTACCCCGTCTGCATTGCCCATTTAATTTTTTATGGTAATTAAAAATGTATGGTGTATATGGTATAATTACAGGTACATATCGCTGGGGAAGGATAAAGCGATAGAAGTGGAAGGATTAGAGGGAGTGCAGTACGCGGCCAATTCATCTGTGTTCGACAACGGATACCACTACCCGCAAATGGTAAGCACATTATTTCTTGACAGAAAATACAATAATTAATGTTTTTAACCGACTTAAAAAATGAGGAGGTTCTCATTTCGGTTGATGTTTTTTATGTTTGATATTCCTGAACTTTGTCATAATTATTATATCAGCTGATTTGGATATTTTTTTTTTGTTTTAAAGAAAATTCTTTCAGGTTGGTCCCATACAAATTTTATCAATCAATCATTATCAATCGGTTCAGCAGTTTAGTTTTTAAATTTTCTAAATACATGTATACATAGAAAACACCCAGACTCAGAACAAACATCACACAAATGTATATCCCGAAGCGGGAATCGAACCCGCGACACTGGCCTGGCAGTCCAACATGCTTGCCACTTGACCATCAGCTAATTATAAGAAGTCGGTTGAAAAAAATGTATTGTTCAGGCATGTTACTGCGACGAGGTGCGAGACAACAACTGCCTGCCCCCCGGAGCCCTGAACGTGTCGGCGTGTCGGTTCGGAGCCCCGGCCTTCGTCAGCCTGCCGCACTTCCTGCACGCCGACCCGCACTACCCCGGGAAAGTCGACGGCTTGAACCCCACAGAGTAAGTAACCTACTTCTTGGCTGAAAATCACAATGTTCCTGGAAGGTACCAGCATCTACGGCACAAGCTTAACAGCTTAGTGTAGGTGCTGAAACCCATACTATGTCTCAAGCAAGCCAATAAGTAAAAATTATGTTAGATACTTAAATTGAATGTAAATGCTTGACATTGAAAATAAATGAATTATGAATTATAAATGAATTATGAGTAAGTCATAAATATAAATAACCGGCATGTCATACAACCTAAAAAATTCGAAAACAAGTTCAAGCCTCTTTGAGGCGCACTTGAAATCCTTTCACCACACTGGTTCGAAAGAACTCAGGGTCAACCCATAAATTAGGGTATTATGGGAGTCCTTAACATTTACATATATATATAAACTTAACACAACTTTTTTCGAATTTTGAATATCGTTACATAATATGGCTGTCTCTGTTTTTGAGTTACCAAATGAGTGCTCATTTTTGTTTAAATTAGTTTTAGAGTTTAATTTCCTCGCAATCAAAGTGAAAGGTCTTACTTCAGGCCCTTGGTGAACAAATAACTATCCTGTACTCCGGTACCTTAGACAAGTATAAATATACCTATGTATGTATATGTACCATTTCTGAAATAAATCATTCATACATTAATTTACTTACGGATGTGTTTGTTACAGAGACTTGAACTTCCGCCTGGCGCTGGAGATGTTCACGGGCATGCCGCTCGCGGTGGCGGCTCAGCTGCAGATAAACTTGCTGGTGCGGCATGTTAGCGGCATGGCGTGAGTGAATATAATACATAATTTCATTAGCGTTAACTTTTTGCGATCTATTGTCCCCTAAAGAAGTAGAGGAAAAATAATTATGTCATGAGGATCACAGGATAATATCATAAAACATTATTGGTAGGTACAGACAGCGTCAGAGATAAGTATCCCCCTTGCACAAGACACCCAGCTATAAAACCCTTCAAAAAATTGTAATACCTAAAATTATTTTTAGGCTTACATACGGTTATACACGGTGATTTAAAGGGATTTGAAGCTGGGTATTATAATAAATATGAAAGTAATTTATAAAACCTACCACTTATCTTTACACCTACATTATAATATTCACATACACTACTAAATAACTTAACTTTAACAATCTTAAATCTACTTTGTTTTCAATATTATTAACCTTTTAAACTTTCAAACTTAATCAAATAGCTAAATATTGTAACGGAAGAGCGAGGTTCCCTAACACTGGTATCTTTTTACTTAAAAGGGAATGTCTAACCCATGTACTGTAACTATAGATTATGTGAATGAATAAACTATTTGAATTTGAATAATGCAAAGGGGATACTTATCTATGACTATATCTATTGGTCTCATCTGATAGATCATTTTTGTAGTTAAAAACATGACAATAGATGGCGTTAGGTGTATTGATTAGTTATTGAGGTATGCGTAAATTTACAGAACAATAAAGAATTTAATTTTAAAAATTTCTGCTCTCTTTTAGGAAAAACCCTTGAGTAGAATATAATTAAATTGATTGATTTTAAATAATAATATTCATAAATTTTGCTATCGTTGTCCTCCTGGCGGCATTTGTATGAAGTTATCATTAAAACATAAATAGTAACGCAACTTCTTGGTAGAATGAGTTTTGATAAAGAGCAGAACTGCGTTTCGTGTTTTGTTTGGGTAATTTACTATTTTACGTTTGTGATCTTATATTATCTTAATGTTTACATATTTTTTTTCTGTAACATACCTATTTACACAGCTAAATGTTGACGCATGAGTCAAAAATGTTAACGCATGAGTCGACATCTAGTGGTGGAAGGTGGCGTTTCTTCATTAGATATTTTGAGCCAAGTGTTGCGCCATCTAGTGAACTCGATCGAAAACTTGTTGGCCCGCTCAAATGTCGCCCGAAGGGCGTCCCATCTTTCACTATGATATGAGGCATCTGTCCTAGTATATATATATGTACTAGTATATATATAGTATATTATCTGTGACATGACATATAAGTTGTGATTTCAGAATAAACAATGCACTTCCTGACCCGGACACGCTAGTGCCGATGTTCTGGTTCCGTCAAGAAGTGCGTGTCACGTCGGAGTACGCCGCGTTGGCGCGACAAGCCTTGAATCTACGCTACTGGATTCCTTATGCCTTCTACATCACCACGGTAACTATCACACACAATGTACACACTAGTGCCGTTGTTCTGGTGCCGCCAAGAAGTGCGTACTTCGCTGGAGTACGCGGCGTTGGCGCGACGAGCCTTGCGTTGTCTACACCGAATGAAAGGCGAAAAAGAACGAAAAAATAATCGTATGATAGGACCTTAAGCGCCTATATACGATTAATTTTTCGATTTCGATTAATATATCAGAAGCAATCTATACTGTTTCTACAAAATCTGTGATATTATATGACTCAAATCTTAGCATTGCATCAATCATTCGTCGGCAGGCGTACAGGATTCCGTAATTTGATCTAATTTTATCTGTCTATCTAATTAATCAACCTCAAAAATTCTTGCTATTACCCCAGAGTACTAAGAATTACACAACTATTACTATTTATACTAGATTATAGAATTATTTTATAAAAATAAGATAGATTAGATAAGTACCTACCTAAAATCTTACGCCGCCTTATGGCACGTAATCTTAATACTAAATAATATGTAGTATTCATTTCTCTATATGCGAATTTGTAATTCTTTTGAGAAATAAATATATGTATAGACTATAGAACTGTAATATATCTATGTTTATGTATTCACAGGCGATTGGGGTGATTCTCCTAATTTGTGGGGTGACGATCCTGATTCGGAAGCTGCTTGGGTCGCCGGAGACCAGCCCCATCATTGAGGACTCCGTACAGGACTCATGAGCGATGAGTCACTCATGACTCATGACTGACTGATCTTGTAAGACAAACAATACTTATACCTGGACATTAATAACCTGCGCAAACTGAGCAGACGGTATCGCGGAGGATTTTGAATTTATCGATTGATTTTAATACTTATCTAATGGAAATAAGGTATATATTTCAATGCTCGGTGATATACCTTGGAGCATAGAAGTATGCGAGCATTGAAATACACCACACTGGTTGTACCACACCACATTGGATAAGTATTAAATTCAATTGATACATTTTGTATTATCTAGTTATTTCTGTTTTTTTTTATAAAGTTATAAATACTTTGAGAAATGTCGTCACCGATTGAACTTCCGTTAACTCCTTTACTTCCGGTAATGTTATGTATAATTCTAATTATGTTATGTACTTAACAAAGTCATCGTAAGATTATGAGAACCATAAGTTTAGAACTTTACGGCTTACAAACCAGTCAAGTTATTTATCATTCATAAAATAGTGAACGCAACTACGATGCTCGTGAGAGTTGAAGTCAGGGCGAAGGGTTAACACCTGAGGCCCTTACCTATAGTCAAACCGGACTGTGAACGTACCGATGATAGCTTCGAGAATCTAGCCATAGGAGATGTTAATGCAAGGCGTACCGTACACCTCTGTTGGCCATATAACCTTCTTGGCCACTCACGTTAAATAAAACTATACGCTGTATTTGTTGATAACTGTGTCTATATTTAAAGATGGTGTGCGAGATTATTATAGTGTGCATTTACATGAATAAGATTTTGTTAGGCGCGTGTGCAATGCGTGTTTACCTCGTCCCCCGTAAAAAAAATATGTTTGCAGATTTTGACGTTTAACGTCTCCTTTGGCTAGATTCTCGAAGGATGATAGAGATACTAACATGCTCAATAGAATAGACCAATCAGGGCTCAGTCAATCCCTGATCTAGAGTATGTCTAGGGGTATTCAACAATTCCCCTGAGCACGAGCTTTGGCAGCAAGCAATCAGGCGATTTTTCACAAGTTTACGCGCTCTAGAAAAATTGTCAACCGTGTAATAATTAAGGCTTGTTTATGTGATATATTCAAAATATGTATTAGATTTTAAGACTGACCAAATATTTTTTTATCTACTCTGACCGACGACATTGTTGCGGTCGGCGGAAATGTGTGGATAGATAATTCGATAGATATAAGATACAATATAAAATAAATTTCAATGTTAGCGGCCTTCCGATGTTAGAGACGGCGACACGCGACCGCGACACTCTGCCGTGAACGGGTCGCGCGACCCACTGCTTAGTATGCTATATGAAGTGGTATTGCCGAAATGCGCGGTCGCGTTCGTCAAAATCCGACCACAGCGAGCCGACTGTCAATATTCATACAATTTTCTACTTTAAGCTATGGTTATACGGTCTTATTTTAAATTGAGTCGAGAATTTTCTATCTGAATTGACCCTAATAGTATGGATGACACACGGCTTTTTACACGCTACACGCCAGAGACTTCGCTTGTAGCGTGTAAAGTCGCCCAGTGCCAACGGCGTTTTTACAATCTGCTTGTTAACAATCCTTAACAAACGCTAACACGCTCACACGCTAGCGTTTAAAAACGACAACAATAATTTTGTTGTGTTTCATTGCTTCATGCTTGTGTGTCATCTACGCTTTACGGGAAGGCCTAAGTCCAGCAGTGGACGCCCAGAGGCTGCTATGACGATTACAGTTATTCATCACTAAAATTTAAAGTTATTAAAGGTTATATCAGACGGGTCATTATTTGTTCATTTTCGTCTTTCATTTTGCATCTTTCACTCCAAGTGATGCATCTAAACACAAAATGAAACATTAGTGCCGAATGAATTAATTAGTGTTGGATATTGGCATTCGCATCTTTCACTTCCACTCCGAATGAACGAGAAATGAACGTTTATTCGGATTCGGCCACTAAACTTATTCCTATGCGCACGCACGAATTCATTCGACAACATGTTGAAAGAAAATATAGGATGACCGTTCTTTTTTATGTCATTCTAGCTCACCCGTGTGAACATGAAATGAAAGAAAAATGACCTATTCACTGGAGTGAATATTCACTCGAGTGAACCGTCTTATATCAACTTTAAATTTAAATGATGAATAACTGTCAACTTTACACACGTTTCTGCCAGTTCCAGCGACATAGTTACTGTTTACGGTTGCCGCAATTTTTTATATGAAAATCATCTTAACAGATAGTTGCGATTTGCCTGTTACCGCAACTAATTGATCTGTGTGCTGAGTCCCTTAGCGGTAATAGAATTTTCCTTGTAATATTTTTATGTATGAAGTAATTAAAAATAATTGGCATTTTTTTTTCAAAACAACTCAAATGTTTGTGTTGGTATATTCAGTTTATTGAGGCAATCTAACTAAGGGCAATCATGTGCAACTATGTATTTTTTATACATTATTATTTATTTAACAGCCACCATTATCAGTAGGTACCTATATGTATAAACTATTATTTTCTAATTGGCAACTGTTGTAGAGTTCATTGTTACTAAGATAAAGGTATTTAAGTTTTTTTTACAGAACAGCGGTTATTTATATATTTTTTTCTTTTAAATAGGGGGTCCAAATTAAGTGTACTTATAATCTTTTATTATTATGTTTTTTTTTTACATTTGAGCAATTTTTTATAATTTTTAGTGTAAATTTAGCTATGCGATTAAGGTGTATAATAATATAAACCCTGAATTGGATTTATCAATTTAATATACAATTATAGTGCCTTATTTAATTAAAACATGTTCACACAAATTATTAATGTAAAAGTACCTACTGAGGAATTAGTTAGGTTCTTACCTATATTGTTACCAATATTTTTGTACCTCGTGTTTTATACAGAAATTTATAAAAACAAGGCTTTATAATAATAATAATTGTTATATTAAAATTAAATGTAAATATAATACTTATAAGTTTTGTTAGTAGTTTAGAATATGTTGCAATTAAAACGAACTTTTAAGAAAAATATAAGCTAGTCTGTTATTTATCATTCTTCTATACCGAATCCTACCCTACACCCATAACTTCCTCTTAACAAAATTCCTTTCTTAGTACTACTCGGGCGAATGAACATGACACCTGGCTCGAATGATGTTTGTGCAAAGAAGAGCGTGGAATTGAATAATCTTGATAGAGAAGAGGTCCTGTAATACTTGGTAATGATAAGGCTTCGCAATTAGAGGAAGAAGAAACACGGAGGGCGCCGCGCGGGGCAGCGGGGGACGCATCAAGTTCCGAGCGAAAGTGTCAGCCAGGTGTCATGTTCATTCGCCCGAGTAGTAAACCAACTTTACAGATCTTTTTTTTATTTTGAACTCCTGAAACAACAATTACAAGGACGGGGGAGGGATAGCTGTGACAAGGACGGGGGGAGCTGTAACAAGGGGGGGGAGCTGTGACAATGACTGGATTGGGGGGGGGGGGGGGGGGGGGTGAGAATTAATGAAATTCGTGTGACGTAATTTATGAATGGCTAATTTCAAGCTTCACTTCTTACTTCATTCTGCTTACACCATAAAGGTTTAGGCTGTGCGTTGATTGCCATTCATTCAGTCCAAAATACTTATAGGTACATAAGTTAAACAAAATTTAATTAATTAGGGGTTTTTTTTAATGAGTGGATTACCATAATTCGTATTTTACATACATATTTATTGATTTCAAATGTAATAAACATTTTTTATAATGAGCAGGTTGTTTTCATGTTTAATAAAAATATGACGCAATATGATATTTTTTATTACGGTTGTTTACGGAATTAAGACTAGTGTTTGTCCTGAAGCGGGAATTGAACCCGCGAAATTTTTTTGGTGATTTTAACGTAGAGCACGAAAGGAGCCTCTTCGAGGTGCACTTGAAATCCTTTCATCACACTGGTTCGAAAGAACTAGTGACACGATAAGAATAAGAAAAACCGTTCGGAGGCATCTCCTACAGGATTCCTTCTAGATGGGTAAGTATCCAATCTACTGCCAGATATTCTGCCGCAAAGCAGTAATGTGTAAGCAGTACTGAGTTCCGGTTTGGAGGGTATTGTAACTAGTGAAATAACTGGACTTTCGAAGTGGACGAGCGCTATGGCAGTGTTGCACCGGCCTATGTAAATGTCCTATCTGTCACCTATCTAAGGGGACGGAGCAGGGTGACAGGTGGGACCTGCCACCCTGCTCCGTCCCCCCTTGGGATTTTTTTTAATGTTTGTTGGTTATCTCAGAACTTTGTTGTTTGTAAACCGATTTGACTTTTTGTTTGCGAGGATATTTATACCTACTTTCAGATTGGTTAGTCCCATACAAATTTCATCAAAATCGGTTCAGTAGTTTAGTTTTAATATCAAAATAACGGAAAAAAGTATGTCGTCTAAGTAAAATAAATTGCGTATTTATTTTTTACCCTGTGACTATTCAGTGTTGTTTACGGTCACTAAAACAGTACAATTGAAGTCAGTTGTACCTACTAGATAATTATGTTTTGGTAAAACCTTGATCATTTTGAAGTCTGTTGAAAATCTATAGCTTTAATTTTATGATTCTATACAATCTGTTTGTTAATATCCCTACAATGCCGAAGAGGGGGTGTTCTACCCCCCGCGGGAACAACGAATGTTCTACGACTTTTTGAATTTCCATGATTTTCATTTAAGAACTGTGCACCAAAGTGCAGCTGATTTTTAACGTGGTGATTACCCTAAAATCAGCTGTTTGGTGAGCTTTCCAAGACCTCTGACCTTGACCTCAGTAATGTTAGTGATGAGACAGATTAAGGCTTATCTGACAGAAAACTTAACAGCATCTGAGAGGCAAATGTTTTTTTTTTGTGCTAGGTTTTGTTGTTTAACTTAAATGCCATACGTAATCGTGTACCTACAAAACATCGTGAGGAAGTTGCATTTTGCGCCACTAAGTAGGCACTCCATAAATCCGCATTTTGGTCTATGTGTTGGAGAAACAACGATCACGCTAATGAAGAGTTTGACCCTAGTCCTGGTAGTGGGAACATGGAACATCAATTGTGTCAGAGTACTTTGGATCGAGGACAGAAACAAGATTTTTCAAAGTATTTTTATTGGTAATTTTGTTTTGACCACTCTGTCTTTCATATTCTTCATTTCATAGCTAAAGAGGTTTCAGCTACTCGATACTCCTTCGATATTAGATGGATCTAATAAATCCAAAGAACTTGTATACTATGTATCAAGAATGCCGACTCACACGAAAACTGCGAGCCGAAAGAGCTAGAACCAGTAAGGAGTGTGTCTCGTTCTGTAGGGCGACCATAATTTTTGAACTTTGAATATTTCATTGAGACATAAACAAGCAACCAAGGGAAAATTCAATCTGCTCAATAAGCTATCAATGTTATATACATACGTTACTTTGCATTATTGTTTTAAAATTATATCATACATAGGTGCATTAAAATATCAACAAAAAAGAGGGCGGTGCGCCGCATTCTAGTGAGGTATATCTGATTCAATGGTTTTAATACTGTTTCTTTCGAACAGTAATTATTTTTCTCGGCAGTTAGGTACCTAACCTACATGACAGCGACTGTACTAAACCTTTCAAATGAATCTGAATAACATTTAGAGCAAATCGTCTAATTTCGAAAATTGTCCCACTTATTTCAAAAATTATGGCCATGTTAATTTTAATTGTATGCTGGCAACTGTGTGAACGAGACACACTCCTTAACGAGGGGGTCTCTATCAAGCATTAAAATCCTTATATTTAGATTTAATTAAAAAATAACTTTATTTCCAAGCCATAAGGTTCAGAATTCTTAATCCTTAAATAAAACAAAATGGCGTGTTAGCTCTCTAGATACATAGTATAAAAGCTCTTTGAATAAATCTCTTTGGTACAACATTTTAGACATTTGACATTTTGTTTGTTAATTGATTGATTCATATATATTTATATAATTTGTTGATATTTTGTTTGTTTTTTCGTAACTCAACGTAGTGGTTATATTCTCTTTGTTCGTAACTATAGTTATGGACTGAATAATTTTTTAATTAATTTCTTCATAAATTCAATAAAACATGGCATAAGTGCTGTGTTATGAGCTGCGAGAAGACAAATTGACTCAAACTTCGGCTTTACATAAAGTTGTTTGCGTAAAGTGAAAAATATCTCTAAAATGTGTTATGTTTGTGCATTCGTCGGATCATCATCAGGCTTTCGCAGTCCTCTGCAGGATATAGGCCTTTCCCAATGTGCACCATTGCGTCCTCTCTTGCCGCATCCATCGTGCGGGTGCAATGCAACTGTGAAAACTGCAGACTACAAGTACCTACCTATTCCAGGAACTAAAAGAAAAGTCCTCAGTAAGAAATTGATAAATAAAAATAAAACGAACATTTGTATGTATTTTCTCCTAATCTCTCAATAGTTTGAAATAGTCTAACTAAATTATGTAAAACTTTTCTTAATTCTTTACATCGAAAGGTTCATAAATACCTACCTACTCAACTTACCTAGATCATAGCCATGAGCACATGTTCCTTACGTGTGTCTATGTGCGACGTGGAGGGTGTGTACAGATGGAAAAGTAAATAGCAAATAGGGTTGTCTTAAATAATTATTGTATGAAAATTTCTGATACGATGTATTCAACCTTTGCACACGTGATAGTATTCACACTCTTAGTCTGAATTCGCCCCCTCAGGGCTTGTAGGCACTACACGTTGTATTATTACCATTTTTTTTTTATAGCCTTACGTTTGACTAGCATCTCACCTGATGGTAAGTGTCGATGTGGTCGACGATGTAGCACGCTTACCTAGACTAATCCTATTCACTCTTTCCTCTTTCTTTTTTTTCTTTTTCTTTTTTTTCTTTTTCTTTTCTTTTCCTTGAGGAAAGAGTTAATAGGATTAGTCTTAAGACACCCAAATTATAGTGATCGGGAAACACTGACGCCGGCAGAGCATTCCATTCCTTGGCGGTTCGCATAATGAAGTAAATTACATTATTTATAGAGACTTTTATTAACCATATAACACTGTTATGATTTGCTCCATAGATTCACTCTTTTATCACCACTTTCAGACAATGATATTTTAATTAAATAAATGGATAGGTACAGTGTTTATTTATTTTTTAATTACATGTATTATGGATAGTTTATAATGAATTACAGTTAGTAATTGTTTGAAAAAGGTACGGTCATTTAATTACACAGTGCCCTTCAAACCGGAATCCAGTAGGTACCTAATGCTTACACAATCCTAACGGTAACGAATGGATGTGTTTAGGTGAGCCTGTAAAAAACTGCAAGACATTGAAGACCATTATATAACTGACGATTCAAAGAACCTAAGGCGTTAGGGTCTACGGTGCCAAGGCCTACGGTGCTAGGGCCTACGGTGCTAGGATCTACGGTGCTAGGGTCTACGGTGCCAGGGCCTATGGTACTAGTGTCTTCGGTGCTAGGGTCTACAGAGCTAGGGTCTACGGAGCTAGGGTCTACGGTGCTAGGGTCTGCGGAGCTAGGGTCTACTTAGCTAGGGCCTACGGTGCTAGAGCCTACAATGCTAAGGCCTACGGTGTTTACGGTACTATATGCAAATAAATATATAATAAAAGGCCTACAGCTAGGAAATATTGGAATGGAGAAGAGGCTGTCCTTTATGTAAGTTGTTGATGACATTTGAACACACCTAAATCAGAACACAAGTTTCTTATCTCTATTTGTCTATTCAAGATTACAGCCCGGATCTTAAAAAAACCGGTCGAAAAGTCATCGTACAGGACACTTTTAAAACTTGCCAGTTGCCATGCTTCGACTCCCGACTCCCTAGATAACGACAGTGATTGTAGAGACGCCTTCGAGAAAGGACGTCTTGCTATTATTAGAATAAACAATATCGCGACAAAGTCGTACAGTATAAGTGCACTTGAATGAAGCACTTGCTACTCTTTCAGAACCGGACAGTTGCATAGAAATTAAAATATAAATATTAGTATTTTGTGATTTTGTAAGTTTTGCTGAGAAGTTTACATTGTTTTTGGAGTTTGTATGTGTGTTTATTGTTGTCATCAAAATAGTAAGGTAAGCAATATTTTTTTTTTTTTTTTTTTTTTTTTCTACGGCGGCGGCGGCGTCGGGGTTGGCCGCGCAAAAGTTGGCGAGACGAACGATTTTGATGAAATGTCTATAGGACCTATCTAAAAGTAGGTATAACCTCTCAAATAAAAACAATATTTTTTCAAATCGGTTTGTAAACAACAAAGTTCTAAGGTAACAAACAAAAAAAAACATTCAACCGAATTAAGTAATGCCTTCATTTTTTAAGTCGGTTGCAAATGGTGGAAAACTGCCATAGATCGAAAAAGGTGGAGAGATTTGGGGGATGTCTATAACCAACAATGAGACAAATTAGGCTAATAAAAAAAAAAGCAACGGATATTATTGAGATAGAGAGAAGATTAAAATTAGCCTACATCCTTATTCAGCACATTATCAAAGTATCAAGTTTTAGACAAATCTGTTCAATAGTTTCATTTTGATTTAGCCACAAACATCCATCCATTCATTTATGCATCCTCTATAAGCTTTGAGAATTAAAAAACAAGTAGGATTGAATTTAAGTAGTAGGTGAGATGGTGGTCAAACGCAAGCCTATATTTAGTAAAAAAAAAAAAAAAAAAGTGCGTATCCCTTTTCTAATTTTATATTTTTGGATTATTATTCCTGATGCAGTAAAGTCTTATAATAGTGTGGTTTTCGAGAAAAAAAATATTCCTGAATTTATACGTGTTTTAACATTAACCCTACTAACTTAAAAAAACGTATAAAATCTAAATTAAAGTATGAAACCTTACACTTTTTTGTTGACGTAATCGAAAAACATGGATGAAACGAATAGAGTGAAGAAATTACTATAATACGGCGTACTTTTTGAGTGTTTGTCCGAAACATTTTGTATGGAATTCGGATTTGAGGATTAGCCTTAAGCCTTATTCACTCAGTAAAAAATATTTGGATTATATTGAAAGGATGAGTATAATATTTAGTACTCGTAGGTATTAGTACCTACCTACCGAGTAGAAAGGTACTGAGGATATCTATAATTATTGTTACCCTCGTAAATAAGTAGACAGATTATGAAATTAATACCTGTTGATAGATTATCGTCCGTCCATAGGTAATGATAATGTTATTATTGTTTTGCTAAGTAAAGTTTTGCTAGGTAGGTACTTATAGGATATTTGAATGAAAATACAGAACTTTCTATATTAGTATCAAGAAGAGTATTGAGCTAGAAATCTACTACCAAGAAAACTACTGAGGCTCTACACAGAGTAAACGTGTGTAAAGTTGCCGCAACTGTCAACTTTACACACGTACCTGCCAGTTGCAAAAGTATGCAGTTTCGGTTGCCGCATTTTTGACGTGACTACGTCTGATAAATCGATGAACGCCGGCTGCATGCACAAAAACGTTGACGTCATTGTCCGGTAACGCTCATTGTCCCGTTACACTGATGACGTTGTCACGTAAACCTAAACTATCGTCTGAAAACCAACTTTACAGGCAACCATATTTTTTTAAGTAGGTATATAGTAATCGTCTTAGATATTTGCGAGTTGTCTGTTGCTGCAACTACATAATTGCTCTCATAATCCCTTCTCAGGCAGTGTCCTAATAGAACGCGATGACGCGACCATCGCAAGTTCGCGCGAACGTCGATCGCGCGATCACACGATCAAACGTACTAACGTCAAATAGGCGTCCCAATTGGCATCGCGTCGCGTCCCGCGATCGCGCGATTGCTAATCGGGACGCCTATTTGACGTTAGTACGTTTGATCGCGTGATCGCGCGACGATCGCGTGATCGCGTTCTATTAGGACAACGCCTTAGGTGTCGGACTTAGTGTGTGTGCCACCCGAAGTCCTACAAAATATGTTAAAATTTCGTTCCAGTGTAATCTCAATTAGTTATTCAAGTGACCTTTAGAAAATTCAATCGTAGGTAGGTACAGTCAGCTGCACAGACATGTATGCACTTTCAAGCTTTGTTTATAATATACTCTTAAATTTGCTAAGACATTCTTTTTCTGACAAGTAAGATGACTTTTTTTTTTTTTTACTAAATATAGGCTTGCGTTTGACCACCATCTCACCTGATGGTAAGTGACGATGTGGTCGACGATGTAGCACGCTTACCTAGAATAATCCTATTCACTCTTGCCTTGAAGACACCATAATTTTATAGTGATCGGGAAACACTGACCCCGGCAGAGCATTCCATTCCTTGGCGGTTCGCATAATGAAAGTGGAAGCAAAGCGCTTTGTGCGAATACATGGTATGTCCACTATATAGGGATGGCGCAATCCCGAGCGTGGGCGTCCGATGGTGGAACGGTGATGGCGGAACTAAGTCTATGACTACATTAATTTGAAAATGCTTGCGTGAACTTTTCTTTTGCAAAATTAAGAGTAATATACATGTGAAAGCTTGGGAGAGTATACATGTCTACGCAGCTGACTGTACATAATTTGGTTATCTAGGAAATACTATGAATTTAATTTTGAGTGAGGACAGACGCAATCTACTCGGTAATACGGTAGGTTGAGATAGGTAAAAATTTGGTTATTAGTTGAAAAAAGCAAAATTTTAATTTATTATCAATCGAAAAAAAAAACAGGTCTCAAATATATTAATTTTTTTTTATTGGAGATATACCTTCGATTGACCACATTCTCATCTGATTTTAAGTGATGATATGGCCGACGATGAATCTCGAAGGTCTAGAAGACACCTATTTACTCGTTTCTTGAAAAGACCAATATCGTCAACAAATTATATAAATATATTTAGTAATAAATCCGCTTGATTTCTAAACAAAGGTTTTAATTAACTTAACTTTAGTTTAGAACTTTACTCGCCGAAGTTCGAAACGAGAGTTCTCTCGTTTCGAAGTTTCGGCGAGTCCACACCTCCTGATGATGCCTCGTGTAGAGGCGAAACACGTGTCGTATCTTTAAACTTTGGTTTTCTGTTCGTTGACTCTTTGGTTTATAATATAGTAATATGTACTAAAGTTCTAAACTAAAGTTAAGTTAATTAAAACCTTTGTTTAGAAATCAAGCGGATTTATTACTAAATATATTTATATAATTTGTTGATATTTATGGATTTCCGCAAAGTAACGCCTGAATCAATCAATGACCAATATCGTATTTTCAGGGAAGAAAGAAGCAGGTTTGGTAACCTCAGAACTTCGTCAAATTATTTTGGTTACTTTTTTTATTTGAAAGAAAAAGCTTTCAGGTTGGTCTCATACATTTTATCAAAATCGGTTCAATAGTTTAGTTTTAAATCAAGATAACTAAAAAATATGTCATTGAAGTAAATGAAATTGCGTATTTTGCTGTCCAGTGACTTTTCAGTGGTGTTCATGGCCACTAAAACAGTCCAATTGCAGTCGGTTGTACTTAGGATGTTTTTGTAAAACTTTGATTTACTCTTGACTTGTCAAGAGTAAATTCGCCGTCCCCGGAGAACATAATGGTAATCGCCATTGCCATAGTTTTCATGTTATGCCATATTTGAGTTCTATGGATCCTAATACATCTATACAATTTTTTTCATAACTGTTCTTGCGTTATTTAAGAAGTTATAAAAAAATACAATAATATTCGTAGTTTATTAGTAGTATATTCTCAAAACATAATTGCAAACCAATGTTACCAAAATTTATCAAGAATTACGAAAATGGTTATGAATATTACCATTTTATTCGCGTAAAAAATATGTATTAGTTTGTTGATAATTTTGTTGAATTGATACAACGTCGCAACACTTTCGAGAGTGATAGCATCATCTAATATTGCGAGTGCTTCTCGGCACCGATAGTATGATTAACTTACTTAAATCAGTGTGCTCAAAAGCACCTTTGTGAATCTAAAACCTTGTTTTAACGCGTTTTTACCTTCCGAATGTGTTTGTAAGCATGATACGTTTAAAACCTATCTAGACATGTGAAAACCTAGGTTCTGAAGTACATTTCAGATGCTGAAATGGCCTGATCCTCCCATATTAATTTTTTTGATCATCAAGCTACTTTGGACCGAAAATTTTGTTTGTAACCGTTCGTACCCTACAGATTAATCTGTATTTGGTCAGATACATTCAAGATTCTATCTATAAACGTGAAACACTAGGTTCGTAGGTACAATTTATATGCTGAAATGGCCACATGCCTTTCATATTGATTTTTTAACCGAAAACTTAATTTGACCTCTGGATGTTCTTTTTACCAGTTTGTTCCCTTCAAATTCGTCTGTAATTATTCAGATCAGTTTGAGATCTGTCTAAAAACGTGAAAATCAAGGTATTTCAGTACATTCTGTATGCTGAAATGGCGTGATGCCTTTCATATCAATTTTTTGAGCAAATACCTACTTTGATCCCTTTGACTATGCTTTTACCCATTTGTACCCTTCAGATTCGTCAGATACATTTAATATCTGTCTCAAAACGTGACAACCTAGTATATTTTGTATCCCAAAATGGTCTGGTGCATATCATATTAATTTTTTGACCAAATACCTACTTTGGCCCCCTGGATTTTGTTTGTACCTGTTTCTACCTTTCAGATTTATCTGTAGGTAGACAGATACATTCAAGACCTATCTAGAAATATGAAAACCTAGGTTCTGGGATATATTATTAGGTGCTGAAACGGCCTGATCATTTTAATTTCGATTTTTTGACCATCTAGCTGCTTTAGACCCCTGGATTTTGTCTATACCCGTTTATTTTAGCCTGATTATATCTGAGTTGGAATGTTATATTCAGGATTTATCTGAATTCCTTTTTGTTTATTAGTTTTGTAGCATTTTGGCTGTTTAATGGAAAAATACAGTAGTTTTTTGTCGACTTTTGTTCAAAATTTTTATTAATTCGTATTTTTTTCCCTTTTGAGGTACATACAAACAGAAATAATTATTTTGATATTACTTTAATTTGAATTAATAAAATTATGCGCAATTGATTACCATAAAATAGTTTCATTAAAAAAACATGAATAAAACTCCAATGTTTCATTACCATACAAAACATATTTACTATTTCCCAGAATAAAATGATAAGTTACTATTAATTTCGTTAACTGAACCGTCATAATTTTTTTTTTTTTATTTTATTTATTTAAGCGCACAAAACACATCACAATCACATAAGTATAAAATTATAGGTTAACAAAGATTTCTGAGCTTGATTGCAACATAAACATATGTACGCACAACTAAACAACACATAAATACCGAGCAGACTACTTCTAACTTAAATAAGATCAGGGATCAACTAAACTAAACTTAAAAATAAATAAATATATCATAATACAATTAGGGCGAATCTGAGAAATTAGATTTCTCAGATTTATATAACATAAACTAAAACTATCTTATGCTAAGAACTACTGAGTCACTCTGGTCATTAGAGTGGCTCACATTATTAGCAAAATCGAAATTGAGGATGGTCTTAACAATTTTAATAAAGTGGCTCAGCTTTGGAACGAAGATATCGAGTTCAATGTTATTACTAGCTATATAGGCATAGAATAAAATTGTAAGACAATAATGCAATATTTATCCTCGCTTAGAAAAACCGGGAACAAAATGGTAATCGACAATACAAATTCTTAGCACTGATTTTATTTTACTAATATCTTATTTTGTTAATATCTCTTATACGATTAAGGTTATTAATTATCCAATAAGACATCAAGAATACAAAAAAAAACAACTTTCATTTGAGGTATCCCATATCTTATAATGTCCAGTGGTTCGCAAGATATTAACGAAATTCGGTTTTTTATTTTTCCTGAATAGTTGTGTTTTTACTACCATTTTATTCTCCGGAGACGGCGAAGTTTTATCAAAACTCCTTGAAAAAAAAACATTGTGTAGGTCTAAGCATCGTCATGAATTTCACAAGAAAAAAATATAACTGTTCAAAACAATATTTTTTTCAAGTCAAGTCACTCACCTTAACAGGATCATTGAACGTATCTACAACTTTTTTGTGTGAAGTTTTAATGAGTTTGACCCCACGTTATGACTGACAAAGTCAAAAAAGTCCCTATTTACCTAAGTATTTAATCCTTACCATTTTTTTCCTAATGGGTCCAATAATTTTAGTGTGATATAACAGTGATCTTTAGGTAGGCAGCACTAGGATTCCCTGAGTCGGAGGTGGCATGGACACAATACATCACAACATCCAATACCCGAGAACAAACATTAGTGTTCGTCACACAAATATTTGCCCCGGCCGGGGATCGAACCCGGAACACCAAGCTTCGTAGGCACGGTCACTACCAAACTACCAACTAAGCCACGGTGTCGTTGAAAATTTCATAGCAGACTTTTGTAGTGTTTAATTTTTTAACAGTTTGCTATATAACGTGTTTGAAAACCGTTAAATTATAAACATACGGATTTTACAACTTTTTACGGTTATTTATCTGTTGTTCCCTAAAAACTTAATCTTTTATAACATTTATAGGTTATAGAATACAATGTGTTTGAGTGTCTGTGAGTGGTTGTTTTTGTTCTGATAGCGTATCGCACAAGGGCCGAGACGACAGTAAAACATAACGTGTGGGTCGAGTAGGTACCTTTACTGGGGTATTCTGTGTCAATTTAGAAGACAGGGACGGATCAGGAAAAATAATATAATCAAGGTTTTATAAAAACTTACAACAACCGACTTCAATTGTACCGTTCTAGTGATCGTTAGCACCACTGACAAGTCACAGGGAAGCAAAAAAATTCGTTTACTTCGACGCCATATTTTTTCAGTTATTTTGATTAACTAAACCTTAACTACTGAACCGATTTTGATAATTTGAATGGGGCCAATCTGAAAGTATCAACAAAGTTCTTAAGTATCAAACATAAAAAAAAAAACGAATGGATAACTTCAGAGCGAAGAAAAGAAGTTCCTTCTTTTTTGAAGTCTGTTGAAAATCACACCATTATAATTATTTTCTTCACATTTATTTGTGTTCAAAATTTTACGACTACCGTGATTGTCGTGCCTAGGCCTACACAACACAGTGACTTAGTGAGGCGAGCGCTGCACTAGGGGTGCGTTTCCACTGACGCGGAGCTGAGCAGAGTGGAGAGGAGCGGATCGTGAATTGAAGTGCTCGAAGTGGAGATTTCAAGCACTGTGATTGGGAATTCTCGTTCCGCTCCTCTCCACTCCGCTCAGCTCTGCGTCAGTGAAAACGCACCCTGACTCTCCATTTATTTATACATACATTTGATGAAGATATGAACATGATGAGAAACAAGTTAAACACGTGAAGTTTATAATTGACGAAGTTCTGAAGTAACAAAGATTAAAACATATACAACCTTATTAAAAAAACCGTAAAAATATTTATTATAATTCTAGTTAGAGTTAAGCGGTTACAAATAGTCTGCACTGAAGCCCTGCTTCTTCTTATCGTGTCACTAGTTCTATCGAACCAGTGTGGTGAAAGGATTTCAAGTGCGCCTTGAAGATGCTCCATTCGTGCACTCGACACATGTTTTAGAACTTTTGGTTCACACATACAAGACACCACAACTTGGATGTTGTGATGACCCGAGAACAAACATTTGTGTTCGTCACACAAATATTCGCCCCGGTCGGGGATCGAACCCGGAACACTAAGCTTCGCAGGCAGGGTCACTACCAACTACTAGGCCACGGTGTGTCCTCGACAAAACAATAAAACGGATAAAGCAAAATCTGTTCCATTTTGGGTCTATTATTTAATTATGCATATATTATGTACATGTTCTTACAGTTTATTTACTTTGTTGTATAATTAATTGTTTATTGTTATTTTACAGCATTTTTGACATATGACTGACCATTAAAAAATAAAATTATAATAAGTATGTTTACTTATCTTACTTAGTTACTGACCTTTGTTTTATTATGTAATTACATTATAGAGTTCATTTAGTTTAAATACACGTGACGTGAATACTTGTGTAATTATGATACAATAAAACTAGACGGACATGTGACATGTGCTTTACGGTGAAGGAAAACATCGTGAGAAAACCGACATGTCGTAGAACCTAAAAAATTCGAAAAACATGTGTCAAGTGCAAAAGGACTCGAAATAACTAGTAACACGATAAGAACAAGAAAACTAGATGGACATGGATCAATCACCAATAGATTAAGAATCACGTCACGTATTAGTATATAATACACGTCACGTATTAGTATATAATACACGTCACGTATTAGTATATAATACACGTCACGTATTAGTATATAATACACGTCACGTATTAGTATATAATACAGCGATGTTTTTTCATCTAAGTCATTAGTTACGAACCACATACGAGTAGATATCACGTACGTAGCAAAAACGAAAACTTAAATGGGCATTGCAGAAGGGGTACTACCTTGTATTTGTGCAGTCAGAATTTTGGGTTTCTATAAAATGACGGAATGGCAGCGGGGTGAGTGCGGCGACCGAGCTGAGCTGCAGCGAGCTGGCTCGAGCTGGGTACCGGAGTTAGCCAAACGATAAAGCCTGACGCAAAGCTATAGGAAAACGAATAACGATAACAGTTATCCAATTTTAATCGAATATATTTTGACAAAAAGTATACTTAATTATTTTACGTTTTATTGCCGTTACTGAATACACATAACACATAATGTTTTTTTTTTCTGGTGATTAAAAATTTGCGGTGTACATATGTAGTTACGACATATTCTTATATGGTAAACCCTGCTTCGTCCCTGGACATCTCATCCACAGTGTATATAGGATGCGGTCATTACCTACTTGAGCTGCTGAATACTTGAGGACGGTTCCGGTGCGCTTGCACTCCCACGGGCACAAGGTTCAATGGATTATGGAGCTGAGTCTGGATCCAATGGGAATAGACCCACTCCATCATCAGCCTAAAAGGGGAACAAGCACAGAAGTATTACGACACGGATGGTCGAGTAGCAAGTGTATTGGGCTACCATGCCGGTGTCGTGGGTTCGATTCCCGAATAAATATTTTAGACAGTTCACACAACGCCATCTAGCCCCACACTAAGCAGAACTTGCACTTTGGGAACCAAATGACTGATAGAATACTTTAATACTTTTTGTAAATGCATACATGGAATACATAGAAAACACCCAAACTCAGGACAAAAACCGATGCGCTTTAGGTACAGAAATGTTTGTCCTGATGCGGGAATCGAACTCGCGACACTAGCGGCGTGGCAGTCCAACACACTTACCACTCCACCAACCGAGTCTTGTTTTGGAGTGAACTATTTCGAAAATGCGAGGAGAATTAAATAGAATAACCTTTTTTGTCGAAAACTGTGTCAGAAAAGATCTTAATTTTATTTAGTAAAATAGTTTCAACAGTTTTGTCTAGTTCAGACATATAATATTTGAAGAACACAAACAGTTTCATTCTTTATCATACCGTAATAAATAATAAAAATTGAATGCCTTCTGCATGTAGCAATGCAACTTTTTATCGAAAATGGGAGGATCTGTAGTCAATGATAATTTATAAAAACTCCGCAAATAATTATTTTTATCTTTTTCTGGGAATA
Source organism: Lobophora halterata (assembly GCA_932526365.1). Classification (NCBI taxonomy): domain Eukaryota; kingdom Metazoa; phylum Arthropoda; class Insecta; order Lepidoptera; family Geometridae; genus Lobophora; species Lobophora halterata. The sequence goes on along the minus strand of OW052007.1, from coordinate 10,748,576 downwards.
TTATTGAACCGCGGAATATTAAAGGTGCTTGCACTTCGCAAAGTTATTTGAACTTGAAAGGCCACTTGTAACTACAACATTCCAACCTACAAATATAAAAATAAGCAAGATTTTTCTTTTGAAGACTACATTTATTTTAGCGTAAGTAGAATCGGTATCTATTTTTACAGACACTACCAATTAGAGAACAGAAAATATTCCTTTTGGTTTATTTTCCAGTCTGTCGTATAATAAAAAGGAAAAGGACACATAAGTATTAAAGTATAGAAACACAATGTAGTACATTTAAAATGCGTCAACCAAATTGAGCCACATTGGGTAAATTCTAGTAAATTTTGGTCCTATGATAAATTTCGAAAAAGAGAAGTAACAGGGCTCGATAAAAAATATATGTTAAAACTACTAGGCTTTTTCATTGTTAATTTAACTACATCGTAAAAAGTAACAAACATTATTTGAAAATAGAGATATTTCATTTTAATTGACAGGATGCTTGTCAATTTTCTGTTCTGTATTCCGCATCCATTTTGATTTGATACTGTCTATCTTGGTGTTCTATAAGAACACTGTTATTCATCTATGAACAGGATTACTATTGTCTGATGAAGAATAGGAAACGCATTGATAGAAGGACCAGTCAAGGAGAATTCCCAGCTAATTGAGCTATCTTCTAATGATTGCGCGTATCCGTTGTTGCGTGGGCGCATGGCTACTTTCTTTCATTGCATTATATCCTGCTACAAATCTTACTAATATAATAATAATCCTACTAATAATAAAAAAAATAAAAATCGTTTATTTCTGGCACAATAAATAAACCCGTATCACACACACAAAATACAAAAGAAATACGAAATATGAAATTTAAAATGCAAAAAGGTTCACAGAACAAAATGCTCTGTTGTCATTTTTTGTTGACGTAAATCGAATAAGTATTTGAAGATCTCATTATTAAATACTTGCTGGCACCCGCGACTTCGTCTCCGCAGGTATCTTTATAAATTGTAGCCTATGTGTTATTCTGATGTATAAGCTATATTATTGTAAAGTTTCATTAAAATCCATTCAGTAGTTTTAACGTGAAAGAGTAACAAACATCCATCCATCCATCAATCCTCACAAACTTTCGTGTTTATAATATTAGTAGGATGTACGTTGTCAGAGACTATAGCCCTCAAAATGATAGTGTTGGAGCGACACTACGCGAGATTGGATTATAGCAAAGAAGTCGGGAACCCTCCTACTAAATGAGTATTGATATTGTTATTGTAGATTAATTTTGTTTTATAACACTTTTTATAATGTCACTATAAGCCAGTTGTACTATGTTTTTGTAAAACCTTGATTATAATGTAGTTAAACATAATATTTCACAATATGTTTATTTATTATAATCCATTCGGTTTTTTTAGTTCCAGTTATAGAATAGAATAGAATAGAATAGAATATGCTTTATTGTATCACCTTAAAATAAATAATAACAAGAAAAATAAACTAAAATTACAAGGGCGGTCTTATTGCTAGATAGCAATCTCTTCCAGACAACCAGATAAGACATATTGTTAACAGAAAAAAATATTTAAATTACAGTGGATAAAGGGTGTACCAAAAAGATATTATAGATAAAAATAAATAAAAAAATTATATATAATTAACATTTTGACTACCTAAAATTATACAGAATATTACACAATATTAATACATACTATATTTACATTCTAATATCTAAATATTATACTAATACATATATATATATATATATATATATCTATATACATACTCATAAACATATATATAAACACAATAAATATGACTGGTATTGTATAAATTATGTATTTGCAAAATTCTCCAACGATGGAGGGTGATAGGTATAAGTAAAATATTAAGGTAGATACTGACAACGACATTATGATGAAATCATCAAAAAGATAATGCCATAGAAAGACTAGGTCCCAGACAGGTAGTGATTTAAAACTTTAGTTTTAAAAGTTGAAAGAGATTGGGCCTGTCTTATCGGCACTGGCAGCTTATTCCATAGGCGAACAGCTTGAATGGTGAAGGATTTACCATAAAAACTAGTGCGGTGAAGTGGAATTATAGTTTATATTATTTATTTTAGTACCTATGTAGTGTAGGTAAATGCAAATAGATTAATCAATTGATTCTTAAATTAAATGTTATAGCATAAACTTATAAAGTGAAAATTTTGGAGTCAAAATGATACGAGTAGTCTTGACACTGACCAAAAAATAGTACCAATTTACAAGTTTCTTTAATTTATACTGACAATTGCTGACTTCGCTGAGCCGGTTTATAAAATTAAGAATTTAGTAGACCTATCAATTAATTGATGAGAAGAGGTATTAAATAGAATCATAATGCAGTACTTTAAAAATGCGCCGAAAATTGGCTAAAACTACTCAACTTACACATTCTAGGTACTACACTACATATTTCGATAAGTACTTCTACATTTTGGTCGGAGGCCGAATTTCGAAAAAGAGAAGTAAGAGCGTTAGAGATATATTATAAGTTAAAATTACTAGGCTTTTTGTATTGTCAATAAAACTCCACCGTAAAAAGTAACAAAAACCTTTTGAAAATGGAGATATTTCTGATTTTTTTTGTCTTGTTTTCCGCCTCCATCTTGCTTTAATACTGTCAATCATGGTGTTCTATAGGAACACCGTTATATTCATCTATGGTTGATAGTAATTAAGTTTTTTATTTCCTATGTTATTAATTTAATCAATTGATAGGTACCTCGATGTTGTTTTTACTGTTTTTGAATATTAATACACCAAAGGTAATTTAAAAATACCTTAACAAAATAATACACACCAGCCAACCCGTGTTGGCCGAGTGCGAGTTGCGACAACTTTTGACCCGAAGGTCGTGGGTTCAATCAAACCCTGTAGGCAAGACACCAATGGATATTTCTATTCAAAAAATCTATGTGTGCTTAACGGCGAAGGAAACATTGTGAGGAAAACCGGCATGTAGACCTAAAAAGTTCGAAACCATATGTCAAGTGCACGAAAGGGCCCACTTGAAATCCTTTCACCACACTGCGGGGATTTTGAGAATATTTTTGTCTCGAAATCCTGACTTTTATGAACAATGAAAATATTTCAAATAATACACATCGATTGTCATCAGATTGATTCATTAGTGCAAGGTCGGCCCGTCTGCACGTGGCACGTAACGTTTCAATCGTGGGCCAGTCAGGTGGCTAATACAGCCTTTCGAGTTTTCAGATTTTGTCTGCGAAGATGTGTTGTTTAGCGGGAATTATATACTCGTAATACCCTAGGGAAGACAGCAGGGTGACAAATGGGACATAAAAGTTATATCTTTCCCCCTTTGCTAAAATGGGGACAGATGGAACTTTTATTAATTTTAATAGTTCTATTTGTTCGTCACCAATAGTTGGACGGATAGAACTATATATTCCTGCCTGTCCTCCAATTAAAAAAATAATTAAACGGGGTAAATCCCAGGAAATGTTTAATTATTAATAACCGATTCCTACTCATTCAACCCGCCTTCTGATCTACGACTCAACGTGTCGAAAATTTTGCTTGCGTCTTTTATAATGTCCCAAATATTCAGTATTCAGTCATTTATTGTCATACTGGGTAGGTAGTAAGGCTTTCATCCCGGGAGTCTCGGTCTCGAAAATCCCGAGAGTCTCGACGATTTTTTGTTATTTTCGAGACTCGAGACTGATGGTTTCGGTACCGGGAATAACGAGACTTTCGATACTTAGAAAAATGTTAACAATATTCAGTGTAGAGTAGCCCTAAGTATAATCTAAAACAAGGATAAGAAATGGAATGAAATGAAATGTACTTTTATTCACATTAAATAGAGTTTACAGTAAGATGTCAGGATTTTTCGTAGTACGTCTATTTAACCATCAGATTATGAAGTATGTAAATACATAATTTATAGTCTTAAAAGTTTAATAAGCACAACCAAAACATGCAAAACCTAAATATATGCATACAAAAAAACTAAATATTTTTTACAAACCCATCCTAAGACAAAGTGGTATAGTCTTATGACTTTAGCCTGCTAAAAAGGCCAAATAAATGTGGAATGTGGAACGATTTAATTCTAAATTAAAAATTAAAATATTTCGAAGAAAAACGCGGATTTTGATAAATCTGGAACATCGAACATCATTAAATACTAGATTGTAAAGTTAAACTGTGATGTGTTAGCTAAAAGGTTCGCTGAAAGGTATCTATCTAATTCACGGTAGAGTTATAAGATGTTTTCAAATAAGTTAATAAAAAATCTGATTGATTTCTGGATTTTACGTGAATTTCATGTTGTACCTACTTGTGTTTTTTGTTGCAACATTATGACACTAAATGACAGCGTAGAGTACCTATGCACTATTTAATAATTAAATTATTGTACTCTAACATGCTTTTTGACGCAATATTGATGCTCAAAGTGTTTTTTTTTTTAATAAAAGTAATAGATGTTAACATTTGAGTTGTTTATTAAAGTACTAGATTAAAATATCTTGTTTTGACTGTCTAAATGCCGATCCTAGTGTGCCTATAAGTACTATTGAAATAGTCTCGAAAGTCTCGTTTTTCCCGGGAATTTCGAGACCGCATCGAGTCTCGATTTTTTTTTCCCGGGACTCAGAAAGTCATCGAGACTGAAAGCCCTAGTAGGTAGGTTACATCTCAGGTCTGTTGAGATGTTTCAATCAATAGAGGCGGGCCGATATTAATAGATTTCATGCAAAACCTAGGTACTTAAATTATTATGTCGCCAAAAATGATAAGGGAAAGAATAAAATGTTACTGTAATTACTAGCTGCGATCCCTGGCTTCTAAATGTTTAAATTAATAAATTTTGCATCAAATGTAAAATTATTTTATTTTAAAAAAAATACAGAAAAATAATGGATATCGCAATAAGGCTAGCCTATACAATTATTGGTTATATTATGTATTGTTTTTAAATCGTATTAGTTTACTTATAATAAAGTGATGTTTACAATTTAGACATCTGGCCTTACCACCTGTGTCTACAAAGTACGAACATAAGCTGATTAAGTGCATTGATCCCCTAGAAGGTACTTACGCTACAGCAAGGCAATGAACAATGTCATTTTTGTGTCTTACCGTAATTAGAGCAAAGTTTCATATGAATAAAAAAATAATTAAAAAAAATTTACAATATTTTTTTCTTTGTATTCGCCATTGCTTATTGACGAACACGTCCAAGTTTTAAATCTCTATGTCCACTGGTTTTGCCTATAACTTGTCTGTCAGTCAGGACCAAGTCAGGCCCTTATATTTTTTATAAAAATGCTTTTTATAATAAACCAAGTATACATCGTGCCAAGCATATCATTTATAGTGCAAGAAAGGAGCCTCTTCGAGGCGCACTTAAAATCCTTTCACCACACTGGTTCGAAAGAACTAGTGACACAGTAAGAAGAAGATCGCGTTTATAAAAGAATTTATTATCTTTATATTTAAATATTAATTATTGTATTTTTAAATTGGTTTCTCCGAAATTCTCGACCATATTTTAAACCGCCCTCTGTTCTGCTTGAACTCGAAATTGTAGGGCTTCAGACAAAACGTAAGTTTTTCTCCAGTTTCTCAAAAAAATATGGGTTGACAGAAACGGTTACAAAAGAAGTTTTATTTTTGCTACGTATTTTTCTTTTCATCTATTTTATTTCCATATTTTGTCAGGACATTTTGACAAAGTCTTTGGTGCAAGTAGACATTCGTGTTTGTATATTTACCCAACTGCAAAAGGTGTAAATATTTTCTGCAGACACACATCTAAAATAGTACAAACCATATCTTATTTAAATATATCTAGAGCCAAGTTAGTGCACCAACCCTTGTTTCAATATAGAGCTAATTTAGTGCTTACAAACTCTTTTTTAATAACAGGGCCAAGTTAAAGCACATCAACTCTTGTTTAAATATAGAACCAAGTTACTGTATACAAGTACTTACCCAAAAACTGAATACCAACCCTACCGCTGTAGGTACTCTTGGGATTTCAATGACCTAATATAATAAGACCTTAGCCGGGTCCACTTATCTCTTAGGCGTGGTCCTAATAGAACGCGATCACGCGATCGTCGAGCGAGCAAGCGATGCGACCGTCGTGCGAATCCGCGATCAAACGTACTAACGTCAAATAGGCGTCCCGATTGGCAAACGCGCGATCGCGCGACGCGACGCGATGCCAATTGGGACGCCTATTTGACGTTAGTACGTTTGATCGCGTGATCGCGCGATCGACGTTCGCGCGAACTTGCGATGGTCGCGTCATCGCGTTCTATTAGGACACTGCCTTAAGGCCTGACATCCACTCAGTTGTGTTGTCTAACCAAGTAGGATTTGATTAGGCCATTTAAATAAACTAACCTGACTGAATGTGCCATTAATGAAACCAAGAATACTGAAAGCTTTACTGGAAGTTAGTTGATTAATTAATATTTGAAATTCTTGTGTATATTTTATGGATTGTATGCATTTACTTCGGAAAAACATTATTGATCCATAACACATAGCTTAGAAATTATATCAAATGTAATTCTTAAGCTATAAGGTACTTCAGTCAGTGGACACACTCTTTCGTATTGTAATGTGATATTGCGTATTGATCGTTCGGCCGCGGTCAGCCCTCATTTAGCTTGAGCTACATATAGGTACTAGGCAATCATTCCCTTCGGTCTGGCTCGCATGAAATTCCTTAGTAGTCCTATTTTGATTTATTATTCTGACTTTTCTGGGTAGACTAGCTAGCCCTTATAAGGGATCTGGCGTTATTCAACCAATCAATCTTTATTTGAGTCTAATAAGGGTAGGTACATACCTACAAGGATATTATTAGTAAAAAATGGTGTTGCTAGCTTATTTCTACCATAAAGATATATGTACAGAACTTAACTTAGGTATCTCTGTGTCATGTGTGTGAAAGAATGGATGGATTTTTGTAACTAAATCAAGCTAAAACTACAGAATTGATTGAGCTATTAAGTTGGGTAGAGACAAGAATAAATTAGTTATTCAGAATACAAAACCTTATAGTATTATTTGCACTTACATGTTTAATATTGTTGAAAAATAAAAACAAGATCTTTGAATCTCAAGAAACAGTAAAGCACGTATTGGTTCACTATAAAATCACAGAAGTCAGAATCAAGATAGGTCTACGTAAACTTTTGGTCCCAGTGACTATGTCATCTAGCCAATTAGCTTGTCGCCATCAAGCCAGGACCCTTCCCCGATACTTCAAGGAGTTCGGGTGGCTGGTGTAGGATAAGATAACCCAGGGGGAAATGCACAATCCACGCTACAACGGGAGGCCAGTGCAGACCTTTGTACCCCCACTCAAGAATAAGAATAGGAGGATCCACTCGCTACAAATAGACACACAGACAAAGAAAGGCTTCGAACTCCAAATCACCCCTTTTTTGTGCAAGATTGCATTGCATCAGATAAGCACACCAAAAAGGATGAAGTGAAAAGATGATGTGAAAAGTAAGCAAATGCAAACAAAAATTAAAGGGAATATTTCCAGGTACTTTTGTACTGACTATGTATTACGTTCGATAAAGTCATGGAGTTTTTGTACTTTTTCAAAAAAATTGGTACCAATGATTGTAAATTTGTCAAAGCATGTTGTTACAGGTCATAAACCTTTTTTTGTCATTATTAAGGTTATTAGCCGTTTATGGATTACGACGCAAAAACAAATTTGATTGCGCTAATCAAGTTCTTCATAGTGATTCGCGATTATATGAAATTAAATACCTAACGTCATTACATTGCAATTACAAACACAATAACACAAACAACACGCATATACAATAATAACAAAACAATTTATATTTTTTTATTTATAATCGATTTGATCATTCTTTTTTTTGAAGTGACTACGTCTAATAAATCGATGAACGCCGGCTGAAAACGTTAACGTCATTGTCCGGTAACGTTCATCCGTTACGCTGTCAATGTTTTGTTATGACGTTGTCACGTTAAACTATCGTCCGTAAACCAACTTTACAGACAACCAATTTTTTTATCATGGTATTACGACGTTAACACGATTATATCGTACCTATAGTAATCGACACCCGCAACTTTTTTCTACACTTGATAGGAGTTTAAAGACATTCAAATTTAAAAAAACCCCGGCAGTATATAGGTATGTGATTATGTGGCAAACACCCACTCATCCATTCATGGCTGTTGCACTCACAAAATTTCACATGTACTACTCGGTACAAGTTTGTATTATGTTAATAAGTTTAATTTGTAGGTATTTACCTGTTATTTTTTATTTTACAAAAGTTTATTGTGTTTACTGTATTTGTATGTAACTTTATTTTTTGTTTAAAATGTAACGATTTGGATTATATCTGTAATGTCATGTTTTTTGTAAATAAATAAATAAAAAAAATCTAAATTCGGGCGAATTAACATGACACGTGGCTCGGAACTTGATGCTTCTCCGCGCGGCGCCCTCCGTGTTTCTTCTTCCTCTAGTTGCGAAGCCTTATCATTACTTATCATTACCAAGTATTACAGGACTATCTATCAAGATTATTTCACGCTGTAGGTACTTTGCACAAACGTCATTCGAGCCAGGGGTCATGTAAATTCGACTGAGCTATACTTATACTTGTTATATCAGTGTAGATATCTCGTAATATCAGACTATCAGGCATTATTTGTTTGTAACTTAAATACCTATTACTTAAACAATATTATCTATTATTTGATAAATACATCCTGTGATGATTAGCCAGTCAGAATCAATACTAAATACAAACACTTTATTGTTCAAAACCATAGATTAATAACGGTGTTCTTATAGAACACTAAGATAGACAGTATCACACCAAAATGGAGTCTTAAGACAGGACCAAAAAATTTCAGACACATTGTCAATTAAAATGAAATATCTCCATTTTGAAATAATGTTTCTTAGTTAAACGATGGAGTTTCATTATCAATGAAAAAGCCTAGTAGTTTTAACTTATAATATTTATATAGCAGTGTTACTTCTCGTTTTTTGAAAATTTGCCTTGGACCAAAATATACTAGATGTAAGCCAATGTGGCTCCCTTTTTTTAGCGTTCTTAGTATAGAATCACAATGTACCACATTGTGATTATACATATTTATATTTATTGATACATATTTATATTCATTGTGAACGACACCGTGGCTTAGTTGGTAGTGACCCTGCCTACGAAGCTTGGTGTTCCGGGTTCGATCCCCGGCAAACATTTGTGTGGGATGTTGTGATGTCTCGTATGTGTCCATGCCACCTGCGACACAGGGAATCCTAGTGCAGGGGTGTGAGTGTGTGTATGTTAAAAAAAAATAGGTGTATAGGAATGTGTGTAGTTATGTAAGATAGACATCTACTCTACTTTAATACATCTACCTTAGATAAGCTACCACACAGAAGTATTACTATTATTTAGCTATAGATATAGTATTTATAAAATATAGTGACTAAAAGTAGTCACTCTATTTTGAGACCCTGTTATGTTCTTTCTAAATCTACAGCTAATCAGTCAGCTCAGCTTTTAAAAATATATATCTACTTGTTACATATTCATGAGATTTTTTTCACATATTCATTAGAAAATTTGCAGTAATCATATACTCATTAAGATTAAAGAACACAATAATAAAACCAGCCAATTTATTCGTTTAAATTTAAATAAGTTCACATTTAACCATTTTAATTCTAAAAGGAGAAATTACCTAAACACTTTAGTTGCAATGTAATATGTATTTTATATGCAAGCACATATTATGCACAAGGCAAGTTTTCTACATTCACATTAGCCGCTATTTACACGCACCTCTTCGAATTTTTCAGACCCCATCTAAATTTATTACTCGTACTTTGTTTCTGATCAATATACAAGGAAATTGTGGTTTAGTCAGCATCAAAGGTCGATGACCACATTCAGTTTTTCAAAATCGCTTAAGACCATTATTATATTTTTGACAATGTGATAAACTGTTAATTTTGAACTTTTATGATGTTCATTCAATACTAGCGCTGCGATTTAGGTTTATGATTTTGAAAATCAGAATTTGGTTATCAAATTTTGATTCTGACTGTACCTACGTAATCTCCACTTAGAGGTTTTCTTAGAGCTTGCTAAATTACATCTCTGGGTGAGTTTAATCTGGCACAACAAAAATCGGAAATCATAAATTAAAAAAAACCAAAGAGTGGGAAGCCTGTTAATTATGCTTAAATATCCGTACATAGTTCCAGCCACATAATATTATAAATTATAGTAGATTATGCACCAAGGGGTAAAGCAGTGTCTTATGTCCCGGGCGGCATATTGAACCCTGAGTGTAACGAGGGACTCGGTTAATTTCTGAGCGAAACGTAGAGCGAAGGAGTTATGTAGAGTCCTGTTTGAAGCGAGGTAGCCCCGGATCTAAGGGGGGGGGGGGGTTCAGCCAGGGTTCCGCGCCTCGGGCGCCAAATTTAGGGGGCGGCAAATCTTAAAGATTTTTTGGGTCTAGATCAAGTGATTTTTAAAACTAAACTGAAGGCGTGAAAAAATCGCGATCTTCTTTGTTCTATTGAACAATTTAGGTTCTGATACAGTGATTTTCAGGACGATACTTCAGGCGTAAATACAGGGGCAGCTTAACCTATTGTGCAGGGTGTGCATTGCACACCTAGGGCGGTTGCGGACGCCCTGGCGACCGCGAGTGCCCTGGGGCGGCCGCCAAGCGCCACTCGCTGCGAGTGCCCTAGGGCGTTGGCGGACGCCCTGGCGACCGCGGGCGCCCGGGGGCGGCCGCCGAGTGGCACTCGCTGCGATTGCCCTAGGGCGGTCGCGAACACCCTGGTGACCGCGAGTGCCCTGGGGCGGCTGCGGCCCTGGCGCCCATGAGCGAAAATTACAGCAAAGCAGGGCGCCACGAGCAGCTTTTATTTTACAATGGAAACTTTTGTGCGTACTTTTACGTGCGTTTTCTGATTGAGTGATTTCCAGGAATCATGGGCGTAATAAATTTGCGGCTCGCTTCGCTCGCCGCGATCAGGTTTCTTTAGTTGGTGATTTTGAGTCCTGATAACGCGATTTTTGAAGCGAAAATTTGCGGCTTGCTGTGCTCGCTGCGATCACATATACCCTGTTGTGCGCTTTAGTATTCTAATAGAACGATTTTCAAGACTAAATTAAGGGCGCTAGAAAAATTGTGGCTCGCTTCGCTCGCCACGATCTGATTTTTGTTGTTGGGTGATTTTGAGTCGTGATAAATATAGATTTTTCCTAGATATGTAACCAAAACACTGAAAAATTTGCGGCTAGCTTCGCTCGCCGCGATCACATTATGTTACATATTTTAAGCTCCTAATAGAGTTATTTTCAGGACTAAAGTAAGGCGTCAAAAATTGCGACTCGCTTCGCTCGCAGCGATAAAGTTTGATGGGCTAGAGACGCTCCTGCGTAAATATTTGCGGCTTGTTTCAGATTAATATTGCATGTTTTGATATAACGGAATTATCCTAGGAAACTTAAAGCCTAAAAAAAATTTGCGGCTTGCTTCGCTCGCCGCGATTGGCATTATTCTATTGTGTATTCGGTTTCTGATGCAGTGATTTTCAGGACTAAATTTAAGGCTAAAAAAATTGTGAATAGATTTAAAAGATGTTGGGTGTTAAAAATTTGCGGCTCGCTTCGCTCGCCGCGATCAATTTTCGTAGTATGGTGTTTCAGAGCCCTGATAAAGCAAAAAAATCGCTTTATCAGGGCTTTAGTAATCTAATACCCTGACAAATTTGCAGCACGGAAAGCTTCGCTCGCTGCGATCAGATGTATCCTATTGCTTGTTTTTGGGGTCATTGAAACGTTCTTTCCGGGAGGCCTATGCCTATCAGTGGCCATCTGATGGCTAAAATGAGTATGATGATAAGGGTAAAAATGTAGACAGGAGGGGGCGGCATTTTTAAATTTTTGCCCCTCCCCATGAAAAATTCTAGATCCGGGGCTGAAGCGAGGGGTCTTACTACATGGGAGTTTCATACAACTTTACCACCCTTGGGAGGTAATGATTTACCTTGAGATTGCATGATATGAAATAATTGGATTTTGTCGAGCAGGTGGTTTGAAAAAAATGTTGCTATCAAGGAAGGCATATTTTTAGTACAGTGTCATATGAGCTTAGTTTAGTTTTGGCGTTCTGAATTGATACCATTGTGCACAAGCTTACATTATTCATTGGAATACACAGAAAATACCATTTTATTTGGACATTGAACTTGCTTCAAAATTTCACATTTCAATATTTTTAGTGCATGTCAATTTGGTCAGTTATCACAATGACTGATAATAAGGCTTATCACTTGCTAGACTCATTACAACTGCACCCATAATTTTGTTAACTCGAACCTACCTATCGAAGATTCTAGCAAGTGACAGGAAAGCATAATACGCCATTTCATTGACTTCGACGACATATTATTTTCAGTTATTTTTCTGAACCGATTTTGATGAAATTTTTATGGAACCAATCTGAAAGTATATCCTCTCAGAATTTTTCAAGTCATATTAAGTATAAACAACAAAGTCTAAGGTATAAACATTAAAAAAAAACACAACCGGATTAAGAACAGGTTATCGTGGTATGGGCATGTGATGCGGAGGAATGAATGCCATGTCACTAGAAGAGTGTCAGATATGAAAGTAAATGGATTTACGAGAAGAGGAAGACCAACGAAAAGATGGATGGACTGTGTGAAAGAGGATATGAACAAAGCAGCCGTGAGTACAGAGATGACGGCTGATAGAGACGAATGGAAGAAGACGACATGTTGTGCCGACCACCTAAGTGTGGGATAAGGGCAGGGGCTAGACTCCTCTCCACCTAATGTCAGCACTTTATTGGAACGGTGCTGTCAACAACCCAGCATCCTGCTCCGTTACTTCAAGGAGCTGGGATGGCTGGGACAGGATTAATATTTTTTTTCGGGGTTTATGCACAATGCACGCTTCAACGGGACGACAGTGCAGACCACTGTACCCCCTACTCAGAATAAGAACAAGAAGGGCAGGGTGATGATGATAACCGAATTGAGAACCTACTTTTTTTTGAAGTCGGTTGAAAACAGTTTTCATTCAAACGTCATTTCCAGTCTAGTTTTTGTGTGTTGCACAATATGACCACATCTCTTGACCTTGGGCTCTCGTATTACCCTGAAATAAGCAGTTTGACTACAAGTTAGGTTGGTGATTAGGTCTTGCCCACTTTACAAATGCGAGCTCATAAACATAACCTGTTTTAAATGCTAGTTCGGTCACAAAATAAATTAATAATATGGTAAGTATCAGAAATGAGAGAAGGTATTTTATAATGAAAGCGATATCACCATGCCGTGTAAGGCAATGTCCTAATAGAAAGCGATGACGCGACCATCGCAAGTTCGCGCAAACGTCGATCGCGCGATCACGCGATCAAACGTACTAACGTCAAATAGGCGTCCCAATCGATCGGCGCGATCGCGCGACGGTCGCATCGCTTGCCCGCGCAAAAAGTACTTTGCACTACATGCTTATGTAGCGTAAAGTATTATTTTTTTTGCCACGTCTCAGGTTATCTTTATTGTTTAAATTTTTCTATTTAAAAAATATTATTTCATTCCATACTTTAAAATTCAAAAATCAATGTAAAAAATAAATTATCTTGTCCTATCAATATTCATATAGGCTAAAGTACGCTTTCTCACGCAACAAATGAAACAGTTTATTTTTAAATGTAAAGTGATTGTTTTGGTGTCATAGCTAGAATGCTTTTAGCAAAGAAAGCAATTTTATGTACCGGCATCCTTCTTTTCAACCTACTTCAAAAAGGAGGAGAATTTTTTTTTGTTTTTAATATTTGTTACCTCTGAACTTTGTTGTTTATGAAGAGATTAAAAAAAAAATTTTTTGATTGTGAGTTAATACTTTCAGATTGGTCCTGGTAATTTAATTTTTATATCCAAATAACTGAAAAAAATATGTCGTCGAAGTAAACGAAATTGCGTATATTTCTTCCCCTTGACTTTTCAGTGGTGTTTACGGTAATTAAAACAGTCCAATTGAAGTCGGTTGTCTATGTTTTTGTAAAACCGTGATTATTCTAATTCGTGATTATTCTAATAAGTGAGACCATCTCTTTTCCCTTCGTAATACAAATATGGGTCCTTCTCATCCGCTGCAAAAAAGTTTCTCAAGAAAATACAACATTTATTTATTCAGATCATTACAATCCATTCATGTCAAACTTACTAAACTAAAATTCAAAAATTATAAATACACAATGACACAATTATAATATACGTACCTACGTTAAGACATAACTAGTTAATTTATTTTATAAATTTGCTCAGCGTGGGGTTTATTAGGGCTGTCACCCAGTGCCTCTGCAAAGGACTATCGAACCTACCAGCAAGGACCCCGAGTATTGTATTAGAGCTACCCAGCATTCTGCGCTTGATGGATGCTTTTTTATTTAAATAATAATAAATAGTAATGTAGGGTAACATGGTTGCAGGGTGGCGGCGACGGTGTGTGGCGTGAAGATGCGCGGGCGCACGCCGCGCTGGCGTCTGCTATGGACCGGCAGCGGCGCCGTGCTGGCTGCCGCTTCACTCGCGTGCGCGCTTGCCTGGGCTTCCATCTTTGACGCACTTCTATCCAGTGTGAGTACTCTTATCAAGGTTGGGTGAGTGGCAAGTGTGTTTGGACTGCCTCTTCAAGATCTCTTCTTCTCTATCAAGATTTTCCAATTCCACGCCGTACTTTGCACAAACGTCATTCGAGCCAGGTGTCATGTTAATTCGACCGAGTTATACATGTGATGAACATTGCGATGTCTGTCGGAGATTCCCTAAGCAGTCATCGGCTCTCCTTAACGAATTATATACGTAATTTAGGCTCGGAAGGGGTGACCAAAATGCCGAAATTGACGTACCTTTCAATAACGAGAGCCGGAATTACAGCTTAGTGAATTAGGCTCCTGAGTCTGGGTGTTTTCTTCGTAGGTATTCTATGTATGCATTTACAGAAAACATAATTTTTTTAGTAATCTAAAAGTTATCTGGTTCCCATAAAACTCTGCTTAGTTTTTTGTATCTTAAAATTAATAATTAAATGACTCGAGAACAGAAGCGTAAGATTTAGATCGTTGGCAAAAATGGGGGAGGCCTTTGCCCTAAAATGGCTCTACAATACTCTACCATCCTCCGCAGTAAGGTAAAATTTATAGTGCCTAAACTAACATAACATTGATGTATCTAAGCTAGACCATAGAGAATAAGAGACTCTTCTAACACATATTTATCAAACTTACCAGAAGAGCCTCCAAACCTTGTAAAAACTACATGTAAATTTTGAATAAAAGATTTTTCATTTTGATTTTTGACATGACCTACAATGGGCCTACAATACTCAGGCTAATAATAATAATCATTTATTCATCATCAATGGAGTAGCAAATGAAACATGTGCAAATGGAAAAAAGGGTTAGGACTTTGTTAAATACTATTTTAAACCTTGCTTGCTACCCTAAAAAAGTAAAAAAATAATCACGTTTAAGTTCGCGTACATTTTATCGTCGTTTTGTGGCTTCGCTCCCGTCACGTGGATTGAACACGCGACAGAACGGAATATTAAGGAATAAAAACCTGATCCATATTCAATACCCAATTACACAATAATAAGGTTACCGTTTTATACAGTCATGGCCGAATAAAATATGTCAATAAAGTCAGTGAATGAAAAATGCATGTACTCGTAGGTATCATTGTGGAAATCATCAATCAGAATGAGAAAAAAATTGCCAAGATTTAAACGAAATTTACCCTTTGGTCTACCAACTTTGATAGAGAACTTTGCAATTTTCTTTCCTCTACTTATTTTGGCTCCCATTTCTAGTGAGGCTCTCGCCCTATTGCGGATTCAGACTAGCGTATTTTTGTCGCGCGTATACGATCTATATCCGTATATCTAAATGTATATCCGGATATATACGGATTGGTACTCGCAAAATTTCTATAGAGTTTCGCGCGGATACTGGCGTCTACGCTCGTTTTTTTCTAGCGAGTGGCAGCGCGCGCTTGCATGTGTGCAGTACAATAGAATTTAGGGTTTTCAAAACGTGCGTTAGCAAAGCGCGCGTTACAAAACGCCTAATGTGTACCGGTCGTCTCTCGCGGCTTCTCGCGCGAACACGCGCTGCATAAAACAAAACAAACGGCAAAACCAATAATCTGAAACCATACTTACATACAAAAATATTATAAACAAATGCATTGCAATCGATAAATTGATAAATCAATTGGTATTGTAAAAAGCTTGGACACGTGGATACGAATTGACTATCACGCGTGGTAGTCAATTAATGGACTTTCGACGATGTAACTGACCGAAGCGGTTGTCCTTCGAATTAATGTCCCATCGAAAAGAAGTAGGTTCGGTTTGTGGTCGATATTAGGATTAAAATGCCGTTCAAGGGCTCACCGGATTAAAAACTGAGGGATTAGTCTACTGTAGACATTTAAGCAAAGCTTATCTCTACTATATTTTAATTTTATCACTTTTATTATTAATAAAAGAATGAATTTTTATTTTGGGTTAAAGTTTTTCTAGCTAAGTGACAGCAAAATTATTTGAACACTACCCGATTATCAAATGCAGTTTAGTTAATTTCCTATACAACATTAGTATTTGTTTATGCGAAACCTGAAATTAGTTTGCTCAGAATCGATTCGAAATCGGATCGAAAAAAACCAACCCCTGTTAAATTTGGTAACAAAATCTCTAAATATATATATGATTGTGATATGAAAATAAAAATAAATGGGTTTTGGCTTTCGCATAAACAAAAACTATCGTTTAGTTTTGTTGAGTAGGAATAGCGCAGGAGTAGGTTGTCCATGAAAAAGGTAGGGCAACGAAGCAACACAATCATGGATTGTCTTTATGAGTTTTAGAATAAATATATGTATTATTATTATATTCATTTATTTATATTTTTTTCTCATTAAAATTTATTTATACAATAATATTATAAAAAATAACTATTTAAAAAAACAGCAGTATTATTGTAAAAAATATATAAAAACGGTGGACCGCCAGCCGCGGAGTAGAGCCCAAGCGGCTGGTGGCTAGGTGGCTATTTATTATTATTATATCTTTAATTATATCTACTCAGCTCTAGAGCCGGAATTCTGAAGTACACGGGCCTAAGCCAAGTGCACACCAGTAGAAGATAAATTGGTACTTGCGGTGGTGGTAGTGGTAGCTGACTGCGAGGCGTCACCCGTAGAGTAGATCTGTAAAAACTTTTATTATTATTCAGCCATCTGTGTCCCACTGCAGGGCACCTTGCGGCCAAGGGCGTCGCTAGTCCATGTTGGCAGGTATGCGTCCAACTCGTTCCGCCATCTCCTTCTGGGCCTTCCATGTCGTCGCTTCGCGTTTGGTGGGCTCCACTCCATAGTGGTTTTTGCCCACAAGTCGCTGGACATGCGACAAACGTGTCCGGCCCAGTCCCACTTGAGGCTGGCGGCTTTCTGATATCAGCAATTTGTGTTTTGGAGCGCAGTATGCTGTTCCGCATGCGGTCTGATAGATTTATTCCTAGGATACTGCGCTCCATGGCTCGCTGGCATACCCCAAGAGCGGACTTCTGATGATTAGTCAAAGACCAAGTCTGGGCACCGTACGTGAGGATGGGAAGAATGCGCACGTCCATGAGTCTTCTTTAAGGATAGAGGTAGTGGCAAGTAGTGGTCCCTTCATAAGTTCTTTCATTGACCAAAAGCTCCTCCAGGCGTTCTCAGTGCGTCTAGTTATCTCTTTGTCTTGACGTGCCTGGAGAGAGACTAAATATATGTAAGTATATTAATATTTTTTCGTGACTAGAAATAAAATATAAGAATAAACAGGTCTCGGCTTTTGCATAAACAAAAATAACCGTATTTACTTATGTAGATTTTGTAATATAGATAAATTGTATTTAATATGCTGTAATAAATATAGCTTAATAAAAAAACTGGTACAGAAAAAAACTTGGTCTCTGATGCAACGAGGTGACATTGATCTGCATTTTACATTATTATTAATTAGCTTATTACCCAGCGCATTCCAAAAAGCTATTAGCATAAGTGGATTTACATGCTATTCGAGCCATCAAATACAATAATAAAAATGCGAGTTATATTACTCAACGGCGACGGTTTCTTTACTATAAAAAATATTTTGCCCGTCTGGAAAGCTAAAAATATTACAAATATATACACATCATACAAAAATATATTTCTTTTGAAAATCTTTTTCATTACACACGAGAACTTACTAGTAATGTGTCTAGTGACATCAAATGAAATGAATTACATACAAATGAATAATTACATTTATTACAATTATCTATTTCGTTCATATCTACTTATTGACATGTATATGTGGGTCGCCAAGGTGTTTCGTTTTATCTAACTTTCTTACACCTACATGCATATCTACATTATGTAGGTACAGTAAGAACAGCTAGTTTGTACCTAAAATTTGAAAAAACGCTTTTCATTTCAGTTTTAACATAATAAAGGGTTTACAAAAACATACAACAACTGACTTAAATCGGACTGTTCTAGTGACCGTAGACACCACTGAAAAGTCACAGGGAAGCAAAATGCGCAATTTTGTTCACCACCACAAACCACATTTGTACTTACATATCGACATCGTTAATGCTGATAGCATAAAATTCGATTATTAAATTAACCAAATGAATTTGGAAAGTTAAATTCACAAAAACCACTTGAAGCATAAAAATACCTAGTAGTCCTAATCGACGGAAGCCTCAAATATATGATGGTCTTAGATTACTATAGCAACACCTGGACAACAAGTATTGTCCACTTATTATTAAAAACAGTGTCTTGTTCTATTAATCTGTATTATTCATGTAGGTATTATTATATAAAAAGACAAGTTGTTACTATAGGAATTAACCTGTTTCGGCGACGTACTCAAAGTAGAGCCTACTTTACTATTTTAAAATCAAAACACGTAACTGCAGATGACAAAGATAGATTGCCTTATAAGTCCATTAAATGTATTGTGTGTACCATGCCTTTTTTTTTTGTTAGAACAATATTATTTTTAGCTAGCTAAGAGCTTATTCGCACGAGCGATTTTTTAATGCGCATTAAAACAAAACCCCATTCAAAACAGATGGATGCAAGTATTGCTGGGTGCAGTCCAATATTGAATAAATTATTAATTAATTAAATTAATATTTTTTAATTCATTTTTATTTATATTAGATTATTTAAACTGTTATTCATAATTTATTCAATTTTGACATTTATTTGTAGTTTTTAAGTTATCTTTTGACATTTTTTTTATAGATTTATATTTTACGTGTACTGGGCAGCATTTGGAATACTGCGTCGGGTCTTTTCGTCACCCAAACCGCAAAGTTTAAAAACGAAAGTTTTTAACCAGTGCGTCCTACCCGTCATGACATACGGAGCTGAGACGTGGACACTCACGATACGGCTAGTCCACCAGTTTAAAGTCGCTCAGCGAGCTATGGAACGGGCTATGCTCGGCGTCTCTCTGAAGGATATGATCCGTAATGAGGTTATCCGACAGAGGACCAAGGTTACCGACATAGCTCAGAGAATTAGCAAGCTGAAGTGGCAGTGGTCTGGTCATATCTGCCGAAGAACCGATAACCGCTGGGGTAAACGAGTTCTTGAGTGGAGACCGCGAATCGGCAAACGTAGTGTAGGACGCCCTCCGTCCAGGTGGGGTGACGATCTGCGGAAGGTTGCAGGCAGAAGATGGATGGATGGTTGTTATGGATGTTTTGTCTGAAATAAATGAATTAATAATTAAAAATCCATTCAAATATATTATAACAAATGCTTTCCAAGTAGCTGTTTGCACGTCAGCGCCTTTACAACGCGCAAAATGCATTGGTTCTATTTGAACGGTTTTTTAACGCCCGTTGAAAATCGCTCGTGCGAATGAGCTCTTAAGCGAAAAGGGGCTTATACCTATGTATACGGTTTGCATTAATGTAAAATGGTTTGATAAAAACCAGTCAATAGCAGTCATATAAATCTAAAATAGGAGGTTAATTTAATCATTTAGAAGAGATTTTTTCGTCTCTTATAAAAAATATATATAAACTTGTTTTAGCGACATTGAGTTAGTATTAATAATATTTATTAATTGCGTAAATGGGTTTTTTCGGTCGGAAAATTCTATGTATGCATCTCACGTTCTCGCAACGGTGAAGGAAAACATCGTGAGGAAACCGGCATGTCGTAGAACCTAAAGTTCGAAAACATGTGTCGAGTGCACGAAAGGAGCCTCTTCGGGGCGCACTTGAAATCCTTTCACCACACTGGTTCGAAGGAACAAGTAACACGATAAGAAGATGCGACATTGAGTATTTTTGGCCAATGTTCAATGACTGAAAAACAATTACCATCCGTTGATTTTATACTGTAGGTACCTAACCTAGTTAAAATGTCTGACATCAATTGCTTTTATTACAATAACCTCTTGCTGTCAATTATCTAAGATCAATTCGCGTCAATTGGAGATGTTTGTGCCTTGACTAATATAATCGGTTCTTTGTTAAACAGTTCAGTTGAATGGGATAAACCGTAATCAGCTTAATTCGTTCTTTAACATCAGGTCAATCTGTTTGTTTGTAGCGCAGGTGGCTCTACATATTTGTATGCAACGAGTCACATCCCAACGAGTCACAGTGTTACTAGTTGGGAATTTATTCCCCGATTATCGAGTTACACTGTGACACCGGGGAACACTTTGATTCAATAGGTGAAATTACTTATTTTTGCTTGAAGTATGGTTACATTAAAGGTCTTAAACTAGTTTTGGTCTCACACACTTCAACATAAATACAGCATGCAAGTAGAAAAAATAAACTTATAAAATATGTATGCTATATATTTTTTTTTTCGATATTCTTTTACATTATAAAAGGATTTGTCAATAAGCCATTTTTAAATTTACCTACAAACATATTTGTTAGTAACCGTTTCATTTGATAGGAAAATGTTGAACTTTGCAAGGCTCTATTTTCTATCATTTATTTACCTTTTACCTTTACCATCTTGGTCTCTCAGACCTCAAAGACGTATTTAGATATTTTTTTTCACTTCGACGACACGATTGGACGAGTGGCAAGTACTCGTATGGCTGCCAAGCCGATGTCGCGAGTTCGATTCTCCCTTCAGGACAAACACATGTGTTATGAATATTGGTGTTTGTTCTGAGTCTGATTTTCTATGTATTCCATGTATGTATTTAGAATCAGAAAAGGATTTAAACGTGTCTTTAATGTACGTAATATTTTTTTTACGTTTTGTACTTCCATGATTATTACCTTATTTATTATTACCATAATGTTATTTGCTTTGGTATCTATTTCATTTTCCCGTTTGATTTTGTTAGCCGCTATACTTGCACATAAAAGAAAAAAGAAAAGAAAAGAAATTTGTTTATTGGCTCCTCTAAAAAGATATAGCTACACATGTAAGCAGGTACATAAAACATTATAACATAAATAACTAGGTATGCCTTAAGTCATGGAGACCAATAGGTCCGGTCTCAGCATATTGTCGTCCTGAAATGCCTAGGTACCCAGCAATCTAGATACCTAGAGAAGGCAGGATAACGCTGGTTTTCAGCCCGGGCCTATGAGCAGTGACGCCTTCCTTAGCAATTAAGACCTTAACAAAAATATTATATAAAAACAAACATTAAAAAATCTATTTTACTTATAAAAGAAAGAACAATAAAATATTTACATAAAAATACATATATAGAAGGCAGTGTAATAATAATAAACCATGGTTTAATAAGAAATCAGAAAAATATTTTATATACTTATATTAAATATTAAATAGCGCCACCTATTGCAAATATTATCGTACAAGCTGTCAAAAACATAGTCATAAAGTGCAGACTCAGTGGCACGGTACAAGATGCACATACACATTGATTTATGACATTCTAAGCCTAGACTCTCTCAAGCTACTATGGTACTTAAAAAAATGATTTGTTTGTGTGTATTTATTGCAAAGATTAACTGTCTTTTTGTTTTCGAAGAGTATTATTTTTTATAAATTGTTACTCCTTTGATTATATTTACAAATCTAAGTTGACTCCATGAATGTCATCATAAGGCGTAATTGGAGTACGATGGGGCTAGCTATACTACTGATACTCGCTAGAAAAAACCGAGCGTAAGCGCGGGTATACGCGCGTATACGTATACTCTACTTTATACATTCATAAGACTTGTCTGTAACTAACCATACCTGACACAAATAAATCATAAACATAAACATTCACACACTCACACCCCTGCACTAGGATTCCCTGTGTCGCAGGTGGCATGGACACATACAAGACATCACGACATCCAAGACCCGAGAACAAACATTTGTGTTCATTACAAATATTTTCCCCAGCCGGGGATCGAACCCGGAACACCAAGCTTCATAGGTAGGGTCACTACCAACTAAGCCACGGTGTCGGTATATATGTCGGTCATTCATTCATTCATAGGCTTTTGAAGTTTACCAATTCGCGTATCTACTAATCCGCCCGTATACCTACGCGTGACAAAAATCGCTAGTCTAAAACCGCAATTAAGCGTAGATGCACACGGTTTTTAACCCGATACAAGCCAGCGAGTTCGCTTGTAGTTTGTAAACTCCCCCTGTGTCATCGCATTTTTTACAACCTGCTTGTTGACAAACCTTCCCGAAAGCTAACTCACTCACTCGCTAGCTTTTAAACTCGCCGGTTTGTAGCGGGTAAACTAGCCGTGTGTCATCGACGCTTTACTGTCACTGACATCGTGCAAGTGGCGGGGAGTCCATTTTTAAACTGAAAGACCTATGAAAGTGTAGACGGCTCATGGATGGATGACATTACTATACTATACTTATTTGCAAACATTTTACTAAGATGATCATAAATTGTTATACGATGTCAATAATATTAGCATGATGTGGCGATAATCGAATGATAAGTTTTTATTTATTCATTGTCTTACTTTATGAAATTACCTATGTTTTGTCTCATATGATAATTTTGATCTTTTATATGCAACGTGGGTTACCAAGTAGCCCAATAAATAACACAACATATTTTTTTATTAATTATTTATTTTTTCTCAAAAATATATTATTTTCTTGTAATTACAATTATTAGGTAATTGTAAAAAGTACCAAAAACTATTCAAAAATGGAGATATTTCATTTTTTACAAGGTGTTTGATTTGTTTTGGCTGTTTTCATTCTGTAGTTTATTGCAATATTGGATAGGTTACATTTTTCAGGTAATTTTGTTCAGATGCTAAATTTCGAAACAGAGAAGTAATAGCGTTATTATAATATTAGGTATAGTTAGGAATTACTAGGTTTTTTAATTAATAATATAACTTCATCGTAGAAAGTTACAAAAAATATTTCAAAATGGATATTTCATATTTTTTTCTTGACAGGGTGTCTGAAAGTTTTTGTCCTGTTTTCCGCCTCCATCGTGGTTTTATACTGTCATTCTTAGTTTTCTCTAGAAGCACCGTTTTTAATCTAATACGGTAAATAACTATAGTTTGCTTATTGTTTCCAGCAAATGACGTTGTCCCCTACATCCGTGTCGTACCGCAAATATCCCCCACGACGCCCATTTATCTGAAGATTTTCATGTTTTCTAAAGTTTTTATTTCTATAATTAATACGTATAACTCTTTTTCACTGGAAATTTTAAATTTGTATTTAAACAACTATCTCTATCTTCCTCAGGGGTCAAATAAAACCAGCGCCTCAGAAGTGGTCCCATTTCTTCTTTCCTTTTTGTGTTTCACTTTTTTTTCTCCTCTTTGTAATGTGGTCATTGTATTTTGAATGTTGTATGTGTCAGCAAATAAAATTAATATTATTCGATTTTTTTTTATATTTTTATTGGTACACAACTAACTACTAACAGAGAAGAATCATAAATTAAACTAAATATAATAAAATAAACTATAAATAACCTAGTCGGTCGTTGTTACCACCAGACGGCAACGTGCCCAGAACACTGGCGGCATTGCCACGTTGAATGGCAATGCTTATACGCTGTGCAAAGTAAAAGCCGGCATTCTGGTCACGTGTAGACTCTTTTAGCCTATCAGCCAGATCTTTGTAGATTTTGTGTGCCCCAGGTCCCCAAGGGCCTAATGTTTCTACCCCAAACGGTTCAAACATGTATCCTTCTTATGTTCGCTTATTGTTTCCAGCAAATGACGCTGTCCCCCACATCTGTGTCGTACCGCAAGTGGGTTGCCCCCACGGTGCCCATCTACCTGGAGATGTTCATGTTCAACTGGACCAATGCCGACCGCTTCCCACAGGAGAAGCCCAAATTTGAGGAGCTAGGTGAGTCGACGCCATAGACGACTCGGATGGTCGAGTGGCAAGTGTGCTAGACTGGCGTGTCGATGTCGCGGGTTCGATTCCCGGTCAGAACAAATATTTGTGTGATGAACATCGGTGTGTGTCCAGAGTCTAGTTGTTTTCTATGTATTAGCAAAAAAAGGGTAGATTTAATATAATGTACATAAGTTTGATTAAAAAAAAACAAATGGGATTTAATTGGGTTGACCACAAGCCCATAAGAATAATAAAAAAGAATAGATATTAAAAGTTTTTGAATTTAATTTGACATTACATTTTGAATTTATAAGTATTGACATTTTATTTTGAATTTAAATGCCGTGAATTTATTGTGACTTTAATGTTTTAATTTTGCATCATTTATGGATGTATAATTTTGAAATTAATTTGAATCTAGGTACGTTATTAGAAAAATATATATGGTATGTTCTACTTTTAAGGTACCTACAGCTATACATTTTTACAACCGACTTCAAAGCAAAACAAATTAACAGCAAAATTGTTATCCCTTATTTTATTTGCCTAGGTTAAACATATCAAAACAAAAAATAAATATCTTAGTTACAAAATGAAGATCCACTTTTTTAAAAATTTATTGGTACCTACTCAGTCAATTTATATCTTCAAAAATGTGCAAACGAGATAGCGGCGGCTACGGATCAGGAAAGCAAAATACGTAATTTCGTTTACATCGACGACATATTTTTTTCAGTTATTTGGTTTTGAAAACTAAACTTCTAAACAAATTTTGATAAATTTTCTTTGTGACCAATCTCAAAGTATATCCTTTCAAACAAAACAAAAATCCAAGTTTCTTGATAAATTACGAAGTCCAGAGGTAACAAATATAAAAAAAAAAAAAACAACAAAAAATGAATTGAGAACCAGCTCCTTTATTGAATCCAGTTGAAAAAGGTTACATAAGCAATAATGGAATTCACTTACCGAACTAGCGTATCTAAATTATATGTATATCGAAATGCCAATTCCAGGTCCATACCGGTTCCGTGAGATCAGAAAGCACGTGAACGTGAGCTTCCATCCGCACAACTCCTCGGTAGCGTACCGTACGCAGCGGACCTGGTTCTTCGATGAGACCAGCAACGGTAGCCTGAGCGATACCATCACCACGCTCAACGTCATCGCCGCTGTGAGTATCTATATCTACCAGCATGTAATGCAACCTTCCATACAAACAACTCCTCGGTGGCGTACTGCACGCAGCGGACCTGGTTCTTCGATGAGATCAGCAACGGTAGCCTGAGCGATACCATCACCACGCTCAACGTCATCGCCGCTGTGAGTGTCTATATCTACCAGCATGTAATGCAACCTTCCATACAAACAACTCCTCGGTAGCGTACCGCACGCAGCGGCCCTGGTTCTTCGATGAGATCAGCAACGGTAGCCTGAGCGACACCATCACCACGCTCAAGCCTCATCGCCGCTGTGAGTAGATTCATCAGCCTACAGGTTGCACGCAAGGCTATGCTGTGGCGGCACGTCATGCATCTGCGATGAAGAGAAAAACAAAGGATGAAAGTGGATGGACAGTGATGTAAGCTACTTGCTTACATCACTGTCTCGGCCGAGAAACATTTTGCTGTCTCGCCCGTTTGCTCGGCGCCGCCCATTGTGGTGTCAGACAAACAAACACTCGAAACCACCATCTCGCCGAAGTCAGACATAAATATAAATACTCGAAAAACATTACCTCCTTTTTCCGCTGCTGAGTACAACATGCCTCAGTCCCGTTTTAATATCACTAATTCTTGGGACAGCATTCTTGATATAAATGTACGAGAATGCTTACCCTTGAAAGGGGGTTCATTTCAAAAGGGTTTGATTGAAAATTCCGTTCGATTGGATCTCATTCATAATGACACATACCTAGATAAGAGTAGGTAAGCTACTTTTATCTATGTGTCATACGAATGTGTTTCCTTAAAAATTCAATGTTATTGGAATTCGGTAATCGTAGATAAAAACAGGATCAATAATGTGTCATGCACTAGGTAAGTATGTTCTTTTCCTGAAACGGGTGTAGTTTCAAGTTCGTCAAGCTGGCCGCCTACATTAGAAACGGTAGAAAAGTGAACTGAACAATCAAGGTTTTACACGCCGAGCAAATTATAAAATAATTTAATTAAGGGGAATCCTCAAATCCGAATTCCATACAAAATGTTTCGGACAAATACTCAAAAAGTACGCAGAATTATAGTAATTTCTTCGCAATATTCGTTTCGTCCATGTTTTTTGATTTCGTCAACAAAAAAAGTGAAAGGTTTCATACTTTAATTTAGATTTTATACGTGTTTTTAAGTTAGTAGGGTTAATTTTTATTTATTAGCCTTAAGTAATGTCTTAACTCGTTAGGCAGGTAAGTATGTATATTATAATTATAATCGTGTATTTTTAATTTTATTTTAGTAAGTTTGACATGAATGGATTATAATGATCTGAATATTTTTTTTATTATTATTAATATTATTATTTACAAAAACCTACTACAACCGACTTCAATTGGACTGTTTTAGGAACACCACTGAATAGTCACTGAGAAGCAAAATACGCAATTTCGTTTACTTGGATAACGTCTTTTTTTCAGTTATTCTGATTTCAAACCAAGTTACTGAATCGACTTTGATGATATTTCTATAGGAACTCTACCAATTTGGAAGATAGATATATTCTTTAAATTCAAATAAAAATAAAATTCTTATCGGTTCATAAACAAAAAAGTTCAGAGGTAACAAACATAAAAAAAACCTCTTTTTTCAGTCAGCCATCTTCCGCTCAAGATATTGGGGCTACCTGCAGCAGAAAGGCTTGTCCATGGGTCTGGCAATGTTCGGGCAGAAGGTGGCGATCACCAAGACTGCTGGCCAGATGCTATTCGAAGGCTACGAAGACCCGCTGTTGGATCTGGCGAAGAGTCTGCCGGCCAGCACCACGGGGGGAGCGCCCCCTGTGGACCGATTCGGCTGGTTTTACGGTGTAAGTTTATTGGGTATTATCAACCTCTGCTACATGGTAGACAGGTTGGCATTCGGCTGCAACCAGCGAAGGTTTCCTTCGCTGGCTGCAACAAAGAAGTAGTGCCTTTTCGTGTCATCATTCATTAAGATTCATCATCAAGTCATTATGATCATGATTTCTCGTAACTTCAGAGGAACAACTCCATAGACAGCGACGGCTACGTGGAGATAACGTCAGGGGCCGGCACTGGAGGCTTGCCGGGTCAGATCCTTCGGTGGAACCAGCAAGAGTCTCTACCATTTTATGAAGGAAAATGTTCACAGGTAATCCTACTGATATTTTATAGGCAAAAGTTTGTGACATTCACCAATCCGCATTATAGTCCGCGTAGTGGATTAAAATCCGTTCGCTCTCTGGGAACATTATAGGCTGATTATATTAGGCTAAAAGTTTGTAAAGATGATTGTGAGGAGATGGATAGCTTCTCAATGACGCCGATCAAACCGATCGAGCTGAAGTTCTAGCTCTAGATTAGGACCTAGTACAAGAAGATTGGCTAACCTTCGCGTACAGGTTTGAAAGGCACTTTAGCTAGTGAAATAGTTACTTGTTACTATAATCAAGGTTTTACAAAAGCATAGACAACCGACTTCAATAATTGAACTGTCCTAGTGTCCGTAAACACCACTGAAGAGTCACAGGAAAGCGAAATACGCAATTTCGTTTACTTTGAAGATTTATTTTTTTCAGTTATTTGGATATAAAAACTAAACTACTGAATTGATTTTGATGAAATTTGTATGGGACCAATCTGAAAGTATATATATATCCTCTCAAACAAAAAAAAATCAAATCGGTCTATAAACATATATTGATAACCTCCTCCATTTTGAAGTCGGTTGAAAATAATTATTTCACGTTACAGATATATGGCAGTGCAGGCGAGTTCCTTCCCCGCGACCTGACGGAGAGCTCCGAGTTGACGATGTTTGTGCCCGACCTGTGCCGCACCGTCACCATGGACTACGTGGACAGCGGCGAGCTGGCCGGCCTTGACTACCACAAGTTTGCCATGGGGGAGCGCAGCTTCGACAACTGTGAGTCTAACAGAGACTAAACCTTATAGTAAATATAATAGACTAAATTGTACTTATGATTTTTTTAAACACATGGATCGAGATTATAAGAAACTTATGCCTTATCAATTAAAATAAAATTTGTATACTGTATTCTTCAGTGAAGTATGTGACTCTACTTTATACATTCATTTGACCTGTCTGTAACTAATCATACTTGCTTGACACAAATAAATCATTCATTCATAAGTATACCAAAGATCGAGTCACAGCAAAAAATGTGAAGGCATTCTAAGCGGATTAAAAGATGGGAAAACCAGGGTGCGTATTAGGTTGTGTCTCCACGACTGATGACGCGGAGCTGGGCGGAGTGGAGAGGCGCGGACCGTGAATTCGCCAATCACAGTGCTCCGAATTTCCACCTCTCTGCCCGCCTACTCTGCCCAGCTCGGCGGAAACCTACCATTATTGCTTTTTTAATTATCGATTTGCGGCTTTGGTGACACTGCGACCGATGTCGGTCTATTGTTCTCGTCACTTGGACCTGTGCGGCTATGCATAATATGTGTTTTCCCAGATAATACTGCGCTTATGCAAAAACGTACCATTAGGGAGAGTTTTGAGGTATGTGTATTGTGTAATCTATACGAGACTTGCTATCCAGCTGTTCTAAGAACCACATTTTTTTCAGCGTCCGTGTCTGATGAGAACACGTGCTTCTGCAACGGCGATTGCATGTGGAGTGGCGTGATGAACGTGTCCGCGTGTCGATTTGGCTCGCCCTCCTTCCTCTCGCTGCCACACTTCCTGTACGCAGACCCTGCCTTAAGAGAAGCGGTGGAAGGCATGGCACCCGATCCAGAGAAACACTCGTTCTACTTTGCTGTAGAACCTGTAAGTAAAGCGGTCGATTAGGTAACTTTCTGACAACCCATCGTGGGAGGCATCCCTTGCAGGATGCCGTCTGCGTACCAACACAGTGCCATATATCCGGCCATATAATGTGTAAGCAGAACTGTGTTTCAGTTTGAAAGCACTGTAGCTAGTGAAATTACTGGGCTTTCGAGACGTCTCAACTTACTTCCAGCATTAGCATTTTTTTGCATTATCAGCCTATAATGTTCCCACTGCTGGGACTCAGGCCTACTCTCGGCAGGAGAGTGAATGGGTCTTAATCCACCACGCGGACCCAATGCGGATTGGTGGATGTCGCATGCCATAGAACATTTTTTTTTTTTTTTGGTTTTCTGTCCGTTGACATGCCGGTTTCCTCACGATGTTTTCCTTCACCGTTGCGAGAACGTGGGGTGCATACATAGATTTTTTCGACCGAAAAAACCCATTTACGCATGACTGCCACCGGGATTCGAACCCGCGACCATCAGATCGCAAGGCAAGGGCCTCATCCACTCGGCCACCACGTCCTCAGTACTTACTTCCAGGCTATACCTAAACTGTCGATGCTAATAAATGTTTACATGGCACCGGTATAGATGCCTAGCCTATACCCTTTCCTCTTTTGTTCCAATATTTCGTGTTCATCCCAAGTTTGCCTAGAAGACATCGCATCCAAATCGACTACTGATTTTTCTTGACATATTTTTTATTGCTAAGATTTTTATTAAGGCGTGCAATAAAGAGTACATAATCTATCTTACCCAGCTCATAAATTAAATTAATTATCTTTAATATCTAATTCGTATTCGTCATATCGTAATTTTACAAAAAACATACATCGTCTAAACTTTTGCCTTTTGTATTATTGTGATTAGGGTATTATCGTATCTATAAGTGTAATTAGCTGAAAGATTGAATATATTTTTTGCAGAATTTGGGTGTTCCTATAGACGTGGCAGCGAGGTTTCAGTTCAACGTGTTTATTGAGCCAAGCCATTATGTGGCGTAAGTACTAACAAGAGTAACTACACCTACACACAAATACTGCCCAATATAAATAAATACAATTACAAATGTCACTACCATAACCATCTATTGATGGCGTTAATCGACAATTTGTGGAAAAACCGTAAACATATAATAACTAACAATCATACATTTTCCTGATATGACAACTGGTTAACCTACTAACCTATACTGGTCCCGTTCGAATGTATTAAAAATTGCCACCTCCGGTTGTGAAAGAAAAGGGATGAAACTTATAATAATAATGTTGGGACATTTCACGCAAATCGAACCCGTGACACCGGCGTGGCAGCCCAACACACTTGCCACTCGACCATCCGTGTCAAACTGACTGTCCTAAAGCTGATATCAGACGGTTCACTCGAGTAAATATTCACTTCATTTTTCTTTCATTCCATGTTGGCTGAGCTAGAATGACATAAAAATGAACGTTCATCTGTAATTTTCTTTCAACATGTTGTCGAATGTAGTCGTACGTATAGGTATAAGTTTAGTGGCCGAATCCGAATGAACGTTCACCTTTGTGTTCAGACCGTTCATTTCTCGATCATTCGGAGTGGGAGTGAATGATGCGAATGCCAATATCCAACACTGTTGGATCGGTTCACTATTGAATTCATTCGGCACTAATGTTTCATTTTGTGTTTAGATGCTTCTCTTGGAGTGAAAGATGCAAAATGAAAGACGAAATTGAACAAAAAATGACCCGTCTGATCAGATGAAATGATCAGCTTTACCGCAAAAAATAAAAATATAAACTCCTTAAGAAAACTCTAATTTAGCTTAAAAGTACGAATTCTTACATCGGAACCCTCCTATTTCAGACTATACCAGAACGTCCCAACAATGCTGTTCCCCATATTCTGGGTACAGCAAGCGGTAACCGTTGACGCTGAGATCCTCTCCGAGCTGCGCATGGTGCGGATGCTCTCCGAATGGGGAGGCGTGGTCTGCGCAGTGATGGCCCTCACCTTCACCGCAGCCATCGTGGTCACCTCCTGCTGCGTCACGCGAAAACCTCCTCCAAACTACTCCAAACCTCATAACCTCATGAAGGGGATAGAGCGGCCGAGAGATGAAGCTGAACTCAAACTGAACCCTAAGTGATAGTGGAATGACTTCGGTATTGTGAATTTTATATGGGAACTCTACCATCCAGGGGATGCGAATTTGTTTATGTAGGTTTTACCTTTAACTAAAGCGTCGATAACACACGGCTTTTTACAAGCTTTTTGTTGGCGAGTTTAAAAGCTAGCGTGTGCGCGTGTTAGCTTTTGAGAAGGATTTTTGGCAGATTGTAAAAAAGCTGATGACACTAGGCGAGTTTACAAGCTACAAGCAAAATCTCTGGCTTGTAGCCTATAAAAAAACCGTGTGTCATTGACGCTTTAGACCGTTGATTGAGATTCAAAATAGATAGATAGATAGATGAACACTTTATTGTACACCAACAAGTACAAAGCAGAGTAAAACAATACCTAGAACAAGTATAAAAAGGCCTTAAGGTAGGTAGTATAAGGTGCGGCCTTATCGCTGTGAGCAATCTTTTCCAAGTAGCAACGCTAGTATGGAATGAGGGAACGAATTGATGTCGCTCTCGTTTAATAATATCTACTCTGATCTAAAGACTCCACTTAATAATTGCATTCAATGTGATATCTGTGAGATAATTTAAAAAAAAACTCTTAAAAGTAAATTTTTGTAGTGATGTTTTGCCATCATTTAGTAAAGTGCAGTTTTAAAAGCAAATGCGTTGCAATGTTATTAGGGCAATTTTAAATTGATAGAGATTAGTTTCCAAATCTTTTACATAATGTGATCGTTATAAAATTTGTCTTAGATGACACACGGCTTTTTTACAAGTTGATTGTTGGCAAGTTTAAAATCTAGCGTGTGAGCGTGTTAGCTTTCGGGAAGGATTGTCAACAAGCAGATTGTAAAAACGCCGATGACACTGGGCGATTTTACAAGCTACAAGCGAACTCGCTGGCTTGTAGCGTGCAAAAAAGTCGTGTGTCATCAACGCTTAAGACAAGATCCGTTGATGGGTAAATACTACTCGTGCGCCAAAAGAATTGAGCACAAAAACATTAACGGTAATCCTCAAATCCGAGTTCCATACAAAAATTTTTCGGACAAATACTCAAAAAGTACGCCGTATTATAGTAATTTCTACACACTATTCGTTTCCTCTATGTTTTTTGATTAAGTGAACAAAAAAAGTGAAAGATTTCATACTTTAATTTAGATTGTATACGTGTTTTAAAATTAACCCTACTAACTTAAAAACACGTATAAAATTTAAATTAAGGTATGAGCCCTTTCACTTTTTTTGTTCACGAAATCAAAAAACATAGAGGAAACGAATAGTGTGTAGAAATTACTATAAAACGGCGTACTTTTTGAGTATTTGTCCGAAACATTTTTGTATGGAATTCGGATTTGAGGATGCCCCTTAAGAGCAAAAAAGGGTAATAAAATATTTTTAACAGACATGACATAATTTACAGAAACGTTTTTTGTATGATTTCTAAATTATTTTAGGTAAATAATATTGACTGAGTATAAAAGAGATGCAGCTGTTTTCATCTAGTATTGACTCGGTTCTGATGCCATGGATATAGTTAATTGATTGATTCAGGCGTTACTTTGCGGAAATCCATAAATATCAACAAATTATATAAATATATTTAGTAATAAATCCGCCTAAAGTTAAGTTAATTAAAACCTTTGTTTAGAAATCAGGCGGATTTATTACTAAATATATTTATATAATTTGTTGATATGGATATAGTTATTTAAATTAATGCATATTTTTGTAAAGTACCTTATTTTAAGGCCAAAGAGAATTGATATGTTTCAGCCATGAAGTACGATAAGTTTTATAGGTATAGTATGTACATGTTTAGAAGTTAAATACATTGTATACGGTTTTTACCAGTGTTTTGGTATTATTGGAGTTTCGGGAAATGATTAATAAAAGTACCTAATAAAAATAAGGTAGAGCAAAATTTGTAATAAATAGGTAGAGCAAAATTTGTTATAGGTAAATATGTATTTATTCAGCGTGTGTCAAAAAATCTTGATGCTATTTCATACTACGGATTGTTCTAGATTTGTTTATAATATGTAGTTACACTATGTTCGTGCGCTCAATAAATAAAATAAAATTAAATAGATAACAAGATTAAACTTTAAAAAACTTAATCGCTATATGATTTTTTGACATTTTAGGCAGCTTCTTTGCATTCTCTTCCAGCTAATCTCTGTGTATATTTTATCTTGATTATGGAAATACATACTCGTTCATGGCATAACTTAACCCTGCTTCGTATTTGGTTAAGGGGATTCCCCTTAACTCAAATCCGAATTCCATACAAAATGTTTCGGACAAATACTCGAAAAGTACGCCGTTTTATAGTAATTTCTTCGCACTATTCGTTTCTTCCATGTTTTTTAATTTCGTCGCCAAAAAAAGTTAAAGGTGTCATACCTTAATTTAGATTGTATACGTGTTTTAAAATTAACCCCACTAACTTAAAATCACGTATAAAATCTAAATTAATTTATGAAACCTTTCATTTTTTTTGTTGACGAAAACAAAAAACATGGACAAAATGAATAATGTGAAGAAATTACTACAATACGGCGTACTTTTTGAGTATTTGTCCGAAACATTTTGTATGGAATTCGGATTTGAGGATTACCCTTAAGAATAAATTGCTATACAAACTATGTCTGCCTTCTGATGGGTTGGTAAAATAGTGCATAGAAGAATCTTCTCTAACATCTAGAATCTAACCTAACAGAGTTTTTGATACACGCTATATTAATTGAATAGTTATAGGTAGGTAAAATAATTTTATATTTATAATTTAGATACTAGTTGATATCTGAAACTTCGTTTGAGTTACGATTTTTTTATTTAGTACGTGCTTATACTTCTTGACAAACAATCCATCGAAATGTTGAGTGGTTTACCCTGTACGTTGTCTGTCAGTCAGTCAGGGTTAAGACTATTATATATTTTAGTAATAAGGTTTTTAAAAGTGTGAGTACCTATTATTTTATGACATCATAACGTTTTGACAATAATACAAGCAGTAGGTGAATTGTGTGCTAAGGATGTGATATTAAAATTAAACGAGTAATCTCCGATTTGTATGTTAAATTTTATTAATAAAAGCCTAAAAGACTGGCCATGGTTTCAAAATAATCTAATAGTTTTATTTTAAAACAAACTTTCGTTCTATTATTTGTAGGTACTTATTTAGGTGTAACTTCTTTACCTAAGTCCACAAAAGACGGAATGCAAAGATAACCTATGTCGGTAGATAACCTTGTAGGTAGGTACTGAATGATAAATAAGAATAATACTGAAAAATATATCTAATGATTTTCTTTAGAAGTCTGTTACAATTATTATGAGAACATTATTTTATTAGAGACATACTTTAAAAAAAGGAGAAGCTTCTCAATTCGGTGGCATTTTTCTTTTTGGCCAATGTAAAATTTATCAAAATCGGTTCAGTAGTTTGGGTTTTAAATTAAATTATCTGAATATTTTTTTTCGAGCGAACGAAATTACGAATGTTTCTTACCTGTGACTTTTCAGTGGTTTTTACTGTGACTAAAACCGTGCCAATTAAAGTCGGTTGTGGTATCTATGTTTTTGTTAAAAATTAATTATTTAGGGTTCCGTAGTAAAAAACGGAGCCTCTATAGTTTTGCCATGTCCGTGTCCGTATGTCTGAATGTTACTACTAATTTAAGGTTTTCAATCGTTTTGTCTAGCTGGCTACGACAAGAGCTTAGTTATATATTATATTTTCATTTCAAAGTATTTTTTACGGTAACTGAAAACTTGTGAATAAATACAATCATACAATTTGATAAAAAATGCTTTGTTTGTTTTTGTAACCCATTCCAAACTACCTATTTGTAATTCAAGCCTTTATTTGGTGCACATTCTTGATCCGTTTTCGGTGATCGGTAGTGTATTAATAGTGTATGTGTACTGTGTGCGTGTAGGGTAACAAAATAAAAAATTAAAAGTGCAAAAACAGAAAATGCGTGCAACCGTATAGACTGGAGTACCGACTGTTCTTTAGGCAATATCAATAAAGAACCAGCGTCTAGTACGATGTTTGCCTTCCACACAAACCATACAAAATATCTACACGGAAATATGACGCAGTTTCAAACAGCGCCAAAATGACGTATCACGTTTCGACGTAATGGATTTGATACTTCCTTTAATTTTAATTAATACATTTTTTTGCAAAGATCAGCAACAGAATTCATTGACACAATAAACTTAAAAAATAATCATTCGGTTCGATTATAATCATAATTAAAAAAATAATAAAAATACTAAATATGCAGTTATTGTTTTTTTATAAATCGAGGGCATGAATCCTTTCACGACTTTTCTCTAACTCTCGTGGTTACGGACTTGGCCAACAGAACCCTTCTCAAAAAATCAACCCTATTTACATATGACATTCAAATGACATGTTATACACAATTATAACATGTCATTTGAATGAAAGGCAAGCTCCTTTGCA
Organism: Lobophora halterata; assembly: GCA_932526365.1. NCBI lineage: Eukaryota > Metazoa > Arthropoda > Insecta > Lepidoptera > Geometridae > Lobophora > Lobophora halterata. The sequence continues at coordinate 10,712,503 of OW052007.1, read as the reverse complement.
CTCGCACCACACCCCACCACACAAGTTCTATAAAAATAAATTATAATAATTAAATTAATTTTCCAAGTGCGAGTCACATTATAAGAAATAGTGTTCCAACCTCTCAATACTAATTAAAATATACCCAGATAACAAAAAATAAATATTTAAAATTTTTAAATTAAATGGCTAAGCAGTACGAGTTGGACATCGTACTGTCGTAGTTTTACGACTCAAATTTATAAAATGTGACCTTAGTCAAAAACCATTCTTTTTAATTTGCATACTTATTAATTCTGTTGACTTGTGTGTAAATTATATAATTATCTTAGAATTAATCTGTGTGTAAATTATACAATTCCATCCATCAACCCAGGGTCCTGCTCCGCTATTTTGGGGAGCTGGGCTGGCTGGGGTAAAGTTAGTACAAAAAAGGGGTCAATGCACAATACACCCCACAGCGGGACGTCAGTGCAGACCACTTGCAACCCAGAGATTAAAAGAATGGATCTTAGTTATCTGATAATAAATTATGTGATTTTATAACAACTGAAATTATATTGCAATATGGCGTACAAAATTAATTTTGTATGTACCTATCTTTAGTTTGATATATTTTTTCTTAAGTTTACGGTTATATGGCAGTAGGTAACTAATTACTTTCTATTCAAAATATATTCGTACCGATTCGGAATTCGATTTTTGAGTGACGGTACCAGACATACGGATAGACGAATACCGGAGTAGTATTATATTATCGGTGACCGGAGTGAGACAAAAGTGTTTTCCAAAATCGGTTCGGAGCATTAAAAACAAGCTTAACTTCAATGTCAGAGAATATGGTCTTTTCTACATATACTTAACCTGTTATCACTGATAAGAACGTACTTCGTAAGTAGAGATAAACCGCACAGATGGATACCGACCTTCACTGATAAGTCATTTATTAGTAGCAAAAGCCACAGAGATATAATATTCATAAACTGGCAGATATATAAAATCCTAATGTAGGATTCGCGAATAACCTGTTATCACTATATACTATAGGTACTTACTTACTCATAATAGAAGGATGTCAGTTATTCAACCAAGCCCAAACAAATTGAGGCTATAATAAAGGTTTTACATAAACATAGACAACTGACTTCAATTAGACTGTTTTAGTGACCGTAAACACCACTGAAAAGTCACAGGGAAGGAAAATACGCAATTTCGTTTACTTCGACGACGTATTTTTTCAGATAGGTAATTTGATATAAAAACTTAACGACTGAACCGATTGTGTGAAATATCTATGGGACCAATCTGAAAGTATATGTTTCAAATTTGTTACTAAACAACAAAGCTCTGAGTTAACAAACATAAAAAAAAAAATTCAATCGGATCGATAACCTCTTCCTTTTTTGAAGTCGGTTGATCACTACACTCTACTCGTAATATAATAGAGGCTAGTATTTGTGTAAATTTATATCAGTTACTCAACCTAGCCAAAACAACTTGATAGGCTAAAAGAGTGTACACTGTAACTTTCTGTTGCAGACAACGACCGACTGGGATGTTTTTTTTATATTTATTGCAATCCATTCAACCATCCTTTTGTATTTTTAAAGTTATAATATATTATTTTAGTATGTAAATGTAAATAGTATCCTAAATTGTATTTTATAACGATTAACTAAACCAATAAAATTTATTAATACTTGATAGGCTCAGCCTTAATTCTGTGGGTAATAGGGCTTAGGTATACATAAGTTTAAGAAAAACCTAGTTTTGAATCTGGAAAAAAATATCTACCAATTTATGCCAACAAAATTAATTAATACTTGATAGGCTAAGCCTTAATTTTGTGGGTAATAGGGCTTAGGTTTACATAAGTTTAAGAAAAACCTAGTTTTGAATCTGGAAAAAAATATCTACCAATTTATGCTAACAAAATAAATTAATACTTGATAGGCTAAGCCTTAATTTTGTGGGTAATAGGGCTTAGGTATACATAAGTTTAAGAAAAACCTAGTTTTGAATTTTGAAAAAAATCATCTACTAATTTATTTAGGTATGCGACACGCAGGCGAAAGCGCGCGCGCAGACGGCAGAAGCAGCTCTACATACAGTTTTAAAAGTCACAGATGAAATAAGTTACGTTAGAGTTACAACGAATTAACAAAGAGGATAATAATGTTACAAATATTTGTAAATACGCCATTTCCTCGTAACGGGGCGATGTAGTCAGTCAGTGTGTAAATGTGTGCTCGGACACACGAATCCGATGTGGGTTTATCAGTTTCTAATGAACTAAACTCCGCCTTATTAATGGCCGTTTTCGTCAAAGCGTTGAGAATATAATTTGTGAAATAGTGCGTTGTGTTTATTTTGGATTTATCAGTGTGCAAGTAAGTACTGAGTTCAATGAATCTGTTTGTAAACACGTGTAGTAAGGTAGAGACGTAATTTCCAACGTCGCGTCGAAGAGAATAAATAGTTGGTAAGTATGCGTCAAGATTGAGACAAAAATAGATTAATAATATTATAGGTACCTGTAATTCTTGTTAGGCAAATATTGAATCATTAATATTTAGTCAGGAAAACAACAATGAAATTATCGTATGTCTAAAGTACCTACTCAGCAACTACGTATGTACCTACGCTCTCTTTGGTAGTTAGGTAGGTAATGTACCTACTTAACAAGAAATTATTATGTTAGATAGTAGGGTAAAAAAGGGTTGAATGTCCTAAAAGAAAAATAATTATAGGTAAAGTATGAAGTAGAATATAATTCAATCTTTACCTATTAAATAAGCACTTTGGTTTGCATTCGAAAGCAAGGTTTTTAGGAAAATCCTTTTTGGGCATTAGATTTATAACTAACCTATATATTTAGATCTAACCCTATTTTACTCTATAGGATTTAAACCCTATAAAATAGGGTTAGGTGGTTAGGTTAGGTACGTATACGTACTTCCTTATAGGGACTATGCGGTGTAGGCTATTATGTAGGTAGCTAAACTTTCTTGCCTCGTCTTGTTTTTGTCTTTGGTTGGTTTTGGTGTCGGAACCTTCAAACCGCCTGAAGGCATTTTGACAAATATTATTTTGGTTATGTAGTGTAGGTCACTGAATGGATTCCAACTTTAATTATATGTGAACAGTGTTTAGTATCATTTTATTGTAATTTTTATCATGTTAAATAAAGAACTTTTATAACAAAAACAAGACAATTTAGTTATAATATAAAGGTTGTATATTATAGTAAGGACATCCATCCAAACAGTGACCCCGCAGTACGTTGCTTACAATTAGGTAATCTGTTAATACGACCAAGCAACAAGCAAGCTCATGAGCGCTTCAACTGGCTGAGAATTATAAAAAAAAATTGATATTGTTTCGAAATTTTCCGCAAAAACATTCAAACGAACCTTATAATATTAATTTATTCGTTACTCAAGGACATGTATGTTAATTAGGTGTTTATCAGTCACACTATCTGAATATTCTGACTCATGGTAAAGTAGAGTACCTACTCTACATCTACGATGTTATAGTCTGGACAAAGATGGCCGGCCGGATAAATTGTAACTTTACCTAAAATTCACTTATTAACCTACGAAATCGTATTTTTAGTAAGACATTAATTTTTTTATTATTTTCGCGATGAACAACGCTTGCAGAGCACGACACGAAGGTCAGGGTAGCGGGTTCAGGCCCCAGTGTTTTTTTTAATATATATATTGGACATTTCACACAAGGCCTAGGCCTAGGGCTTGATAAATGGCTAACTAAAACTGCGTTTTTCTCATTTAAAATGCTATAATGATAAGTGTTTTTCATCCTAAAAACGTGTGATTTCTCAAGATAAATAAATGAAGTAAAAAACTTCCTGCTCGCTATTTTTGCCATGTTAGAGTCAGCTTGCGTAGGTAACAACTACTACCTATATATATTGATTTTTGGGTCCCAAAAATTCGCAACAGAGAAATTCGCAACGCAAACGAAGTTGTGGGCTAATATATAATAGCTATAATAGTGTTAAAAAAGCCGTGTTGGCCGAATGGGTGGCGCCTTGACTTTCGTTCCGGAGATCGTGGGTTTGAGCCCGGTCGTACACCAATGGATTTTTCTGTTCGAAAAAATTATGTGTGCAAAACACGAGCTTAACGGTGAAGGAAAACATCGTGAGGAAATCGGCATGTCATAGATTCTACAAAGTTCGAAAATAATGTGTCAAGCGCACGAAAGGAGCCTCTTCGAGACGCACTTGAAATCTTTTCACCACACTGGTTCGAAAGAACTAGTGACACGATAAGAAGAGTGAAGTTATTCGAATTTGCTGATTCTTGTTTTATCTATTTCTTATCTAATAATGATTGCATAGCATATTATGACTCTGTGGTCATAGTGCAATAAGGAAGTCCAAACCCTAGGCGATAGTGAGAGTAGAGTCAAATAATTCATAAATAAATGCATTTAATGGTTTACGAGACTGATCAGCAAAATGTCTCAAGGTGGACGATCGTTATAAAGTGTTGCACCAGCCTATGAAAATCAAAGCCCTGTGTAGCCCTGTTATAATTGACGTCATAGTAAAATACTTTTCGTAAAGAAGCTAAATTGTGTTGGTGTAGTGTAGATGAACAAAAGTTTGCGGCGCTCGTACGCCAAAAATATTGATTTTACAAAAAAGTTTTTTCAGCATAAATTGTTGGAAATTTTGTCTAGTTTTTCATGTTTTTTTCATGAAATGGGTCGGAAAAGGCATATTGTCAAAAAACTGCTCGGTATTTTTTCAATATGGGGCGGTGCGATCTCAAAAGATTCGAGGGAGCCAAGTTTAAACTCTTAAAGACCACATCGAAATGTAGGTATAAAATTAACCATATTCAAAACTTCCGAAAAAAATCCAGTCAAAACTACTTAATGATTGTAGTACTCATAGAAAAAACGATTTTAAAGGTTTAAAATGAAGGAAGGTAAATTTGTAGGCATGTAACAATTGTAATAACCGACCTTCCCATTTTTTGAGTTCGTTGATAGCTTTATGAGCTTAGGAGGTTAAGCGATGGGAATGTTGGTGGTCTTTGTTCAGAGACAACGAATAGTTTCTAATTAGAATTCTCTAGATGATAACTTAAGTGACTTTAATGATTAGAGACAATTTGAGTGCTCGATAGATAACACTATCGAATAACACTTCGCCTTTGATCAAGTAGGTACCTACACACGCATTTACTTAACTAGGTGCTTACTTGATTTTAAAACTACACTAAACTTCAGTTTCATGTACTCATTTTTTATCAAATAAATATTATCCATAACTAATATTATTGTTATCAAAAATTTATAAAAACCAAAGTTTAAATTAATTTTTCAATTAAGACCAATTCGCGCCGCCTCTAGCTGTATCTTATTGATATTTTTTTTGTGAGTGCGACCAACTATTTACCTACAATTAGTATTAGAATAGAATAGAAAAAAGTTTATTTCGACACAAAAATGTTAATTGCAAAATTATTATATAAACTGATTAATTGATGTTTGAGCTGTTTGGGGTAGAGAGTAGAGACCCTTGGGGACTAGGGGCACACAAAATCTACAAAGATCTAGCTGATAGGCTACTCGTGACCAGAATGCCGGCTTTTACTTTGCACAGCGTATAAGCATTGCCATTCAACGTGGCAATGCCGCCAGCGTTCTGGGCACGTTGCCGTCTGGTGGTGACAACGACCGACTAGGTTATTTATAATTCTGTTTTATTAATTTTAGTGTAATTTATGATTCAATTCACTCAGTTAATAAATAAATCGATACTGACACTTTATCATCAATTAAAAAGACAAAAAAAAACTGAATAATCTTAAACTTAGACTTATTCTTAAAAAAAATAGTAGAAAGTAATAACTAAGTCAATAGATTTTTGTTTTGTCGCCTACATTTTGTTATTTGTATGATCGACGGCCTGACCAGACCACATACCTATATTTACATGAGGATAAAATATCAATAGGTAGGTTTAGTTATCGTTCTGTACTTATTACAAATTTACAAGGCAGGAAGAAAATTGGACGAAAATATTGATACTGAATTCCTCACCATCATCATAGCAAGTAGCCACTGTGCCGCGTCCGTCCGCTACATTCCGCACCGTGAAAGACAGCCTTTTTACCCGACTATTATAATAATGCGGTCTGTATGTACTCGTAGGCAGGAGGCAGGAGGCGGCGAGGCGAGCATGGCGTGCTGCAAGGGTCCGCTCGCGTGGTGGCTATGGATGGGCAGCAGCGTGCTGGTCGGAGCGGCGGCCGTCACCGTCGCACTATGCTGGAACACCATCATTAACGCTCTCTTGGCCAGCGTAAGTTGAACCTTCCAGTATTTCCGGGGCTGATGTGACAAGACACCGTAATATCCAAGATCTAACGATACCAAGGCGATACGGATGGTAACGAAAATAATCCGAAATGAGGTCATCTGAAAGAAAACTAAAGTGGCCAACATATATCAAAGGATCAGCAAGCTGAAGTGGCAGTGGGCCGGCCATATCTGCCAAAGAACCGATAACAGTTGGAGTAAACGTGTTCTTGAGTGGAGACCGCGTCTATATAGGCAAGCGCAGTGTAGGATGAACTCTGGCTAGATGGAGCGATGATCTGCGCGCTGTATGGCAGACGGTGGATGAGAAGAGTCGAAGATTGGGTTCAGTGGCACGCCTTGGGTGAGACCTAAGTCCAGCAGTGGACTGCTATAGGTAGGTGGATGAAGAACGGATGGTCGAGTGGCAAAAGGGAATGCCACGCCGCCGATGTCGCGGGTTCCATTCCTGCATCAAGAATATTAGAATGAAGCGACCGAATATCAGCGTTATTCCTGAGTCTGGGTGTTTTGTTTGTATTTAGAGAGGAATGTATGTTTGATTGAAGCCTGGTGTCTTTTTTTTTTGTCGCTCCGTAGCTCCCAGACATATACTTATACCGATTTATGCGGTATTTTTATAGAAGGCTGATTTTAGCCGAGAATTCATGAATAAATGAATAACTTTATTAGACTAATACAGATACATTGTGTTCTTACTAAATTAGAATCATTGTATCATCTTTTTGTCATATTTTTTTGTTTGAGTTAATTCTAAGTGTTTCAATAAACTTAGCCTTCAGTGTTTGCTGTGTCGGTATTTTTAATTGTATAATAAATTAGTTTTATTTGCAGGCAACAACATACTTAGTAATATACTTTTATACCATAGATACCTTATAACTAACATACATTATTTATATAACTTTATTACTAGAGTAAGGGTGCTTGCACATCTGACGGAAGATACGTCGAGCGTATTATAGTTAGTACCTACGCGTTAATACTCTCGACGCACTAACGTATCATCGGTTAGGTGTGAAAGGTTGGATTTTTTATTATATACTTGTTTGTAATGGCGTTACGCGACCGATACTACACGACGCGTTTTCTGTCAGACGTGTACCGACCCTGAGGATTATTTCTTACGTTGACGCCAGCATATAGCGACGGAACACGACCCCGACAGGCCAGAAGTCATGTGCGAGGAACGTCTCCTTGTGCTTAGCTGGTACCTCCACCAAAGGACTTGAAGTCCAGCTTTTTAATAAACACTTGGATAATTATGTTCCTGGATGCGATTATTGGCTTGCTCTCGAATAAAACTAATTAATTTGGTGTTCTTATATTTCCAGATGTTGGTACTGACTCCTTCGACAGAAACTTACAGCAGGTGGGTGGCGCCCGATCAGCCACTCGTCTTCGAGATCTACATGTTCAACTGGACTAATGCTAAACAGTTTCCAAGGCAGAAGCCTAAGCTAGAACAGCTGGGTAAGACAAAGTCTCTGCATTCAAACCTTCAAAGTGAAAGATATTTGACGACACGGATGGTCGAATGGCAAGTGTGTTGGACTGCCTCGCCCAGTGTCGCGGGTTCGATTCCCGCTTCAGGACAAACATTTGTGTGATGAACATCGGTGTTTGTCCTGAGCCTGGGACTATCTGGGTGTTTTCTATCTATTCTATGTATGTATTTGCAAAAAAAAGTATTTAAGTATTCTACCAGCCATCTGGTTCCCATATTACAAGCTCTGTTTACTTTGGGACTATAAGATAGCGTTGTACAAAATATTTTCATTTATTTATCCTGCCACAAAGCAGTAATGTAGTATTACCGTGTTCCGGTCTGAAGGGCACTGATGCTAGTAATAATTAAGGTTGTACAAAAACATACCTACTATAACCGACTTCAATTGGACTGTTTTAGTGACCGTAAACACCACTGGTTTCCACAGGGAAGCAAAATACGGAATTTCGTTTACTCGGATGACGTCATTCATCCAGTAATTTTGATTTCTAAACCAATGTACTGATGCATACAATGCGCTCTTTTTGGAGGACGTGGTGGCGGAGTGGACGAGGCCCTTGCATTGCGATCTGATGGTCGCGGGTACGAATCCCAGTGGCAGTCATGCGCGTAAATGGGTTTTTTCGGTCGAAAAAATCTATGTATGCATCCCACGTTCTCGCAACGGTGAAGGAAAACATTGTGAGGAAACCGGCATGTCTAAGGACGGGATAAAAAAAATGTTCTGTGACATCCACCAATCCGCATTGGGTCCGCGTGCTGGATTAAGACCCATTCACTCTCCTGCCGAGAGTAGGCCTGAGTCTCAGCAGTGGGAACATTATAGGCTGATTATGCTATGCTTATGCTATGCTCTTTAAGGGACCAATCTAATCAAAGTCAAAAGGTAAAAATATTAAAAGAATTTTCAACAACACATAGAGGTCAGTGGTTTGTATAAACAACACAATTCGGAGGTAACAAACATAAAAAAAACTGTACAGAGAACCTCCTCTTTTTTCGAAGTCGGTTCAAAAAGTATTGTTTTAAATTAAAATTGATCATTTGATCCGACGAATGTAAGTATAGGTTAAGAGGATATGTGAGACTGTCAGAAATGACAGCTGCCGAATTGTAAGACAGTGATAGCGCAATTAGACACCTTACCCCGAGGGAAGAGGTTAGATATAGATTTTTGTCGCTCAAAAGTAACGGACGTAAGCGAGAAATGATAAAACATCGTATTGCTTGAAAAGTATTGAATTTATAAAAAAATCCTTTTACATTTATCTAAGTTCTGTGATCACTCATTCAATTCAATAAACCGTAAATATTCTCTAAATTCGGAGGATGGATGTAAATCAGATTTTAAGAGGGCCTATTTCAAAAAATAAATCTATAGAGAATAGTTTCACCGATCGTGTTTCTGTCTTACATTTATTTAGATTATATCCTCAAGTAATATATAATAATAGTATTAACATCTAGTTTGTAAACTGTACCGTTACCGAGTAAGAATGAAACGCAGCGGCTCCTAATTTTCACATAGCCTCTTAAAGTTACGAAAGTGGTTTTTTTTCGTGGCATGGCAACTCGTTGTAGATTTTGGGTGATTATGAAAAAACAGGTTAAAAGTTGTTCTTACAGCAGTCTATAGCCATTTGGTATTTGCCAAATATTTAGGGTCATGGCCAAGTGTTGAATACCACGAAGGTCAAATACAGGGTCAATGAATATGGTCAAAGAATTACAAAAGTAACTTAATTAAAATTCAAAAGATCGACATCTTTATTTAATATTGTTTAGCGTTACATATAAATTATTTTTTCACACCACCTGCTCGACAATGTCCAATTACATATCATGCTATCTCAAGCAAAGCATTACCTCCCAAGGGACGTGAAGTTCTATGAAACTCCCAAGGGTACTAATGTGATTTGAATTTGGAACGTCAAATTCGCGTGGAAACTTGTGGAAAACTCTAAGTAATAGAACGCCCTTATGGCATTGTAAAAAGGTTTGTTCGAAAATCGAACTGGTCACCATAAGTAGAAGCCTCGCAGAAGGTGTGAAAAGTAGAGTATGTTCCTCTGGGATAAAGCCTATCTTCGTCTTGGGTAGCTTGAACCCCTCGCGTCACTCAGGACTCTACATAACTCCCTCGCGAGTCCCGCTAGCTCAGGGTTCAATATGCCACCCGAGACTTAAGACACTGCTTTATCTTTATCCCCTTAGTGCATAATCTACTATTGCATGCCCCAGTAGTGAAGAAAGCGGGCAACACTACTACAACACTCTACAGCAGTTACTACAGTTTCTAAACTACTGAACCAGTAACTGAAATGCATGGGACCAATCTGAAAGTATATCCTCTCAAACAAAGAATAATTCGGGTCCTAAATAAAAATAAAATAAATAAATAATCCTAAATAAAATAAAACAACAAAGTTCTGAGCTGGCAAACATAAAAAAAACAACAGAATTGAGAACCAGTTGGTTGAAAAGTTAATGTGATAGTTGACGGGTAAAATTCCAGGTCCATACCGGTTCCGTGAGGTCCGCAAGCACGTGAACGTGACGGTGTTCGAACACAACGACACGGTGGCGTACCGCACTCAGCGAAGTTGGTTCTTCGACGCCGCCACCAGCAACGGAAGCCTGGCCGACACCATCACCACTCTTAACATGGTGGCTGCAGTGAGTGTTATGTTACCCATTAACATAGGCCATTTTTCATACGTACTACCCATAGAACCAAATATAGTGTGAAGCATTCATTAATTAAGCTTAGACAAAAACACGTTTTTTTTAAAATAAATAACTAGCTTACCCGCGTGCGAGTTCGTTCTTCTTCTTTTTATCGTGTCGCTATTTCTTTCGAAACAGTGTGGTGAAAGGATTTTAAGTGCGTCTCGAAGAGGCTCCTTTCGTGCACTCGACACATGTTTTCAAACTTTTGGTTCTACGACATGCCGGTTTCCTCACGATGTTTTCCTTCACCGTTGCGAGAACGTGGGATGCATACATAGATTTCGACCGAAAAAACCCATTTACGCATGTTTGCCACTGGCCACATTCAAACCCGCGACCATCAGATCGCAAGGCAAGGGCCTCATCCACTCGGCCACAACGTCCTCACTTCAACGTCTGCGAGTTCGTAGAAGAATTGTTTATTGTCGATGTTGTTTGTTCCACCCGCGGAAGAAATGTCATAGAATAGCAAAGTGTCAGTACTAAGCAAGTCAATAATACTTGCATATTTTCAATCCCTATTTTTACCCACTCAAACATTCAATTCAGTAGAAAACTTAAATACATGCCGGTACTCATCTTCGGAGATTATAAAAATCCTACTTTCAATCAGATTATTGTGTAGGTATATCTGAGGGCCGTTTTATTTGTTTCAGTCAGCCGTGTTCAAGAACCGGTACTCAAGTTCAACTTTTCTTCTGCAAACTCACTACATTTGGACGGCATACAATAAAATATCAGTAACGAAGACCGTTGGAGAGATGCTGTTCGAGGGTTATAATGATATAACCCTGACTATGGCGAGTATATTCATGCCGGAGCCGGGGGTTCCCGACCGTTTTGGGTGGTTTTATAAGGCAAGGAACCTTTTTTTTTCACACCACCTGCTCGACAATATCCAATTACATATCATGCTATCATCAAGGTAAAGCAAAGTATTACCTACCAAGGGACGTGAAGTTGTATGAAACTCCCAAGGGTAGTAATGTGATTTGAATTTGGAACGTCAAATTCGTGTGGAAACTCGTGGAAAACTCTAAGTAAAAGAACGCCCATATGGCATTGTAAAAAGGTTTGTTTTAAAATCGAACTGGCCACTCATAAAAAAATAAAAAACGGCGCGACTTTAAAGATTGTGAAACAAAAGACGGTGTTGGCTGCTGAGTTCGGAGCCCTGGCTTTTTATTGCCTCGCAGAAGGTGTAAAAAGTAAAGTATGCTCCTCTGGGATAAAGCCTGTCTTCGTCTTGGGTAGCTTGAACCCCTCGCGTCACTCAGGACTCTACATAACTTCCTCGCTTCGCTCAGGAGTTAACTGAGTCCCTCGTTAGCTCAGGGTTCAATATGCCACCCGCGACATAAGACATTGCTTTATCCCCTTAGTGCATAATCTACTATTATCTAAGTAGGTACAGTCAGCTGCACAGTCATGTAATACACTCCCAAGTTTTTACATTTATATTATAGGTACGCTTAATTTTGCAAAGACATTCTTCTTCTTCTGACAAGAATTCTGACAATGTCTCAAAGTGGTGGAGCGCTAAAGCATAAGCATAAGTTAATCGAAGTCTTGGCCTAATCTACCCAAAACGGCCCAAATATGGATCTATTATCTAGGAGTGATTATAAATCATTTAAATTAATACTTACATATGTGAGCTTTCGAAAAAAAAAATAGAGGATGGGTTTTTGAGAAGGGCGGTGATGGAAAAAAATAAAAATATGTAGTTATTATCTTCTTAAAAATCGAGGGCATCACTCCTTTCACGACTTTTCTCAAACTCTCGTGGTTTCGGAATTGGCCATCACCGCCCTTCTAAAAAAAACCACTCTGTATAGCTTCTTACCCTTACACACTTATTTTTAGAGGAATAACTCGATTGATACAGACGGGTACATGGAGGTGACGACGGGCGCAGGCGGCGCCCAGCTGGGCCAAATGCTGAAGTGGAACTACTGGGACTCACTGCCGTACTTCAACGGAACCTGTTCGAGGGTGAATCTTACCTACCTTCTAATTATTTTAGATCTTCTTCCTCTTCTTATCGTGTCACTAGTTCTTTCGAACCAGTGTGGTGAAAGCAATCCTTTGCGCCTCAAAGAGGCTCCTTTTGTACACTTGACAAATGTTTTCGTTTCTATTACTTTTTAGGTTCTATATTATGCCGGTTTCCTCACGATGTTTTCCTTCACCGTTAAGCAAAGAAAGAAGAAAGAAAGAAAGCACGTGTTTTAATGCACACATAGATTTTTTTTCCAGAAAAATTTATTAGTGTACGACCGGGTTCGAACCCACGACCTTCGGATCGAAAGTCGAGGCACCTCCCACTCAGCCAACACGGATTTTATCTTTATTTTATATTATTAGAAAAATTCCTACACATGTCTGGATAACTAAATAATCAAGGATTTACAAAAACATACCTACTACAAACGACTTCAATTGGACTGTTCTAGTGACCGTCAACACCACTGAATAGTCACAGGGAAGCAAAATACGTAATTTTGTTTACTTGTATGACGTAAATTTTTCAGTTATTTTTATTTCAAAACCAAAGTACTGAACCGATTTTCATGAAATTTCCTCTCAAATTAAAACGATTTTTTCAAATCAGTTTATAAATAACAAATTGCTAAGGTAACAAACATAAAAAAAACATTAATTCGGATGAATCAAATCAATCAATTCAATCAATATCAATTCGGATTGATAACCTCCTTTTTTGAAGTCGGTTGAAAATTACAAGAGATACGAACAATACTATAACTCATTGAAACTCTTTTAAAAACTCTTTCAAGCTTATTTGGGTCTTATCTGCCGAAGAACCGACTACCGAGCGAGAAGCGTGTAGTATTGGTCGATCACTGCCTATGCCAGATGGAGCGATGATCTGTGCGCCATAGCTGACAGAAGGTGGATTAAAAGAGCCAAAGATCGGGCCTAGTGGTACGCTTCGGGAAAGACCTACGTCCAGCAGTGGACTCCTATAGGTTGATGATGAATGATTGATTGAATTGTTGATGGTTGAATTTCAGTTGACTGGTACGGCGGGGGAATTTATAACCCGGGGGTTGGGGAATAGCAGCCTCACAATGTTTGTGCCAGATCTGTGCCGGACTGTGGACCTGGGACATGTCGGCAGCGGACAGATGGAAGGGCTGGACTATCATACCTATGAGCTACTGGAGCGCTGCTTCGATAAGTGTGAGTGTGCCAGCACATTGCAAGCTTATACTGTTTGTGCCAGATCTGTGCCGAACTGTTGAGCTGGAGTTGCCAGCGGACAGATGAAAGGACTGGACTATCACACCTAGGAGCTGCCGGAGCGATGCTTCGACAAGTATGAGTGTACCAGCACATTGAAGCCTCACGACATTCGTGCCAGATCTGTGCCGGACTGAGGACCTGGAGCACGTTGCCAGTGGACAGATGGAAGGGCTGGACTATCATACCTATGAGCTGCTGGAGCGCTGCTTCGACAAGTGTGAGTGTACCAGCACATAGCAGGCTTATAATGTTCGTGCCAGATCTGTGCCGGACTGTGGACCTGGAGAATTGCCAGCGGACAGATGGAAGGACTGGACTATCACACCTAAGAGCTGCCGGAGCGCTGCTTCGACAAGTGTGAGTGTGCCAGCACATTCAAACTCCATGGCTGCTGTTGGAACTTTTATGATTCGCGCAAAATAAAGCATAGTCTGTGGATTTGAGAATGAAAGTAATGTAAGAGGCAGATCGAGTGATGAGATTGCCACATTTATTTAGTCTCTGTGAAGGCATTGCATTGAAGGCTTTGATGGCAATAAAAGTGACCAAAATTGACTGGAATCTCATAAGTTATCACTCCTCGGACTGAACCTGTAGATCTTACTTATGATGCTAATACAATATTCGATCAAAAATATCTCTAGCCTTCTTGTTTTGAATCACTAAATTAGTCAACCGCTAATGATTTCTCACTTATCAAATCCGTCGAACTGCCTACAGGGCGCCCATAAGAACAGACTCAAACCCACACACACAATTCACCTGATACACATAAAAATCTCCATCACAAAGGCTCGTTCGTTGATGTAGCAGAGGTTCATTCATCATATCCTCACAAAAGCTTTCTTTCCCAGCGTCCGCATCAGATGAAAACACGTGCTACTGCAACGGCCCTTGCATGTGGAGTGGCGTGATGAACGTATCCTCCTGCCGTTTCGGAGCCCCCGTGTTTCTCTCGCTGCCGCACTTCTTGTACGCAGACCCTGCCCTCAGGGAGGGGGTGGAGGGGATGGCTCCTGACCACGACAAGCACTCGTTCTACTTCTCTGTGGAACCTGTAAGTAGCACTTTGTTCGCATGTAGAGTGGCGTGATGAACGTATTCTCCTGTCGGTTTGGATCCCCTCGTGTTCATCTCGCTGCCGCACTTCCTGCACGCAGACCCTGCCCTCAGAGAGGGGGTAGAACTCTAAAGGGACTGAAGGCTAGTATAAGTAAAGTTTGACAAACGATAAAAGGTAGTGTTTTTCGCAGTTTTGGCGTGATTGAGGAACAAACATCCATTTATCTATCCACCTATCGATCCATGTATCTCAAACTTTCAAATTTTTATGTAAACTAGCTGACAACCCGCAACTCCGTTTGCGTTGCACGAATTAACAACATTTAGTACCTTCGCGCCTACACATTTTGACGACCATACCCTCTAAACTTCAAGTACAAGTAAATCTACATCTAGTGGTTTGGCCTATGCGTTGTCTGTCAGTCAGTCAGGACAAAGCCTTATAAATATTGATTGATAAACATGTTGATCACATACTTACACGCTTTGCAACTTTTATTGCAGACGCTAGGAGTGCCTCTGGACGTCGCTGCGAGGTTCCAGCTGAACGTTTATCTGGAGCCTTCTAATAAAATTTTGTAAGCTATTTATTCTCATAAACACTATGCTAAACAGTACCGGCATAGCATGGTTTGACACTCGGGGCGGTTTTCTATTGAGCACCTCCTTAATAACAAACACGTGCTCGTCATTACGTCACCACGTTGACCCTTTGGTGCTTGGCACCTAGGGCGGACCATAGTCACTAATTTACACAAGTCTTCTTCTTATCGTGTCACTTGTTCTTTCGAACCAGTGTGGTGAAAGGATTTCAAGTGCGCCTCGAAGAGGCTTTTTTTTTATTTACACAAGTAACTTTTAGATAGGTATTTATATGCGATACTAGTTGACGCCTGCAACTTCTTTTTTTAGTACGCGTTTACATTTCATGACGAACATACATACCTCCGAATTTCAAATATCTACGAACAGTTACGATTTAGCTTTTTATGTACAGTCGGCTCTATAATTGTCTTTACACTCAGCTTACGCCGGTTTTCTCCTGTGATTAAACCACTCACAGAAGCACATTATGTTTGTGTGTGAATAGACTACTGACTACTATTTTCTGATTCTGATTCTGATTCTGATTCTGATGTGAATAAACCACTTAAGATATACCCCTAATATATACCACAAGTAGTTTAATCACAAAAGAACATCGGCGTAAGCTGGGTGTAAAGACAATTATAGAGCCGACTGTACATACATTATATTAATGATTGATTGATGTCTAAGAGCTACTTTAGACGATCAATTATATTGCGCAATATGATAAATTGTGCAATATCATTGATCGTGTATGGTTCATATTGAATCTCTCTTTCTTTCAATTCTTATTGTACAATAAATACCTATATTGTGCAATGATATTATAGGTTTAGGGGACGCCTAGCTAAGGCGATCTGAACGCACCCTCAACTCTCGGATTTTCTTTTCCAGCGACTTCAGGAACATCCCAAAAATGCTGTTCCCGGTATTCTGGGTGCAACAGCACGTTACTGTGACGGAAAAAATCTTCAGCGAGCTGCGAGTAGTCACCTTCGTAGTCAAGTACGGCGGGCTGGTGTTCGCGGTGATAGCATTGCTGTGTGCTTTCCTCGTGGTCGCGTGCTGCGGCCGGCGTCCTAAGTACTTTAAGCTGGGCTACTGCTGTCCTAGCACGACCACGACTCAGGATGTTAGTGCACAGGCAGTCAGTCTGCTGTCGGCAACAGCACGGAAGAATGATACCTAGTTAAAAAACGTTGTGATATTTAGTTAGTTTGGGTATAGTGAAGTACAGATAAGTATTCTATTTCACGAAGAAGGTTTGGCCTTGGTATTGGAGTAGTGATAAGTGCAAATGCATTCGCGTCATTCGATGCCGCGTCGCGATCGTGGCTGATTGCTCCCGAGACAAAGAATAAGTAGGTTATTTATGGTACCATACCCAAGGTTACGCACACTAACTGAATGTGCATGTACACGGCTAACCACAGCCATTACCAAACCTTCATCGTGAAATAGAATAATTATAACTGTTGAAAGTAAGACATTTTGAATTATATTCAAGCTCATATCGTTGATATAACAATATGATGCTTATTCACTACAAGTTTTTAAAAACCATAAAAAAATACGCATAATCGCTGTTACTGAACACAAATATGGCAGATAAACTTTAAGATTTTAAGGACGATTATTTTCAAAATAAATATAATAAAAATTAGACATATTTACTATTACCATTAGTCGTTTCTCTACGGCCTTGTGTCAACCGGTACGCATCATTCATAAGATTATTATGTTTTTTATGTTTGTCAATCTCTGTAACTAGCTCGAGCCACCTCGCTGCAGCTCGGCTCGGGCGCCGCACTCGCCCCGCTGTCACTCAGTCATTTTGAGGAACCAAAAATTCTAACGGCACAGATACAACGTCCCCTTCTGCATTGCCCATTTAAGTTTTTGACGTGACTACGTCTAATAAATCTATGAACTGCATGCACGAAAACCTTGACATCATTGTCCGGTAACGCTCATTGTCTCGTTACGCTGGTTATGACGCACCCTCGACTCACTATCGTCCGTACACCAACTTTACAGACAACCAATTTTTTTTAAATTATATAAAAATTTGTGGTGTACTTACATAGTAATTCTTTAAAACTAAATTTTTTACAGTTCTTGATGTAAGTAGGATGTGGTTATTATATTTAATAAGTATTTTTATATTACCTGTGTAGTGTGGAAGCCGAGACTTTGGATCATGTCTATCTAGTCAAAGCAATGAGGATTACAACAGGGTATATTACGTACTTGAATGATTATTATTAAATAACAGAGAAATTACTACAAGTATGACTGGAAATTCTAAGTTTCCTGGCGAAAACCGTAAAAACTAGCCTATATTTCGTAAAAAAAGCCATAATTTTCTGTGATTAATTACAATATCAAATTGTAAATAAAAAGACCAACTAACTAATAAGTTTACTCACATATATTTATTTAATTTTTATGTAATTGTGAAGATACTAATGCTGACTTGCACCAAACTTTCAAAGTTCCTAAGCAATTACTTTACTCGCCTGGCAGTTCTTAACGTTCAGAATCTGGACTAATACGAACTACCAAGCGAGTAAAGTAATTGCTTAGGGACTTTGCCAGTTTGGTGCAAGTAGGCATATGTATCTATGACTATTTAACGAAGTCTCTACGTAAAGTCTACGTAGCTTCTACGAACAACCTTCTACCACCTCTACTAAGAATTTACATATTTATAGGTATCTATGAAACGTCTGTCAATTGTCAACGTAGCCTCTACGAACCCTCTGCAAATTGTCTACGTGGCCACTACGCAGTCTCTACAAATTGTCTACGTAGCCTCTACGAACCCTCTACAAATTGTCTACGTATGTGTTACGAAGAGTTCAGGTGCTTTTACAGTGTAGGAAGGTAGGTACCATACATGTTTAATGATATTTTGTAAAAGACAGTAGTTTATAATCAAATAATATTAATTATTTATTTATTTTACGGATATGAAGTCTATCATTTAAAATATGTATTTTGATTAGGCCACCGTGATACGTTTATTCTCATAATTATTCTGTGGCTTAGGCGAAGGCAGAGAGGCTGTGAATGTAGAAATATCTGCAGAAATGTGCCAAATGAAGACACTTACTTATGAATAAACGTAATTTTTGTATGCGTTTGTTTTATTTCAGCAAGAACGCTGTCTCAGCAAAAATAGTAAGTTTTAAAAAATAATTCGATTTTTAACACGAGTTTTTCAAACAAAGGAATAAAAAGAAAGAGGCTTGCAAGCCGACGTTAGTACCTACACTACCTACCTACTACCAGATTGGTACTTATATTTTGTCTTCTATGTGTGTTTGGTGTAGGGTTTTTGTGTGTACCTAGGGTGTTATCTATGTATTCCATGAATGTATATTATTTACAACTAAAAAAAAGTATTTGAGTGTTCTATCAGTCATCTGGTTCTCATAATACAAGTTCTGCTTTAGTTTGGGGCTAGATGGTGTTGTGTGAAATGTCCAAAATATATATTTACTTATTATTATTTTATTTATAATTTCAAAATCAATCAATCTCATCAATTTCTTATCACAAAACAGTAAAAAAAAATCGATATCTACATATTTTTAGATAACATTTTGCTATCTTTGTACAGACGGCAAATAAAATGATACTGTGGCTTGAAAATTAAAAAAAAACTCAAATCACCTAGTATATTTTTTGAATAGCATGATTAGATTGATATTTTCTGAATAGTATGAATCTGAATTTCTCATATTCATAATTTCTATCGACTCGATATTAATACGAAGAATTGTGAGTTTTGTGCAATGTGCATGTGTAGCTGATTTATGACTTATTTAAGTAAGTATTAATGTTTTTATTCGTTATCAGCTATCAGCGCTTCTAACCGTACCTTTTGTTCAAGAGCGTAGTGTGATATTCAGGAAAGTTTAAAGTAAGATCATCCTCTTTGGTCACGTGTACATGAGACGATAGTACAATCACCGACAAAAGGGCAACGACATCGTCAGTGGTTGTCTTAATAACACAACAACAATAACACAAGTAATACCTAATTAGTTATAATAAATGACCTTTTGATTAACTTGGTTGATTAAATGGGTTACTCACAAAATCCCCGTCGCTAACAATCTTTACCTAAATTCCATGGTGCTATCGGCGTCGCTAAAAATCTTTACCTAAATTCCATGGTGCTATCGGCGTCGCTAAGAAATCTTTGCCTACATTCCATGGTGCTATCGGCGTCGCAAAAAAATCTTCGCCTATATTCCATGGCGCTATCGGCGTCGGTATCGGCTATCCAAGCCATACCAAAAACAACCCCTCAATATAGATTATATGTTTCAAAATGTTAAATTAGAATCTGTTTTTACCTACCCCCTCTTAGGAATTAATATTGATAGTAGCATAAATTGGAAAGAACATATAAGTAAAGTAAGTACTAAGTTATCAAGATTTACCTATGCACTGTATGAGTTAAAAAAAAGTTTCAGATAAAAAAACTGCCATAAGTGCTTATTACGCATATGCACATGCCTGGCTTAGCTATGGAATCGTTCTCTGGGGAAATAGCACTGAAGTAAACAAATTATTTTTATTACAAAAACGATGTATTCGAATCCTTCTAAACCTAGATATAATGACCAGCTGCAGACCATATTTCTTTAGAGAAAAAATATTAACTCTAATATCCATGTATATATTTGAAGTATGTATTTTTGTAAAGAATAATATTAATCTCTATCCACAATACAGTCGACCTCAAAATCTAAGACCAGGAAAAAAATTAGCTGCACCAATATCAACTTTAAAAATAGTACATTCCGGGCCCTATGCTATGTGTGTAAAAATATATAACACCATCCCTCAAAAAATTAAAAATGAAAACAACAATAAAAAATTTAGAAACCTATTGAAAAGTTACCTATTAGAAAACAGCTTCTATACCATGCAAGAGTTCTACGAGGCTGAAAAGTGATCTCATGTACCTACATACATACTTACCTTTATAACTAAATTATGTATAGGTAGTTTTTAAAATTTGTGCAATTTAAAAAATAATATAGGTTATAAACAGATAAAGATAATAATAAGAAAATAGTTAGGTAGATACATAGTATAGGTAGATATAAGTTTTTAGCAATACTTTTATTACTAGATACCTACTCTTAAGTTTCACTTTGTTGTGCCCTCACAGGGTATATGTTTGGTACTCATATATAATTTAAGATCCTCATGTACAACATATAAAGCAAAATAAACTATTGAACTATTGAACTATGATGCTATCGGCAGCGTCGCTTAAAAACCTTCGCCTACATTACATGGTGCTATCGGCGTCGCTAAAAAATCTTTGCCTACATTCCATGGTGCTATCGTCGTCGCTTAAAAATCTTCGCCAATCCTTTTGTGCGCATGCGTACGTCCGCAGCCAAGTCCTTGCATCTGTGGCCACTTTAGCAATCAGTCAGGTAGATTGGCCACTTAGGCGACCGCCGCGAGGGCGGGATCCAGCCATTTGCAGCCAGCTAGACTCGCAGGCAGACATGGGGAGAACTCTCGCGCTTCGGGCTATGCTCGCTCTACTCGCTGCAGGTACTTTTTTATCTAAACACTAGCTACCATTTAGATAAAACGAAGGCTTTAGTCTTTTACCAACTGACACTGTACGCATGCCGGATTTCAGTTCAATTCAGTATTTGTTACGTGGTTAAGGAGTATCTAAACATCCAAGTTCTAGTTCTAGTAAGTACATATGTATTTCTATGCGTGGTTTCGTGAAACTTACATACATTCCCATGCAAATTTTCGGCTCATTCCTGTTCAGTAGTTTTGGCGTAAGGAGCTAAAATATATCTATTTCCCTTACTTATAATTATGCTGTCAATCCAATATTCATCCGTAGGTACTCACTATCTCAATTTATGATCTCGCATTTGCTCAGAAAAGCTGCAAAGTAACAACCTATGTTGTGTAAAGAAATGGGATTCATTCACAAAACGCATCAAAGAGAATTCGCCACACTCAATGATTCAGAAATAGCTCTATACGCACATACCTACCTACCTACCTACTTAGGTGGGATAGGTAGATGCATCGCATCTCGTATTTTCAAGATAACCCAATTTCGAGTACGGTGATTCAAATGCGTTTCCGGATGATCTCATCCTTAATACAGATAGAAACAAGCATTTTTCCAACATATCTGCTAACTACACTACTTGACCTAAACAGTAAGTAAGTATACCTTGATGCCAGAGCCAACGAAATCTGTACCTCAATTCTGATCACCCCAGTGTTTTGTTTCTTGTTGACCCAAAACTGGTTACCCTCAATGGGTACAAACAAAACAAACAGGTGAGGGGTTAAAAGAATTAATCCAATTTAATGGTGGATTGGTACAATAGGTAATAGGAGATACGATACGAATTTGATTGTAATTTTTTTTGTGATTTATTTAATTTATTAAGGACAATAAACAACTGTAAATATATTTTACTTAATCATTATGGTAGGTACTTAGCTTAAAAATACTACCTACAGCCTACTGCATTATCCACAGATTTACAAAGATACTTATGACCACTAGAGGATCGGTAGGTTATTATTACCAAAGTTAGCAGCTTATAGCCATGTTGTAGGTAAAATAGTAATTTATAAATGACCTTTAATGTGTATGAAGTTATCATTTTTTTATAGAAAATATCAAGTTCTTTAGAGCCAGAATGAATACAGATCAGATCATGACAAGACGCATTAGTCAGACATTTCTCTTGATACAGTCGCACGGTATCAAGATAAATGTCTCTCCAACACATAAATCACAATCTACAAATGCGTATTGCTAATCCAAGTTATTTCCGCGCTATACGAGTTCTAACTAGCTGTGACCTAACCTTCAACCTACCTAGATTAGTAGGTACCTAACCTACACGAGTGGAAGGAAACGATCAAGACCTGAAAGCTAAACCTACCTATAATATAATTATAAAGTACAGGACAAAGCAGTTTATAGGTAGTTCGTAACCTATCCTATAAACAAAGCAAAGGCTATCAAATCTGGTACGTAAAGGGATGCTATAAAAATATATAAGAATTGCAAAAAAACTGCATTTTTGTATCGGATTACGATATGTATACTAGGTACTAACAAAATACCTTACAGTTTTAGGCAAGCGTACCTAACCAATCAGGCCATAACAATTTATTTGTAAGTGAGTAAATAAATTGTGAAGTGTTCATAAAAATATAATATTCAATAACATTTATTTAAATGTTAGATTCTTCCAGCTAACGCTTAAAAGCAAGCCTTAGTAATTTTTGAAAAATATTTATTGAAATAATTAAATATTTTCGGTGTTTTGTGTGGCATACCTAGGTATGTTATTCACTAATTATCTACTGATTTATCTGATGTAAAGCGCCTGTGAAAGTAATTTTATGGCCTACAGCGGCATTTTGCATCAATTTAATGCTAGGTACATGCATGCTAAATACCTACATCACAACGAAATAAACGGTAGCTACTTAATACTCAATTTATTGTCATAACAAAGCTAGACAATTCTTGCTTACACTTTCATTCCACAATCCAATGTCTGGATTCCGGAATGAAAATGAGGTGCAGGTGAGAGCATGGTGTGGCTATTTTAACGTCCACGTTTCTCTGAATCGTTTTGGCAATGCGACTCGCTTTCTCAGATCAAAGCGTTCATTAGCGCCTTGCGCCTTGCTATAATTATTTGCAGCACGGGTTTATTTTACTCATACAATCCAAACAAAATTATTAGGAGGTACAGTCAGCTGTACAGACATTAATACACACCCAAGTTTTCACATATATATACCTAAATTACTCTTAATTTTGCAAAGAAAAGTGCACGCAAGCATTTTCAAATTAATGTATCATGTACTTGTCCGAAGAAGAATGTCTTTGCATATTGAATGTGACAGCTTGGGAGTGTATACATGTATGTGCAGCTGACTGTACCTATGTTGTAGGTACCTATCTATGTGTTCTAAAATAATAAATTCATTAAGAAGATTTATATAAATAAGTAGGTACCTAACTATCCCTCCTAGCTTAAAGTAGGTACCTACATAACTAAGTTAGTTAGTAGGTCTAGTAGCACGCTTTATAGAAATAACTTATTGATTCTTGATTTAAAGACTCCGAGGCAAAGATTTAAAATTATCAGCTCCGAGCTAAAATTAATTAGTCAGAAAATCATAAAAAACTAAACTCATGTTTTTTAGTAGGTATTGCGGTAATGTTTTTTGTTAACCCTATTCATTAACTGCCTCATTCAGTCTGTGCCTTGAGGTGTCCTTCGCTCGTTTTCGATATTCCAGTAATTATATCTTCTACGAGTCTCCACGGTCAAAAATAAGGTATGTAGGTATATTAATAATCAATCTTGTAACTCTGTTGCTTTACCGATACGATAAAAACTTGTGTTTGTGCTGAAATGATTCGCAAATTCACATAAATTGTAATTCATTTTATTATGTTCAATAACAACAACAACACTATCATCAACTGACATTGACATTCTTATGACTTTGACATTGACATATACAGCGTATTTATAGAATAATGTTGCAAGCAACAAACAGATATCTACCAATTTGGTAGATTTTCATGCGTGTTTCGTTCCGTTTCAGCTACGTTGGTGATCTGTGCAGAAGAAGAGGTGATGAAGAACCTTACAACAGTAACTTGGGCACACGCTGTCAACAACAAGACTTACCTAGAAGCTACATTGGCAAGTAAGTTGATGTGCTATGTCTGGTATGTGCACTTCTTATCGTGTCACTAGTTCTTTCGAACCAGTGCCAGTGTGGTGAAATGATTTCAAGTGCAACTCAGAGGCTTTCGTGCACTTGTCACAAGTAAAAATCCATTGGTGTACGATCGGGTTCGAACCCATGACCTTCGGATCCTCTCCTGGTTGTAAGAGATCACGTCTGGTCATGACCAGAACAGTGCTACACAGGAATTTGATTCACATAGGCCGGAGCAACACTGATAAAGCGCCGACATTGAGAATTTTATAATCAGTCTCGAAAGACCAGTAATTGCACTTGAAAGCACTTGACTTCCCAGCTTGGGAAATCTCTACCAGAGAGATGCTGATGGGCTCCAAGTAATGATCGTTCGGCATTTAATTTTAGTGATGTTCAGATATTCTGTACCTACCGAAAGTTACATGAAAACAAAAACCATCGAAATGAAGTAAACCACTATTTGACGACTTTACCTTAGGACAGGGGTGGCGAACCTTTTTGTACCAACGGCAACGTGCCATATTTCGAAAGAACTGTTGAATGAGGCCATAGACGTGCCCTCATATAATAGTAAAACATTGTATTTATCTCTAGACTAAATTTAAGATTTTCAAGCTTGAAGACAAGCATTTAAACCTACATCCGATCGCGAGTTTTTCTTAGTACCTACTACTACTTACTTTTGCACGCCTCGAATGGAGGCAGAATATAGGTATAGGACCG